>JARNME010000404.1:8208111-8733831 GCA_030179655.1 Scaptomyza flava
CTTCCACAACTTCCTCAAAAGTGACCCGATTTTCAAAAGCAATAGCTTAAAATTCATGGTTTGGCTTCTAGAATAAAACTGCATTTAAGAAATTACATTTAAATAAAATTCGATTTTTGGTCATATTCATGTTAAAATTTTATAAACAAAAATTGACTTGGGCATTGGTAAAAATCTTTCGACTTCCACAACTTCCTCAAAAGTGACCCGATTTTCAAAAGCAATAGCTTAAAATTCATGGTTTGGCTTCTAGAATAAAACTGCATTTAAGAAATTACATTTAAATAAAATTCGATTTTTGGTCATATTCATGTTAAAATTTTATAAACAAAAATTGACTTGGGCATTGGTAAAAATCTTTCGACTTCCACAACTTCCTCAAAAGTGACCCGATTTTCAAAAGCAATAGCTTAAAATTCATGGTTTGGCTTCTAGAATAAAACTGCATTTAAGAAATTACATTTAAATAAAATTCGATTTTTGGTCATATTCATGTTAAAATTTTATAAACAAAAATTGACTTGGGCATTGGTAAAAATCTTTCGACTTCCACAACTTCCTCAAAAGTGACCCGATTTTCAAAAGCAATAGCTTAAAATTCATGGTTTGGCTTCTAGAATAAAACTGCATTTAAGAAATTACATTTAAATAAAATTCGATTTTTGGTCATATTCATGTTAAAATTTTATAAACAAAAATTGACTTGGGCATTGGTAAAAATCTTTCGACTTCCACAACTTCCTCAAAAGTGACCCGATTTTCAAAAGCAATAGCTTAAAATTCATGGTTTGGCTTCTAGAATAAAACTGCATTTAAGAAATTACATTTAAATAAAATTCGATTTTTGGTCATATTCATGTTAAAATTTTATAAACAAAAATTGACTTGGGCATTGGTAAAAATCTTTCGACTTCCACAACTTCCTCAAAAGTGACCCGATTTTCAAAAGCAATAGCTTAAAATTCATGGTTTGGCTTCTAGAATAAAACTGCATTTAAGAAATTACATTTAAATAAAATTCGATTTTTGGTCATATTCATGTTAAAATTTTATAAACAAAATTGACTTGGGCATTGGTAAAAATCTTTCGACTTCCACAACTTCCTCAAAAGTGACCCGATTTTCAAAAGCAATAGCTTAAAATTCATGGTTTGGCTTCTAGAATAAAACTGCATTTAAGAAATTACATTTAAATAAAATTCGATTTTTGGTCATATTCATGTTAAAATTTTATAAACAAAAATTGACTTGGGCATTGGTAAAAATCTTTCGACTTCCACAACTTCCTCAAAAGTGACCCGATTTTCAAAAGCAATAGCTTAAAATTCATGGTTTGGCTTCTAGAATAAAACTGCATTTAAGAAATTACATTTAAATAAAATTCGATTTTTGGTCATATTCATGTTAAAATTTTATAAACAAAAATTGACTTGGGCATTGGTAAAAATCTTTCGACTTCCACAACTTCCTCAAAAGTGACCCGATTTTCAAAAGCAATAGCTTAAAATTCATGGTTTGGCTTCTAGAATAAACTGCATTTAAGAAATTACATTTAAATAAAATTCGATTTTTGGTCATATTCATGTTAAATTTTATAACAAAATGACTGGCATTGGTAAAATCTTTCGATTCCAACTTCCTCAAAAGTGACCCGATTTTCAAAAGCAATAGCTTAAAATTCATGGTTTGGCTTCTAGAATAAACTGCATTTAAGAAATTACATTTAAATAAAATTCGATTTTTGGTCATATTCATGTTAAAATTTTATAAACAAAAATTGACTTGGGCATTGGTAAAAATCTTTCGACTTCCACAACTTCCTCAAAAGTGACCCGATTTTCAAAAGCAATAGCTTAAAATTCATGGTTTGGCTTCTAGAATAAAACTGCATTTAAGAAATTACATTTAAATAAAATTCGATTTTTGGTCATATTCATGTTAAATTTTATAAACAAAAATTGACTTGGGCATTGGTAAAAATCTTTCGACTTCCACAACTTCCTCAAAAGTGACCCGATTTTCAAAAGCAATAGCTTAAAATTCATGGTTTGGCTTCTAGAATAAAACTGCATTTAAGAAATTACATTTAAATAAAATTCGATTTTTGGTCATATTCATGTTAAAATTTTATAAACAAAAATTGACTTGGGCATTGGTAAAAATCTTTCGACTTCCACAACTTCCTCAAAAGTGACCCGATTTTCAAAAGCAATAGCTTAAAATTCATGGTTTGGCTTCTAGAATAAAACTGCATTTAAGAAATTACATTTAAATAAAATTCGATTTTTGGTCATATTCATGTTAAAATTTTATAAACAAAAATTGACTTGGGCATTGGTAAAATCTTTCGACTTCCACAACTTCCTCAAAAGTGACCCGATTTTCAAAAGCAATAGCTTAAAATTCATGGTTTGGCTTCTAGAATAAAACTGCATTTAAGAAATTACATTTAAATAAAATTCGATTTTTGGTCATATTCATGTTAAAATTTTATAAACAAAATTGACTTGGGCATTGGTAAAAATCTTTCGACTTCCACAACTTCCTCAAAAGTGACCCGATTTTCAAAAGCAATAGCTTAAAATTCATGGTTTGGCTTCTAGAATAAAACTGCATTTAAGAAATTACATTTAAATAAAATTCGATTTTTGGTCATATTCATGTTAAAATTTTATAAACAAAAATTGACTTGGGCATTGGTAAAAATCTTTCGACTTCCACAACTTCCTCAAAAGTGACCCGATTTTCAAAAGCAATAGCTTAAAATTCATGGTTTGGCTTCTAGAATAAAACTGCATTTAAGAAATTACATTTAAATAAAATTCGATTTTTGGTCATATTCATGTTAAAATTTTATAAACAAAAATTGACTTGGGCATTGGTAAAAATCTTTCGACTTCCACAACTTCCTCAAAAGTGACCCGATTTTCAAAAGCAATAGCTTAAAATTCATGGTTTGGCTTCTAGAATAAAACTGCATTTAAGAAATTACATTTAAATAAAATTCGATTTTGGTCATATTCATGTTAAAATTTTATAAACAAAAATTGACTTGGGCATTGGTAAAAATCTTTCGACTTCCACAACTTCCTCAAAAGTGACCCGATTTTCAAAAGCAATAGCTTAAAATTCATGGTTTGGCTTCTAGAATAAAACTGCATTTAAGAAATTACATTTAAATAAAATTCGATTTTTGGTCATATTCATGTTAAAATTTTATAAACAAAAATTGACTTGGGCATTGGTAAAAATCTTTCGACTTCCACAACTTCCTCAAAAGTGACCCGATTTTCAAAAGCAATAGCTTAAAATTCATGGTTTGGCTTCTAGAATAAAACTGCATTTAAGAAATTACATTTAAATAAAATTCGATTTTTGGTCATATTCATGTTAAAATTTTATAAACAAACATTGACTTGGGCATTGGTAAAAATCTTTCGACTTCCACAACTTCCTCAAAAGTGACCCGATTTTCAAAAGCAATAGCTTAAAATTCATGGTTTGGCTTCTAGAATAAAACTGCATTTAAGAAATTACATTTAAATAAAATTCGATTTTTGGTCATATTCATGTTAAAATTTTATAAACAAAATTGACTTGGGCATTGGTAAAAATCTTTCGACTTCCACAACTTCCTCAAAAGTGACCCGATTTTCAAAAGCAATAGCTTAAAATTCATGGTTTGGCTTCTAGAATAAAACTGCATTTAAGAAATTACATTTAAATAAAATTCGATTTTTGGTCATATTCATGTTAAAATTTTATAAACAAAATTGACTTGGGCATTGGTAAAAATCTTTCGACTTCCACAACTTCCTCAAAAGTGACCCGATTTTCAAAAGCAATAGCTTAAAATTCATGGTTTGGCTTCTAGAATAAAACTGCATTTAAGAAATTACATTTAAATAAAATTCGATTTTTGGTCATATTCATGTTAAAATTTTATAAACAAAAATTGACTTGGGCATTGGTAAAAATCTTTCGACTTCCACAACTTCCTCAAAAGTGACCCGATTTTCAAAAGCAATAGCTTAAAATTCATGGTTTGGCTTCTAGAATAAAACTGCATTTAAGAAATTACATTTAAATAAAATTCGATTTTTGGTCATATTCATGTTAAAATTTTATAAACAAAAATTGACTTGGGCATTGGTAAAAATCTTTCGACTTCCACAACTTCCTCAAAAGTGACCCGATTTTCAAAAGCAATAGCTTAAAATTCATGGTTTGGCTTCTAGAATAAAACTGCATTTAAGAAATTACATTTAAATAAAATTCGATTTTTGGTCATATTCATGTTAAAATTTTATAAACAAAAATTGACTTGGGCATTGGTAAAAATCTTTCGACTTCCACAACTTCCTCAAAAGTGACCCGATTTTCAAAAGCAATAGCTTAAAATTCATGGTTTGGCTTCTAGAATAAAACTGCATTTAAGAAATTACATTTAAATAAAATTCGATTTTTGGTCATATTCATGTTAAAATTTTATAAACAAAAATTGACTTGGGCATTGGTAAAAATCTTTCGACTTCCACAACTTCCTCAAAGTGACCCGATTTTCAAAAGCAATAGCTTAAAATTCATGGTTTGGCTTCTAGAATAAAACTGCATTTAAGAAATTACATTTAAATAAAATTCGATTTTTGGTCATATTCATGTTAAAATTTTATAAACAAAAATTGACTTGGGCATTGGTAAAAATCTTTCGACTTCCACAACTTCCTCAAAAGTGACCCGATTTTCAAAAGCAATAGCTTAAAATTCATGGTTTGGCTTCTAGAATAAAACTGCATTTAAGAAATTACATTTAAATAAAATTCGATTTTTGGTCATATTCATGTTAAAATTTTATAAACAAAATTGACTTGGGCATTGGTAAAAATCTTTCGACTTCCACAACTTCCTCAAAAGTGACCCGATTTTCAAAAGCAATAGCTTAAAATTCATGGTTTGGCTTCTAGAATAAAACTGCATTTAAGAAATTACATTTAAATAAAATTCGATTTTTGGTCATATTCATGTTAAAATTTTATAAACAAAAATTGACTTGGGCATTGGTAAAAATCTTTCGACTTCCATAACTTCCTCAAAAGTGACCCGATTTTCAAAAGCAATAGCTTAAAATTCATGGTTTGGCTTCTAGAATAAAACTGCATTTAAGAAATTACATTTAAATAAAATTCGATTTTTGGTCATATTCATGTTAAAATTTTATAAACAAAAATTGACTTGGGCATTGGTAAAAATCTTTCGACTTCCACAACTTCCTCAAAAGTGACCCGATTTTCAAAAGCAATAGCTTAAAATTCATGGTTTGGCTTCTAGAATAAAACTGCATTTAAGAAATTACATTTAAATAAAATTCGATTTTTGGTCATATTCATGTTAAAATTTTATAAACAAAAATTGACTTGGGCATTGGTAAAAATCTTTCGACTTCCACAACTTCCTCAAAAGTGACCCGATTTTCAAAAGCAATAGCTTAAAATTCATGGTTTGGCTTCTAGAATAAAACTGCATTTAAGAAATTACATTTAAATAAAATTCGATTTTTGGTCATATTCATGTTAAAATTTTATAAACAAAAATTGACTTGGGCATTGGTAAAAATCTTTCGACTTCCACAACTTCCTCAAAAGTGACCCGATTTTCAAAAGCAATAGCTTAAAATTCATGGTTTGGCTTCTAGAATAAAACTGCATTTAAGAAATTACATTTAAATAAAATTCGATTTTTGGTCATATTCATGTTAAAATTTTATAAACAAAAATTGACTTGGGCATTGGTAAAAATCTTTCGACTTCCACAACTTCCTCAAAAGTGACCCGATTTTCAAAAGCAATAGCTTAAAATTCATGGTTTGGCTTCTAGAATAAAACTGCATTTAAGAAATTACATTTAAATAAAATTCGATTTTTGGTCATATTCATGTTAAAATTTTATAAACAAAAATTGACTTGGGCATTGGTAAAAATCTTTCGACTTCCACAACTTCCTCAAAAGTGACCCGATTTTCAAAAGCAATAGCTTAAAATTCATGGTTTGGCTTCTAGAATAAAACTGCATTTAAGAAATTACATTTAAATAAAATTCGATTTTTGGTCATATTCATGTTAAAATTTTATAAACAAAAATTGACTTGGGCATTGGTAAAAATCTTTCGACTTCCACAACTTCCTCAAAAGTGACCCGATTTTCAAAAGCAATAGCTTAAAATTCATGGTTTGGCTTCTAGAATAAAACTGCATTTAAGAAATTACATTTAAATAAAATTCGATTTTTGGTCATATTCATGTTAAAATTTTATAAACAAAAATTGACTTGGGCATTGGTAAAAATCTTTCGACTTCCACAACTTCCTCAAAAGTGACCCGATTTTCAAAAGCAATAGCTTAAAATTCATGGTTTGGCTTCTAGAATAAAACTGCATTTAAGAAATTACATTTAAATAAAATTCGATTTTTGGTCATATTCATGTTAAAATTTTATAAACAAAAATTGACTTGGGCATTGGTAAAAATCTTTCGACTTCCACAACTTCCTCAAAAGTGACCCGATTTTCAAAAGCAATAGCTTAAAATTCATGGTTTGGCTTCTAGAATAAAACTGCATTTAAGAAATTACATTTAAATAAAATTCGATTTTTGGTCATATTCATGTTAAAATTTTATAAACAAAAATTGACTTGGGCATTGGTAAAAATCTTTCGACTTCCACAACTTCCTCAAAAGTGACCCGATTTTCAAAAGCAATAGCTTAAAATTCATGGTTTGGCTTCTAGAATAAAACTGCATTTAAGAAATTACATTTAAATAAAATTCGATTTTTGGTCATATTCATGTTAAAATTTTATAAACAAAAATTGACTTGGGCATTGGTAAAAATCTTTCGACTTCCACAACTTCCTCAAAAGTGACCCGATTTTCAAAAGCAATAGCTTAAAATTCATGGTTTGGCTTCTAGAATAAAACTGCATTTAAGAAATTACATTTAAATAAAATTCGATTTTTGGTCATATTCATGTTAAAATTTTATAAACAAAAATTGACTTGGGCATTGGTAAAAATCTTTCGACTTCCACAACTTCCTCAAAAGTGACCCGATTTTCAAAAGCAATAGCTTAAAATTCATGGTTTGGCTTCTAGAATAAAACTGCATTTAAGAAATTACATTTAAATAAAATTCGATTTTTGGTCATATTCATGTTAAAATTTTATAAACAAAATTGACTTGGGCATTGGTAAAAATCTTTCGACTTCCACAACTTCCTCAAAAGTGACCCGATTTTCAAAAGCAATAGCTTAAAATTCATGGTTTGGCTTCTAGAATAAAACTGCATTTAAGAAATTACATTTAAATAAAATTCGATTTTTGGTCATATTCATGTTAAAATTTTATAAACAAAAATTGACTTGGGCATTGGTAAAAATCTTTCGACTTCCACAACTTCCTCAAAAGTGACCCGATTTTCAAAAGCAATAGCTTAAAATTCATGGTTTGGCTTCTAGAATAAAACTGCATTTAAGAAATTACATTTAAATAAAATTCGATTTTTGGTCATATTCATGTTAAAATTTTATAAACAAAAATTGACTTGGGCATTGGTAAAAATCTTTCGACTTCCACAACTTCCTCAAAAGTGACCCGATTTTCAAAAGCAATAGCTTAAAATTCATGGTTTGGCTTCTAGAATAAAACTGCATTTAAGAAATTACATTTAAATAAAATTCGATTTTTGGTCATATTCATGTTAAAATTTTATAAACAAAAATTGACTTGGGCATTGGTAAAAATCTTTCGACTTCCACAACTTCCTCAAAAGTGACCCGATTTTCAAAAGCAATAGCTTAAAATTCATGGTTTGGCTTCTAGAATAAAACTGCATTTAAGAAATTACATTTAAATAAAATTCGATTTTTGGTCATATTCATGTTAAAATTTTATAAACAAAAATTGACTTGGGCATTGGTAAAAATCTTTCGACTTCCACAACTTCCTCAAAAGTGACCCGATTTTCAAAAGCAATAGCTTAAAATTCATGGTTTGGCTTCTAGAATAAAACTGCATTTAAGAAATTACATTTAAATAAAATTCGATTTTTGGTCATATTCATGTTAAAATTTTATAAACAAAAATTGACTTGGGCATTGGTAAAAATCTTTCGACTTCCACAACTTCCTCAAAAGTGACCCGATTTTCAAAAGCAATAGCTTAAAATTCATGGTTTGGCTTCTAGAATAAAACTGCATTTAAGAAATTACATTTAAATAAAATTCGATTTTTGGTCATATTCATGTTAAAATTTTATAAACAAAAATTGACTTGGGCATTGGTAAAAATCTTTCGACTTCCACAACTTCCTCAAAAGTGACCCGATTTTCAAAAGCAATAGCTTAAAATTCATGGTTTGGCTTCTAGAATAAAACTGCATTTAAGAAATTACATTTAAATAAAATTCGATTTTTGGTCATATTCATGTTAAAATTTTATAACAAAAATTGACTTGGGCATTGGTAAAAATCTTTCGACTTCCACAACTTCCTCAAAAGTGACCCGATTTTCAAAAGCAATAGCTTAAAATTCATGGTTTGGCTTCTAGAATAAAACTGCATTTAAGAAATTACATTTAAATAAATTCGATTTTTGGTCATATTCATGTTAAAATTTTATAAACAAAAATTGACTTGGGCATTGGTAAAAATCTTTCGACTTCCACAACTTCCTCAAAAGTGACCCGATTTTCAAAAGCAATAGCTTAAAATTCATGGTTTGGCTTCTAGAATAAAACTGCATTTAAGAAATTACATTTAAATAAAATTCGATTTTTGGTCATATTCATGTTAAAATTTTATAAACAAAAATTGACTTGGGCATTGGTAAAAATCTTTCGACTTCCACAACTTCCTCAAAAGTGACCCGATTTTCAAAAGCAATAGCTTAAAATTCATGGTTTGGCTTCTAGAATAAAACTGCATTTAAGAAATTACATTTAAATAAAATTCGATTTTTGGTCATATTCATGTTAAAATTTTATAAACAAAAATTGACTTGGGCATTGGTAAAAATCTTTCGACTTCCACAACTTCCTCAAAAGTGACCCGATTTTCAAAAGCAATAGCTTAAAATTCATGGTTTGGCTTCTAGAATAAAACTGCATTTAAGAAATTACATTTAAATAAAATTCGATTTTTGGTCATATTCATGTTAAAATTTTATAAACAAAAATTGACTTGGGCATTGGTAAAAATCTTTCGACTTCCACAACTTCCTCAAAAGTGACCCGATTTTCAAAAGCAATAGCTTAAAATTCATGGTTTGGCTTCTAGAATAAAACTGCATTTAAGAAATTACATTTAAATAAAATTCGATTTTTGGTCATATTCATGTTAAAATTTTATAAACAAAAATTGACTTGGGCATTGGTAAAAATCTTTCGACTTCCACAACTTCCTCAAAAGTGACCCGATTTTCAAAAGCAATAGCTTAAAATTCATGGTTTGGCTTCTAGAATAAAACTGCATTTAAGAAATTACATTTAAATAAAATTCGATTTTTGGTCATATTCATGTTAAAATTTTATAAACAAAAATTGACTTGGGCATTGGTAAAAATCTTTCGACTTCCACAACTTCCTCAAAAGTGACCCGATTTTCAAAAGCAATAGCTTAAAATTCATGGTTTGGCTTCTAGAATAAAACTGCATTTAAGAAATTACATTTAAATAAAATTCGATTTTTGGTCATATTCATGTTAAAATTTTATAAACAAAAATTGACTTGGGCATTGGTAAAAATCTTTCGACTTCCACAACTTCCTCAAAAGTGACCCGATTTTCAAAAGCAATAGCTTAAAATTCATGGTTTGGCTTCTAGAATAAAACTGCATTTAAGAAATTACATTTAAATAAAATTCGATTTTTGGTCATATTCATGTTAAAATTTTATAAACAAAAATTGACTTGGGCATTGGTAAAAATCTTTCGACTTCCACAACTTCCTCAAAAGTGACCCGATTTTCAAAAGCAATAGCTTAAAATTCATGGTTTGGCTTCTAGAATAAAACTGCATTTAAGAAATTACATTTAAATAAAATTCGATTTTTGGTCATATTCATGTTAAAATTTTATAAACAAAAATTGACTTGGGCATTGGTAAAAATCTTTCGACTTCCATAACTTCCTCAAAAGTGACCCGATTTTCAAAAGCAATAGCTTAAAATTCATGGTTTGGCTTCTAGAATAAAACTGCATTTAAGAAATTACATTTAAATAAAATTCGATTTTTGGTCATATTCATGTTAAAATTTTATAAACAAAAATTGACTTGGGCATTGGTAAAAATCTTTCGACTTCCACAACTTCCTCAAAAGTGACCCGATTTTCAAAAGCAATAGCTTAAAATTCATGGTTTGGCTTCTAGAATAAAACTGCATTTAAGAAATTACATTTAAATAAAATTCGATTTTGGTCATATTCATGTTAAAATTTTATAAACAAAAATTGACTTGGGCATTGGTAAAAATCTTTCGACTTCCACAACTTCCTCAAAAGTGACCCGATTTTCAAAAGCAATAGCTTAAAATTCATGGTTTGGCTTCTAGAATAAAACTGCATTTAAGAAATTACATTTAAATAAAATTCGATTTTTGGTCATATTCATGTTAAAATTTTATAAACAAAAATTGACTTGGGCATTGGTAAAAATCTTTCGACTTCCACAACTTCCTCAAAAGTGACCCGATTTTCAAAAGCAATAGCTTAAAATTCATGGTTTGGCTTCTAGAATAAAACTGCATTTAAGAAATTACATTTAAATAAAATTCGATTTTTGGTCATATTCATGTTAAAATTTTATAAACAAAATTGACTTGGGCATTGGTAAAAATCTTTCGACTTCCACAACTTCCTCAAAAGTGACCCGATTTTCAAAAGCAATAGCTTAAAATTCATGGTTTGGCTTCTAGAATAAAACTGCATTTAAGAAATTACATTTAAATAAAATTCGATTTTTGGTCATATTCATGTTAAAATTTTATAAACAAAAATTGACTTGGGCATTGGTAAAAATCTTTCGACTTCCACAACTTCCTCAAAAGTGACCCGATTTTCAAAAGCAATAGCTTAAAATTCATGGTTTGGCTTCTAGAATAAAACTGCATTTAAGAAATTACATTTAAATAAAATTCGATTTTTGGTCATATTCATGTTAAAATTTTATAAACAAAATTGACTTGGGCATTGGTAAAAATCTTTCGACTTCCACAACTTCCTCAAAAGTGACCCGATTTTCAAAAGCAATAGCTTAAAATTCATGGTTTGGCTTCTAGAATAAAACTGCATTTAAGAAATTACATTTAAATAAAATTCGATTTTTGGTCATATTCATGTTAAAATTTTATAAACAAAAATTGACTTGGGCATTGGTAAAAATCTTTCGACTTCCACAACTTCCTCAAAAGTGACCCGATTTTCAAAAGCAATAGCTTAAAATTCATGGTTTGGCTTCTAGAATAAAACTGCATTTAAGAAATTACATTTAAATAAAATTCGATTTTTGGTCATATTCATGTTAAAATTTTATAAACAAAAATTGACTTGGGCATTGGTAAAAATCTTTCGACTTCCACAACTTCCTCAAAAGTGACCCGATTTTCAAAAGCAATAGCTTAAAATTCATGGTTTGGCTTCTAGAATAAAACTGCATTTAAGAAATTACATTTAAATAAAATTCGATTTTTGGTCATATTCATGTTAAAATTTTATAAACAAAAATTGACTTGGGCATTGGTAAAAATCTTTCGACTTCCACAACTTCCTCAAAAGTGACCCGATTTTCAAAAGCAATAGCTTAAAATTCATGGTTTGGCTTCTAGAATAAAACTGCATTTAAGAAATTACATTTAAATAAAATTCGATTTTTGGTCATATTCATGTTAAAATTTTATAAACAAAAATTGACTTGGGCATTGGTAAAAATCTTTCGACTTCCACAACTTCCTCAAAAGTGACCCGATTTTCAAAAGCAATAGCTTAAAATTCATGGTTTGGCTTCTAGAATAAAACTGCATTTAAGAAATTACATTTAAATAAAATTCGATTTTGGTCATATTCATGTTAAAATTTTATAAACAAAAATTGACTTGGGCATTGGTAAAAATCTTTCGACTTCCACAACTTCCTCAAAAGTGACCCGATTTTCAAAAGCAATAGCTTAAAATTCATGGTTTGGCTTCTAGAATAAAACTGCATTTAAGAAATTACATTTAAATAAAATTCGATTTTTGGTCATATTCATGTTAAAATTTTATAAACAAAAATTGACTTGGGCATTGGTAAAAATCTTTCGACTTCCACAACTTCCTCAAAAGTGACCCGATTTTCAAAAGCAATAGCTTAAAATTCATGGTTTGGCTTCTAGAATAAAACTGCATTTAAGAAATTACATTTAAATAAAATTCGATTTTTGGTCATATTCATGTTAAAATTTTATAAACAAAAATTGACTTGGGCATTGGTAAAAATCTTTCGACTTCCACAACTTCCTCAAAAGTGACCCGATTTTCAAAAGCAATAGCTTAAAATTCATGGTTTGGCTTCTAGAATAAAACTGCATTTAAGAAATTACATTTAAATAAAATTCGATTTTTGGTCATATTCATGTTAAAATTTTATAAACAAAAATTGACTTGGGCATTGGTAAAAATCTTTCGACTTCCACAACTTCCTCAAAAGTGACCCGATTTTCAAAAGCAATAGCTTAAAATTCATGGTTTGGCTTCTAGAATAAAACTGCATTTAAGAAATTACATTTAAATAAAATTCGATTTTTGGTCATATTCATGTTAAAATTTTATAAACAAAAATTGACTTGGGCATTGGTAAAAATCTTTCGACTTCCACAACTTCCTCAAAAGTGACCCGATTTTCAAAAGCAATAGCTTAAAATTCATGGTTTGGCTTCTAGAATAAAACTGCATTTAAGAAATTACATTTAAATAAAATTCGATTTTTGGTCATATTCATGTTAAAATTTTATAAACAAAAATTGACTTGGGCATTGGTAAAAATCTTTCGACTTCCACAACTTCCTCAAAAGTGACCCGATTTTCAAAAGCAATAGCTTAAAATTCATGGTTTGGCTTCTAGAATAAAACTGCATTTAAGAAATTACATTTAAATAAAATTCGATTTTTGGTCATATTCATGTTAAAATTTTATAAACAAAAATTGACTTGGGCATTGGTAAAAATCTTTCGACTTCCACAACTTCCTCAAAAGTGACCCGATTTTCAAAAGCAATAGCTTAAAATTCATGGTTTGGCTTCTAGAATAAAACTGCATTTAAGAAATTACATTTAAATAAAATTCGATTTTTGGTCATATTCATGTTAAAATTTTATAAACAAAAATTGACTTGGGCATTGGTAAAAATCTTTCGACTTCCATAACTTCCTCAAAAGTGACCCGATTTTCAAAAGCAATAGCTTAAAATTCATGGTTTGGCTTCTAGAATAAAACTGCATTTAAGAAATTACATTTAAATAAAATTCGATTTTTGGTCATATTCATGTTAAAATTTTATAAACAAAAATTGACTTGGGCATTGGTAAAAATCTTTCGACTTCCACAACTTCCTCAAAAGTGACCCGATTTTCAAAAGCAATAGCTTAAAATTCATGGTTTGGCTTCTAGAATAAAACTGCATTTAAGAAATTACATTTAAATAAAATTCGATTTTTGGTCATATTCATGTTAAAATTTTATAAACAAAAATTGACTTGGGCATTGGTAAAAATCTTTCGACTTCCACAACTTCCTCAAAAGTGACCCGATTTTCAAAAGCAATAGCTTAAAATTCATGGTTTGGCTTCTAGAATAAAACTGCATTTAAGAAATTACATTTAAATAAAATTCGATTTTGGTCATATTCATGTTAAAATTTTATAAACAAAAATTGACTTGGGCATTGGTAAAAATCTTTCGACTTCCACAACTTCCTCAAAAGTGACCCGATTTTCAAAAGCAATAGCTTAAAATTCATGGTTTGGCTTCTAGAATAAAACTGCATTTAAGAAATTACATTTAAATAAAATTCGATTTTTGGTCATATTCATGTTAAAATTTTATAAACAAAAATTGACTTGGGCATTGGTAAAAATCTTTCGACTTCCACAACTTCCTCAAAAGTGACCCGATTTTCAAAAGCAATAGCTTAAAATTCATGGTTTGGCTTCTAGAATAAAACTGCATTTAAGAAATTACATTTAAATAAAATTCGATTTTTGGTCATATTCATGTTAAAATTTTATAAACAAAATTGACTTGGGCATTGGTAAAAATCTTTCGACTTCCACAACTTCCTCAAAAGTGACCCGATTTTCAAAAGCAATAGCTTAAAATTCATGGTTTGGCTTCTAGAATAAAACTGCATTTAAGAAATTACATTTAAATAAAATTCGATTTTTGGTCATATTCATGTTAAAATTTTATAAACAAAAATTGACTTGGGCATTGGTAAAAATCTTTCGACTTCCACAACTTCCTCAAAAGTGACCCGATTTTCAAAAGCAATAGCTTAAAATTCATGGTTTGGCTTCTAGAATAAAACTGCATTTAAGAAATTACATTTAAATAAAATTCGATTTTTGGTCATATTCATGTTAAAATTTTATAAACAAAATTGACTTGGGCATTGGTAAAAATCTTTCGACTTCCACAACTTCCTCAAAAGTGACCCGATTTTCAAAAGCAATAGCTTAAAATTCATGGTTTGGCTTCTAGAATAAAACTGCATTTAAGAAATTACATTTAAATAAAATTCGATTTTTGGTCATATTCATGTTAAAATTTTATAAACAAAATTGACTTGGGCATTGGTAAAAATCTTTCGACTTCCACAACTTCCTCAAAAGTGACCCGATTTTCAAAAGCAATAGCTTAAAATTCATGGTTTGGCTTCTAGAATAAAACTGCATTTAAGAAATTACATTTAAATAAAATTCGATTTTTGGTCATATTCATGTTAAAATTTTATAAACAAAAATTGACTTGGGCATTGGTAAAAATCTTTCGACTTCCACAACTTCCTCAAAAGTGACCCGATTTTCAAAAGCAATAGCTTAAAATTCATGGTTTGGCTTCTAGAATAAAACTGCATTTAAGAAATTACATTTAAATAAAATTCGATTTTTGGTCATATTCATGTTAAAATTTTATAAACAAAAATTGACTTGGGCATTGGTAAAAATCTTTCGACTTCCACAACTTCCTCAAAAGTGACCCGATTTTCAAAAGCAATAGCTTAAAATTCATGGTTTGGCTTCTAGAATAAAACTGCATTTAAGAAATTACATTTAAATAAAATTCGATTTTTGGTCATATTCATGTTAAAATTTTATAAACAAAAATTGACTTGGGCATTGGTAAAAATCTTTCGACTTCCATAACTTCCTCAAAAGTGACCCGATTTTCAAAAGCAATAGCTTAAAATTCATGGTTTGGCTTCTAGAATAAAACTGCATTTAAGAAATTACATTTAAATAAAATTCGATTTTTGGTCATATTCATGTTAAAATTTTATAAACAAAAATTGACTTGGGCATTGGTAAAAATCTTTCGACTTCCACAACTTCCTCAAAAGTGACCCGATTTTCAAAAGCAATAGCTTAAAATTCATGGTTTGGCTTCTAGAATAAAACTGCATTTAAGAAATTACATTTAAATAAAATTCGATTTTTGGTCATATTCATGTTAAAATTTTATAAACAAAAATTGACTTGGGCATTGGTAAAAATCTTTCGACTTCCACAACTTCCTCAAAAGTGACCCGATTTTCAAAAGCAATAGCTTAAAATTCATGGTTTGGCTTCTAGAATAAAACTGCATTTAAGAAATTACATTTAAATAAAATTCGATTTTTGGTCATATTCATGTTAAAATTTTATAAACAAAATTGACTTGGGCATTGGTAAAAATCTTTCGACTTCCACAACTTCCTCAAAAGTGACCCGATTTTCAAAAGCAATAGCTTAAAATTCATGGTTTGGCTTCTAGAATAAAACTGCATTTAAGAAATTACATTTAAATAAAATTCGATTTTTGGTCATATTCATGTTAAAATTTTATAAACAAAAATTGACTTGGGCATTGGTAAAAATCTTTCGACTTCCACAACTTCCTCAAAAGTGACCCGATTTTCAAAAGCAATAGCTTAAAATTCATGGTTTGGCTTCTAGAATAAAACTGCATTTAAGAATTACATTTAAATAAAATTCGATTTTTGGTCATATTCATGTTAAAATTTTATAAACAAAAATTGACTTGGGCATTGGTAAAAATCTTTCGACTTCCATAACTTCCTCAAAAGTGACCCGATTTTCAAAAGCAATAGCTTAAAAGTCAAGGTTTGGCCTCTAGAATAAAACTGCATTTAAGAAATTACATTTAAATAAACTTCGATTTTTGGTCATATTCATGTTAAAATTTTATGAACAAAAATTGACTTGGGCATTGGTAAAATCTTTCGACTTCCATAACTTCGTCAAAACTGACCCGATTTTCAAAAGCAATATCTTAAAAGTCAAGGTTTGACCACTAGAATAAAACTGCATTTAAGTAAATACATTTAAATGAACTTCGATTTTTGGTCATATGCATGTTAAAGTTTTATGCAAAAAATTGACTTGGGCATTGGTAAAATCTTTCGACTTCCATAACTTCGGCAAAACTGACCCGATTTTCAAAAGCAATACTTTAAAAGTTAAGGTTTGTGCACTAGAATAAAACTGCGTTTAAGTAACAACATTTAAATGAACTTCGATTTTTGGTCAATATGCATGTTAAAGTTTTATGCCAAAAAATCGACTTGGGCATTGGTAAAATCTTTCGACTTCCATAACTTCGGCAAAACTGACCCGATTTTCAAAAGCAATATCTTAAAAGTCAAGGTTTGACCACTAGAATAAAACTGCATTTAAGTAACTACATTTAAATGAACTTCGATTTTTGGTCAATATGCATGTTAAAGTCTTATGCCAAAAAATCGACTTGGGCATTGGTAAAATCTTTCGACTTCCATAACTTCGGCAAACCTCACCCGATTTTCAAAAGCAATATCTTAAAAGTCATGGTTTGACCACTAGAATAAAACTGCATTTAAGTAACAACATTTAAATAAACTTAGATTTTTGGTCAAATTGCATGATAAAGTCTTATGCCAAAAATCGACTTGAGCATCGGTAATTCTATAGATGTTTACACATCAGTTAATTGTTTCTCATAATCACTTTAGGAGCAAAAAGAACAAAGGCTAGAAACTAACTTCAATAAATAGTTAAAACTGTTAACAGACTCAATCAAAAAGGCCAAGCCAGGAATAAAATTTAATCGAAAATGAGACTATACGTAATTAAAAAAAAGTTATGGGGCTTAAAAGATGTAGAAAGGCTTTTAAGAGGAACTTTAAATACTTTAACATAAAACAAAAATTCAGTTAAACAACAATTGTTTTAGATTCTAAAGGCACACAAAGGATTTGTTGTTAGTCAAAATTTAAGAAACAAGCACCTAATACATTCGAAGGAATAAATCGATTGATACAATCAAGCCAATCAACATATAAAAACTTAACTTTTAAGAATCAAAGAAAATGTTCAACAGGGTATCTTCCAATCTAACATTTTCCAGTCAAACAATTCACATTCTTACTTATTTGCTTGGCGTTTAGCTTTCGGTTTTATGCTATTTTGTTTGCCATGCCAGGCGGCAATTACGCGTCACGCAGCTGGACGCGGGTTGCAGCGACAGAGGTTGCAGTTTGAAAAAAGCAAACGCGAGTTCCGAGCCCCGAGCTGATGTTCCGAGCACGCAGCTCGTTCGGTGAGCTGCAACAGCAGTCAAATACACACAAATTGCCAGTGTAGGACAAGGTCGCATTTATTTGGTGCAGCCACAATTGGGCAGCACAACGCAGTGGATATATACATATATATATATACATAGATATATTCGGGAGTGGGGGTAGGGTTGCGTGGGAGTGAACTAAGAGGGAGATTGTGAGGGAGGGAAGCAGAGTGCCATGCTGCGCATGAAGGTTACCTGCAGTTCGCCCACACAAACCAAAACACAAACACATAGAAATTGAGAGAAAGAGAAATGCGTTAATAAAAATGCTGAAAAATTATGAAATGAATACAAATATTTGCGGATCAATGCGACAACGTTGCACACACAAACTCACACACACACACATTAAAAAAATAAAGAGTAATCGCCATTGAATGTTTCGCGTTCAATGGGAAAACATGGGGCGACAATGTGCAAATCAAATGTGATGGATGATCTCAATGCTAAGTACTACGACAAAACGAAAAGAAAAGTATGTAGAAAAAATTCCAATAATATTTGAAAAGCCTCATGAATAAGTCAAACTCAAGACAAAACATTGAATAAATGAATATACTTTATAGATTTTATCTGCCATACAATTTATGTTAAGCAAATCGCACAAAAGAACTTTTTAATTCAGAGATTTCCAACAACTTGACACGAGTTATGCTAATAATGTTTCATCTTACTATTTCCATTGAATGCAATTGTTACATTTCTAGTTGTAAATAGTTTCAGTTTTCTCGATAAAATAATTTCACATTCAAATTCAATCGAACAGAGCCAACTTTTTTGCAACTTACAATATTTGCAAACCAATTAAACTTTACTGCTAGATAGATATGTTAAATTTTATAAATGAATTTAAACACTTGTTTTGAACTAGTCTTTGCTTAAGCTATTGCCATTTGAACTCTTTTCGCTGTCCAATTAAAATTTCACTCTCTGCCGTCAGCTTCCAATTAAGTTTGAAATGAAGTGCTTCGTCATCTTTAGTCCTATTTTGGTTTTTCAAATGACTCGCAGCAGAAAATCAGTTTCTAATGCTTTCCTTTGGCCAAAAATGCCTCTAATTTACTCTTATAATCATTAATTGAGGTAACCTCATTTAGACATAGTATTGCCTTACCCAAATAACCTTATCCCTCATTTTTGATTTCATTGTGGTTGATTCCGTTTAAGTTTCTGTACTTGGTGATAGAAATGCTGACTTTTCTTCATGTTTATCACGATTCCGCCGGCCAGTCAAGACAGAGATTCTACTCTTTCTAAATTAAAATCGTAGTGAAGTATCTCTCTATCTTTCACAAGTTTGAGCTTATGAACGTTTTGAGATTTATCTACTTCTTCGTTCTTTTTTTTTAAAACAATTTCTGAATGCTGATTAATGACAAATTGTTAGATCCATTGCCACAATGGCCATTATCCAAGTCATTTAAAGCGTTTGCTCTGCCAAAACAAAAAGTAAAAGAAAAAATATTTTGTTACTATTACAGCACCTAAGCAACCCATTTACCTCCCCCAAACCCCTCAACACCCCTACTACACCATATTTTTGCCCCCTTTTGTGCCTGTCGCTGTTGTTGACGCTTCTTCCGTTCGCTGGTTTAGTTTTTCTTTTAGCTTACTTTGCGTTCTGTTTGTTGTGCGCTGTTGAAGTTGTTGTTGTTGTTATTGTTGAACGCTGTTCTTTGCTGTTGTTGCACATTTTATTAACATTTTCATTTAGTTGCATTCGCGCTTGCTCTCTCTTTCGCTCACCCTTTCCTTGTCTCTCTCTCTCTCTCATCACACTTGTTTTATTTTGCTTTTCATTGCAATTTGTGTTTCTATGCATTTTTGTGTGTGTTTTACATTCGTTTTCGTGTCGTTGTGCCACCAAAAAACCCACCCACCCACAGTCCATGCACCACTCCCCCGCCCAACGCCTGCCCCTTGCCCTCTGCAACATTGTTGCCACTGTTGCGCTCTTTTACAGTTTGTTGAAGTTTTCATAATCATTGTCGTTGTCGCCGTCGCCGCCGTCGTCATCGTCGTTGCAGTGGCAGCCCTTTGCTTTTGTATTTTGCACTCTTCTTCATTTTTTCTTTCATTCTTGTTGTTGTTGTTGTTTTTTTTTCTGTATAAGCCGACGTGGCTTTTGGGCTGGTCTGGGAGATTTTTGCCAGCATGAAAACAATGCCGGGAAAGCGGCTTATTTTCTATGATTTAAATAATGACGAAGACAACAGTCAGCCGAGCCAGCCCGGCCTAGTCTAGGCAGAGCCACCATCAACTGCTGCCTGCTGATGATAATGCTCTAAAGATGTTGCACATAATAATGATCATTATCATAATGATGTTGCCAATGACAATGGCAGAGAGACGTCATTGATATAAGATACTTTTAGACACTGTTTGCTTAGGTTTCGATTTTTTTTTTTAGTCCATCTATATTATAAACATTTATCTTTTGTAAAACAAATATATAGCATATGCATCTATATCTATAGCTAATGCTTCATTTGTCTGATTTATTTTTCTTGGTTTTTTGGCTCGTTACAGAAAAATGTTCATTGGCGGCCTCAGCTGGCAGACCAGTCCAGGTAAGTGTTCATCTTCTTGCCCCACATCTGCACATCACAAAAAATTAGTTGAGTTGCGCTAAATTTGCCAATACTGAACAGCAATTAGCATATATTTGGTCATAAATATTTCATTTTGTATCACAATCGTACGCTAACAAGCTGCCCACTCATTAAACCCTATACGAACACACATTTTCTTAACTATTGGTACATTATTTCTCATAAGAGTTGTGGAAAACATGCGATTTTTGTTCAAGTGAAAGCTGCAAATGCTTCGAAACTCTTTCCTTAGATACGAGTGTGTTATCTTTTTGGAAAATCTTAAATAAATTTCTCTTTGTTTGATTGTTGCGAAAGACATAGGAGAAGAAAACTTTGTATAATTGTATGCTTAAAGGAATATCTAAAATAAATTTTTCAGACCAAGAATCTTAAGAATTTCCTTTAAACACA
Source organism: Scaptomyza flava (assembly GCA_030179655.1). NCBI lineage: Eukaryota > Metazoa > Arthropoda > Insecta > Diptera > Drosophilidae > Scaptomyza > Scaptomyza flava. The sequence goes on from JARNME010000404.1 coordinate 8,229,019, forward strand.
AAAGTTGATAAATTGATCATGTGTTAATATCTAATGTCTTATATTCTGAAATTCAACAAAACATTTATTTTTTTTTGACATCTGAATATAATTAAAACCTTTTCTGTGATTTGAAAATACTTTAAAAGATATATATGCAGTGAATTTTTATTTGTTTTTAAATGTTTTCCAATCGAATTATTCAACAACAGCATCGAGAATCTATCCCTGAAATATATGTATATATATACATTTCAATTTGAATGCTCTAACGAATTGATTCATTATGCAGTTGAGTTGTTGTTTATTTGACGATCGAATGTGAACAATGAAAAGACAACGAGGTTTTTGTTTAAATTGAAATTGTAATTGATGAAATGCTTGAGATTTTACTGCGTCAACCCAACACACAAACGATGACGATGACGAAGACGACAACAACAACAACGACGAAGACACAGCGTCGTAATTCGACGTCAATTGGCGGCAGTTGCACAGATGCGAGAAAAAAAAAAGAAGAGGCAACTGGGTGAATAGTATATAGTTGAAAATGAGGTTGGGCAGTTGCTCTTGGCGCATAGTTTCATTAGGCTAATCAAAAGGCGGCTACACTCTCTTGGGCACATATTAACCAAATTTGATGTTTGCCCCCAAAATAAAAGAGCCACTCAAAGCGTTGGCCAAAATAACAAAAAATGGAAAGAAAACAAAAAACAAAAAAAACGGGGGCCAAAAACTGCAAGATGCCTTTTGATGGCCGGTTTGGGGCCAAAACTTGGAGTGTTGCAGTCAGTTCTGTTGCTGCCGCCAACACATCCGACGTCGTTGTGCAAAAAGCGCACACACAAAAACACACACACTCTTACAGACACTTACATAGTTACAGTCAGCGCCGCATTGCCTTTTTCGTTTGTATTTGTTGTTGTTGCCGTTTGTGTTTTTGTTTAGCGAAATTGTTGGCTCCGCCCATCATCAGAATGGCACTCGGCATTACGCTAACATGTTATAACCTATAGCACATATCTACACACAAACACACACACACACATACACTCATGTGTCTCTTGTTCATATATGCCGCAATAGTTGAAGAGTCAATGCGGTCTTTGGTTTTGTCTCTTTATTTTGGTTCGTTTCACGTTTTTTGTACCTGTGCCAAAAAAAAAAAAACGAAAAAATTTTCAAATTTTCAAATGGCTTCTTTAATAGTTTGGCCCCAACTTGAAATTGGCGAATGTGCTTTTTTGTGGTCAACCCCCTCCCACCAGCCCCTTCCTCTCTCTGTCTTTTGTTATCTTTGCCCATTTTGGTGTGTCTTCAATCTTTTTTAATTTTTATTGTTTTTTTTTTCTCGTCTTTTTTTTCGTCATTTGGCTTTTGGCATTCGCTGGTTGGTTGGCTTGGTAAATTAGCCAAAGTCTGAAATATCTTGTGTTAAATTAAAGACTTGCCCACGTTGTTGCATGTACTAAATCTATGTGCCACATCATATGAACTATATGTTGGCATACAATGTGAATGGAAAAGTAATTAAATTTGCAACATGTATGAATTATGGGAATAACTAGAATTATTAGAATTTGCTTAGGTTGGAACATGCTTAGAGATTTTTATTTTAAAAATATTTAAAAATATTCTAAATATTCTTTAACGATTATAATACAATTGAGAACTCGAAGAGAACTATAGCAAATTGTTGTCCTTTTGTGAACCGGTTATGCAACGTTTATGTCCTTAGTGAACTGTTCAAGCACTAGCACACTGGAACACTCGAAACTACTCACTTTTTCGCACACACTCTTTGTTAACAACTTCCCACAATCTGTGATCATGCAATAGTTGCGCACAAAGCTGGCATCTTTGTAACTTCAGCTGTTTCCGTTTGCCAAGCTTAGACGCGCCCTGAGCTAGGACTAGGAACCTGCAGTTTGTTGTTGCATGCTACTTGCTGCTGCTGCTGCTGCTGTTGTTGAGCGGCCCCGGAAACAAGCTGCGTCGGCTCAGGCTCGCACACTCAAGTGGCAAACCACTCGCGCCAAAAGCTTATGCTTTTCGGATTCCTCTTCTTCTGCCAGCTATCGCCACTCGAGCACACACACACACACATACACATTTTGTCAGTGGATACTCGAAAAAGTGCTGACAAAGGCCTAATCTAGGGCGTCTATAAACATGTTGCACCCCACCCACACTTCCACACCTCCATTTCTAACATCTAACTAGTTGCAAGAGGCTGGGGACGAGCTGCCTTACACAGGTCGTCGTCGTCGGCAAAATGTACGTGTTGATAACTGCCTAGATGACGAGAACGCATCCGCATTGCAGTGGGTTTCACATACGCTCTCTCTCTCTCTCTCGCTCTCTCCCTCCTTAAAAGTTGTAGATTTTTAATGATTGGCACGATTGTCTTAGCTACTTAATGATGTGCTCAAGTGCGTCTAACCAGACCAACACCCAAATCTCATACCGCCCCCCCCACGCCTTATTGTAATTTTCGTGTCAACTACCGAGAAGAGAGCATTTTTTACATATACATACATAACTTAATGAACTTTTGCATCCCCTAGAGCAGCTCTTAACGCGGTAATTTAATTTTAATTTCGCAAGCAGTTTACTGTAAAGTAATTGTATGCATTGAAAATGTATTTGGCTGCTATCGCTGGAAAACACTCTTATAGCGAAAATGCTGCTGATGATGAGTTCAAGCCATCAGACAGACAAATAGTCTGGCAGTCAGTCAGGCAGTTGCTCAATTCATACAAATATTATCCATACAAACACATACACCTCTTGTTGCCCCCAAAGATTTGTGTCAACTTGAAACACACATAAATATATTTTCGTTGAAATACAATACTTGAGAGCTATGGCGAAGGCAAAAAGGCAAACGCCTTTCCTTTTGCTGCTGCTGCTGCTGCTGCCCGCCTCCTTTGACTTTACGCTATTTTGGCTGTGCGTTCAACTGAAATACTATTTATACATGCGCTCAAAGATACGCAGATACATTTGCATTTGCATTTGCAACAGCAACAGACGCCCATTACTCATGCAACACACATACACACACGCTGAGAGAGAACAACAAAAAGCGTGTTAAAAAAATCAAAGGCATCCAAAAACAAATGGAAAATCTATTCACATACTTATATATATATATATATCGTTCACATTTCGATGCCGCTTAGTGATAAGTCAGGCAGCAACTAGACTCAGATACAGATACAGATACTTTGAGCAAATAAATATGCACCCGATGCCTGATTCTCCATTCTCCATGCTCCGTTCTCCATTCGGTATTTGCTTTTGTTTGTTTGTTTGTCGGTTTGAAATGAAAATAGAGACAGAAAATAAAGCAGCTGCTTTATTTGCCTAAGGCATTACCTGAGACTCTTTTTATATACACTTTTTTTTCTCTTCTGGTATTTGCATCTCGATTTTTGACTGTCATTAAATGTCAAACGCATTTAGGGGAACGGGTTCAAAATGTAAACATCAAATTTGTCAACATAAAAGTTGGATTTTTAATTGATACTTTGCCACATAAGTTTCAATTCCGAAATGATTTTACGACTTATTAAAAAGTCCTCAAAGAAGTTAAAACTCATTCGAAAATTGTATTCAATGTTTAAAAACTAGATTTATATTCAATTATTCGCAAGAAAAAATCGACCAAGCAAAACTTTCTAAGCTCTTTCATTAGTTTTTTTTTCGAAAAAATATCAAAGTTAACTTGATTAAAATCTAGCTAACTTTGTAATAGTTGAAACTCTAAGCTTGAAATAGCATTAACCGTATTTGGAAAGTTCATTTTGTGCAATTTCTATTGATGCAGGAAAGGTTATGAGGGGAAACGGAAACGGGCAATCGTGCAAGCGGAATTCAATCAGGAAGCAAAACGATGATGAAAATATTTGCGTGACGATTTAAAAAAGAAAAAAAAAAATAAGCAAAATCTATGCGTCTAAAAATTTTGGTGAAATAACCTGGGAGTGTTTTTTGCCACTAAGCACACTTCAGGATGCAGACAGGCAGGTGACAAAGACAAAGTGTGGAGCGGTGCAGTGGCAATAGAAAGCTGGGGAGGGTTTAAAGAAGGGTGTTGCTTCGATTTCCTGATTAATTTATGCAGACGACGGCGACGCTGGCAGCCAGTTAACAACAATTTGCCGCAAGCTTCGTTAAAATTGAAAGCGCAAGAAAAAGAAATTGTCAATAAAATAAGCGAACGACTGTCAGTCAGTCAGTCATTCAGTCAGTCAGCGAGTCAATCAGTCACTCAACGACTTCGGTGTGTCGTCCATCAGTCAAAAGTTCACAGCCAGCACCTTGCCTTGCAACATTTCCTGTCTGCCTCGTCTTTCTCGTCGTCGTCGTCGTCGTCGGCTGCTGCCAATCTTTGGTCATGTTTTTGCAACTCGCTTCATTTTCCTTTTGAATGTGATTATCCTAAGGCAGTGGGCAGGCAACGCGTATCTGCTTCTTTCGCTTTGATAGATGGTCGCCTCGCTGGCTAGCAGTCCTTACTCTCTGCTTCCTCCTCTTTCTTTGCTGCTCCTTCAACTTTTGCGTTTGCATTTAATGTCCCCTGCACTTGTCCAAGTGGCTACCGGCGACGACAACAGCAACAACTCGAAGTCCAACCAGCAGCTGGCTCCTTGTTCGCTGTTTTGTTGACTTTGGCACGAGTTTGACTAAAAAGTTCACACATGCCGCACGCCCTCTTTACAGCCACGCCCCCACATACATATATGCACATATATATATCCTCGTTTCCCATATATCCAAGTATGCATATGTGTAAATGTCCTGGTCATGTTGTTGCGCCTTTGGCGCTAGCCTCGATCTTGCTTCTATACACTTCTAGATTGGGTATATTAAAGCAGATGCAAAAACGGACAATCAAGCGCATGTAGGACTTTATCAGGAGAAAATATGCAGTGATCTTTGTCATTTTCAGACTTAGAGCCAATAAATTTGATATTTCTTAAGGAAAAGCTTTTCTTTGACTAAAGGAAAAAGCGTTTTTACTTTGTTTAGGAATAGCACCAGTTTCAATCCGATAGCTCTCAAAACTTTGTCACATCTTTAAGAACTAAGACTTCGCAAACATTTACAGGATATCTTGAATTCGCTAACCTTCAATTCTCAACTTTCTTACATGCAATCCTTATTATTTTTTTTTGGTTTTTTTTCTTGTTGTCTTCTTTATGCTGTAGTATGTTGGCTTTCAACTTTAGGGGGCGTCTGTCTCCGGTTTGGTGTTTGAATATTTTCATAAGTGACACTGCACATACACCACTCTTCACACACACACACACACACACGCACTCACACATGTGTGAAATATGTCTTGGGTGCTGGGCAACAATTAATTAACTTGTAGCGAGTATCAAAGGTCGTCGTCGTCGTCGTTGCCGTTGCCGTTGCCTTTGGTGCCATTTTGCAATTTCAAGCTGGGCCGCCTAAATGCATGCTACGTTAATTTTAAATTAATAAGCATTGCGCATAAACGTCCTCCGGGTGGTGTTGTCAGTGGTGTTGGTTCTGTTGGTGGTGATAGTCTCTTCAGCTCAAGCTTCGAACCTCGATTGTAACCGCATGTGGCGCTTGTCATATGCCATTATCATGGAATGTTCGTTCATTCTGGGGCGTACCAACTAATAGACAATTTTTTGGCAACACAAAATGAAATAAACGTGCTGCAGGACGTGCAACAGCAGCAGAAGTAGCAAGCAGTCGCATGAAATGGGCAACACGAACTCCAAAACCATGTCGAGGGATCTCGTGACGTTGCCAAGGATACTAAGGGAGAGTGATGGGAGAGGGGTCGAATTGGCGGCTTGTGCGCTCTTTGCCGTGTATGCAGCGGAAGCATTTAAATTAAGGACGACACATTAAAATTATGCAATAACAACAGCTATTATTATGAGAGAGGAGGACAGCGTGAAAGACAAAGAAATAGAGAGAGAGGGAGAGGGTATTAAGAAGAACTGACTAAATTGTAGTTAAATTTTGAGTGCGCATAGACAAAAACAAGAAAGGCTTAAGTTGGTTTTTTGTAGACTGTGAGCAACATTTAATTATTGTGAGAGTGACGTCACGTTAAAGCATTGCTTTATTGTATAACTTTTCGGTTTGAATTATAATTAAGACTCCAGACTTAAACCTTAAGTTAAGTAAGGATACACTATAACAAAACAATTTATGGCTGTTATAATATTTAAAACCCAAGGAAAAAGTCTTACTTAAGAGTGATTCAGTGTTCCGATTCTTTTCAAAATGTTGCAATCGGAACGACCAGATTTCTATGATTTCTTAAGTAACATTTGATTGTTCATATGATAGTAATGTTTACAAACCTTTAGGTTTAGTTACGATAACTTGGCAACCGAAAAAGTCTCCTAAACAAAAACTCAACTTCCGCCTAAAAGTTAAGAGAAATGATTCTTCCAAAGTGCATTTTAAACTGGTTTTTTGGGTCCATGTTGCGGCAGTTTAATGAGTGCTGTGAATGTCGACACCCATCGAGTCCAATATAACGAAAAACCAGTACCAATGGGTTGTCAAGTGGGTGTTTTGGTTGGCTTGTTTCGGGTGTTTTTTGTGGGAGAGTTTTACGGGCAAGTCATAAGTCTAAAAACTAAAATAGGCAAAGCGGTAAAGCAAATATGAAGCACATACAGGCGGAGGCAGAGACAGAGTCACAAAAGGCTGGAACAAGCTCGTCTGCCACACACACACACACATGCACACACCCACCCACATACACACACAAATACCCATTCTCGTTCTCATCCTGCAACGGCGTTGGGGATTTCAGTTGTTGCCGGTGGCACCCAACCGGGTTATCGACTTTATGTGTTTGTTGTTTTCGGTCCCAGGCGCCGCTTCCTTGTCTTTTGGGGGCCCCCTTTTCAATTGCAGACGTTCGCTGCTGTTGCAGTTGGCTGCCAGTTTTCTGCTTGATATTGCCTGCTTTTGTTGCCTGCTTTTGGCTGTTTTGGGCTCTGTCCTCCTCTGTTGTTGTAGGTGCTTTATACCGTATACCCCGTACACTGCTTGCATCTTACCGAACTGACTGCATTGATTTGGCTACAAGTTATTCGGCCTTTAGCTGCACGCAAATGCTGTGAAGTGCAAATTCATTTTGCTTTCCTTTTCTCTCTCTCTCTCTCTTTTAATATTACATTTAGATGCTGAAGACTATGGCTCTTAAACTCAGGTGCGTGAAAAATAAAAATAAGGTTGGCAAGCAAAATAAACAAATTTCAAAGATTAAAGCTAAATTAGAAATAAACGAAGCAAAGAAAAGCAAATGAAACATTTAACATAAAAAGCTTGGATACCCTTAATATATTTTAAAAAATGTGTAAAAATAATCTGTCTAAAAGACTGGACAAAGATATATGCCAATCTCAAGCCCTTTAAGAGCTAGATTTGGTAATAAAGCATTCAAAAACCTAAGACAGTTTTAGCTGGTTTAAAACTTCTATTGATATATACGCTATCGATAATCATAAAATGTAACACTCGATTTACAATAGAAAACCTTTTATCATATCATTTCCAATTCATATCTCATGTCGTATAATCCAATAATAAGCTCTGCCTGGGTATTTAATCTTCTTTAATACTTTTATATGTACTATATGCCTGCGTGTCAACTCTTAATATGTCTTGGCATTTAATAGTAAAACTAAATATGTCACACAGCATATTAAGGAGTTTGAGAAATTTATCACCGAAAAAAGGCGCAGTACAAGTGGCTTCAGTTGCAGCAGCTTTCTTGATTTTATGGTCGCATTTAGAGTATAGTTTTGTTAGTTGCTTCAGACAGACTTTTGTGGCAAGGCAAGTGTGTGTGTGTGGTGTGTGTGTGTTTGTGACACTCAGGGCACAGTACCGACTACTTAGTTGCTGGCTTATCAGCGCGACTTTCCGACCGAACTTCGGCAACAACTTAGCCTTCATTGCTTCCAGTTCGTTGCATGTGCTGCTGCTGCTGCTGCTGCGGCTCGATTCCGACTCTCGACTCGGGCTCGTCTCTCTAGGCGAGGCTAGGCAACATTTTCCGATTGTGCCTTGCTGCTTGCTGGCTTTGTCACCAGGGTATAGACAGACAGAGAGCAAAGACAGACCTGTGCTTCAGTCGCGCTTCCGCTTGCAGTGAGTTAAATATATTGCCAACTTCCTGCAGACCCGGCCCAGCCAGGAACCAAACACAGCCACCTTCTTGATAGGCCTTTTTGTTACTCGACAACTACAAATGCAACAACTATGACAAACACATATATTAAAAAAAAAAAACACTGTGCTTTATTTGATAAAAAACGAGTTTAACTTTCGTATACCACGCACAGCAGCTCACAAACTACATTAATTATTCAGATCATAACGTTTAGTTGAACAGCTATTATTGGAGTGACCCAAAAGCCTTAAATTTTAAATGCTTATTGGTTATAAATTATCCAAAGAAATGGTCGAACTTTCAAAAAGCATATCGGGTTAAAAACTTGTTAAACGTTATGTCTAAAATGTATTCTAATCGCTTTAGAACAGTTACTTACTTATATCTTTGTGTTAATATCGATTATCGATCACTTAATTTCTTATCGATAAACTATATTACTAAAAATAAGTAAATGCTGACATTTTGGAGTATTTCAGCATTTCACTTAACTAAGCTCTTCAGGGTGTCTGCATGTATCGGCTTAAAGTTATCAAAGCTTAATCATACAACAAGCTCCACTCGATTTCATACAACTGCATTAAAACATACGCCAAAATGTATACTATAAAAAACGTAGTTATCAAACTAATCAATAATCATTTCTTACCTTACAACTTTTGACAAAGTAACAAACTACATTCGCTGCTGCCCCACACTTGCCAACTGATTTAGCCTACCAATTGGAACCAGCTTTACAGGGTATTTGAAATATACTAAAAATTCTAGACCCGGCTCTCGACATCGATTAAGTTATTACGAAATGTACGCTACGTGCAGCGTCTTCTTCAGCGCACACACACACTAACACACTCACACTCTAACAGTCACATGCGCCTATTTATGCATGTGTGCGTGTTTTTAGTGCTTGGAAGAATGTGTGTGTATGTGTGAGTGTGTCTGAGTCTGAGTCCTTGCTGTCTGCCACCCGCATATCGCAGAGGATTCACGTAATTTTGCCTTAGCCTTTAACTGGGTCACAAATTTTTCGTACTCGTTGCTTTTGCATAACCGAAAAATTGTTTTGTATTGCTGCAGACAAATTTTTGTTTACCTGATGAAGAGGAGACTACTCCCCCTTGACTTGCAACTGCACCTGCATCACCTCCTGCTCCTTGTTGTTGTCTTGTGTTTTGTTATTATGTCAGCTGGTCTGTCTGTCGTAGCTGTCTTTGACTCTTTGTTTTTGCTGCTTCTCCCTGTCTGGGGGCGAGGCGAGGTCAAGCCAAAGAGTGTCACAACATGTCTGCTTCCGGTGCACGACACACACAACACACACACACACACACATAAAGACATTCACACAAAGAGAGTAACATGCATAGCAATACAGCAGTTAGACAGACACGCGGTCTTGTTTACATATTAAAGTTGCATGACCCCGCTGCAGCGGCAGGCAGAAACAACAATAAAGTTCGAGTCTAGCAGCACGAAGTTGCAACAGCAACAGCAACAACAATAACAATGCAACTTTTGCAACTTCACAGCTGTTAAAGGAAATCAGTTAACTTAACAGTTGCCGTCGCCGTTGCTGCTGCTGCTCTCTCGCTCTCTTAAGTTCTTGCGCTCTTTAACTGTTATGCGCTCTTGCTCTCTTAATGTGCTTGCGCTCTCTGTGCGTGTGAGTGACACATGTGGCGAAGCTTTGGCAAAAGCGCTTTTCATTCATAAAAATGGCTGACAAGCTTTTTTCTTTTTGGTGCTTGTTGCCGGCTGTTGCCCAAAAGTGACGCCAGCTGGCGCCACTGAGCTGGCAGCTGGCAGCTGAACAAAAAAAAACGAACAGAACAACAAACATTTGAACTGCATTGAAAGTCTTGTGCATCCTGTCTTGTGTCCTGTCCTGCATTGAGAGATATTCATGTCCGCCCCTAATGTCAGCGCTTGTTTTGATGCAAGCTCACGCGCCGTAAACAACTTATTATCATTGCCCTTTTTTTTGTGCTGTGCTGTCGATGTTGTTGTTGGGGCCAAATTTGTTGGCTTGCTTTCAAGTTACAGTTACAGTTGCAGCGCATATACAATGCGCCCCAACGGAAACGCAACGCAGACATTTGCAATAACGGAATGGTATATATGCGCTCTTCCTCTTCTTCGTTTTTATACCTTTCGCCCTGTCGCCAATCTGCGTCGCCTGATCAGCAGCATCGTCGCTTAAGTGGCCCCGTCCTGGCTCCTAACTGAACTCAAAAAAAAAAAAATCCATCAAGCGGCGTGCCAAGTTTCAAATTTCACGACTTGCATTTAAAAAGTGTTAGAGAGAGAGAGGGAGAGCGAGGTGGGGGTGATAGCTGCCATTGCAAATGATGGTATACGCCTCCAAATCTAGCCAAAAAGTTTTATCTTCGTTTTATTAGTTACTTTTTTTTATTTTAGATATAAATCATAAATATACTCACATTTCATTTGAAATAATTTGTGGCATATTGGCAATTATTCATTTGGTTTTTTTTGTTGCTTCGTCTTCTCCATATTTGCTTTGCTTGTTGTTGACGATATTGTTGTTGTTGTTGTCCTTTGAGCCTTTTGCAAAAAAGGGCAACAGCAATGGCAAAGGAAAGGCTCTAGCTCTGGCTTAAGTACGACGAATTTTTTTCTGATGTGGATTTTGTTGCGGATTTGTTGTTGGCTTGGGTTTATCTCTTAGCTTGGCTTAAAGTCTGCGGTGACATCGCATAAAAGGTGTAGACCATAAAATGGATATGAGCCCCAGCAACTTTCAGTATTATCCTTTGCAGAGTGGGTGTGTGCGATAGAGAGAGAGAGAGACAGAGAGAGAGAGTTGGGGGGATGGTATATGTCGGTTCAAAGCGGTCAGTGAAGCATAAGTTGATTTAGTGTTTGGCTGCTGATAAGAACCTAAACACTGGGACTATATATATAACATGAATATTGTGTAATAACACAAAAACTGAATTTGTCTGCCATATTTGGCTTTTTTTTCGTTTGGCATTTATGTTATGAGTCAAGTAAGTTGTTGAAATAAAATGAAATAAATGCGGAATTATTGTAAGCACTTGCTGGTTTCTGTTTGTAATTGTACAAGTAAAATAAGCTAGAGGTGGAACAGATATCTTAAAATATTATAAGAAAACAAATGTGTTTTATGTAAAAAGCTGATAACTTTAAAGGTTTTTGCACTTTTTCGTCTTCGTTAACTTCCTTATTTCGGTTTGTTTTGCTTCGAAAATGTCTTGCTTCCTTATTAAACTAAAACTTTGACTTGTATTAAAGACTTAAGTCAAGTACAAATATAATATGAATTATCTTAAGTCAGTTATAAATTAAGATAGTTAGTTATAATCCTATTGTTTTGTGTGCTTTTAAGAATCTATTGAAAGCGAGATTCTGTTAAGTTACTGCTAAGCTTATAGATTTTCCAAAATTAATCCAACCAAACTTGGATTTTCTTGAATTCTTAAAGTCCAATGAGAAAAGATACTCTATCTTATTATGCACTTGAAGATTGAATATTCTTCATAAGCATCGCGCGCTGAGTCGATATTGCTAAGTCTGTCTGTCCGTCTATTTCTGTGCAAACCAGTCCCTCGGTTTTGAGCTTTCATTTGTCATAATCCAGATCAAACAACCATAACATAGATCTGCCATACAAATGCAATTTGTGTTAAGAGATTTTACTTTAAAAAACAAGTAGACTTTGCAAGTGCATATAATATTCGGCATGCAGTTAATATGTTAACGAGAAACTTTTATTGTTAATTAAATGGCAAACATTGCGAATTAAATAAAATTTATTTCATATAAAATCGATTTCACATCTAAGTTTTCACTTTAAATTCATTCACATCAAGTTAACTTCACTTAAAAAATGCCATTCTAGTTTATAGTGCAGTAAATAAATAAAAGTCAATCAATAAAATCAAACAAAATAAAATCCGATTGACTTAAATTTATGCTAAATTCAATTGCTAATACACTAACTTCCCCCTGCCCTCATCCCCTTTGCGAACCACTTCAAATCCCGCTTAGCACGAAATTGCCACCAATTGGCCAAATGCAAATGCTAACAAATTGGGATAAAAAACTATCAGCCAAAAAACGAGAGAGAATTGATTCGATTAACCTTTTCAGTAGAACTGAACCAAAAAAAATGATGAGAAGGACAAAATTTCTAAAAATGTCGTAAACTTTGTGCGAACCCAATCAAGAGGCAACAACAACAACAACAACAACTGCTGACAGCTTACGGCCAGCTTAGTGGGCGAAATCGAGTTAGCCACCCCTAACCCATTTATTCCCCTCCCCTCCCCGCCTATCTAAAACTCGAGCTATTCAATGCTTGAATAGCAGGTGTTAATGTATCTTTCAAATGATTCTTTCGCCCTTACCCCCCACCGTCGCGACGGTTAAATTTTGCAATGAAAGCTAATTTGGCAATTGCTTAACATCCTTCCTCTCCCCCTGCCGACCAACACAAAGCATTGAGCTGCAGTCCAGCATTTTAAATCAGTTGCCAAAAAGTGTGATTAAATGTTTTAGTGGCATGTTGGGGTTCCGTTTTGTTGTTGTTGTTGCCAGCAGATACAAAGATACAAAAGTAATACATAAAGATACAGATACACCATGCACATGAGACATTAGACAAGTACAGTGAAGCTACTTCATTCCACAAAGGACTAAGAACGCCAGCAACCCACTTGAAGCTTTTGTATTTTCTTGCTCTTCATTTTGTGTTCTTCTTTTTTCGTTTTTCTGCTGAGTTGCTAAAAACTTCTTTTCAACAAACGTTTTGTGGCCGAAGGGTGGCTGCGGGTGGCGGTAGGGCTCTGAATTGGTTTGAGATTGGTTTGCTTGCTGTGTTTGCCGCAAACAGCGGCAACAACAAGCCGGCAACCCCTCAAATGAAAGTGAAAAAAAAAAATCAGTTTGCATATTATTTCGAAGCATGTGGTGAGGGTGAGGGCGGGGGGGATGGGGTGTATGGCGGAGCGGTTGGAGAGAAAGAAAGCTGAGGTTTCCCGCTGCGCACGCTAGGTGTCGCCAGTGTGCAACGGCGCCAGCCAGAAAACACAGCCGAGACGCGTTCGAGCATCTTCAAAGTTGAAGTAATGCGGCCTCAAGTGGCAGGCAGCCCACAACGCTTCCTCTTTATCCCTCTCTTATATGTATGTGTATGTGTATGTGACACTCGTCCTTGCCGCACGCTCTGCATGATGCCTGTATGAGTGGGTTGGCTGGGAAATGGGAAGTTACAAGCTTGCCTCGTTCCCATTGCCATTTAAAATTGCTTGGCTTTGGCGCTTGTCCTCACCTGTGTGTGTGTGTTATGTTTTGAATGAACGCCTGCGTCTTTTATCTTTTCATAAATTTTTTTGCTTTTGTGCCACGCCCACGTCTCTCTACCTGGCTGCCAAGCTGTGCCACTTACAATCACTTTTATTTCGTGGTGCTGTTTCCTTCACCAACTTTATATTTTGTGTGGATACACTTTGGCGTATTGGAGTATTTTAACTAAGATGTCGAGTTTGCTTGAAGTTATTCTATATATCATATCATATATATCATACCATATCTTGCATTGGAACTTTCAGCTGCAAGTAATTCTCCTGGTAGAACATCTCTTAAGATCTGACTCAAACTATTATAGCGCAACTCTATTGCATCCAATTCTTTCTATAATCTTTGCAAGAGTATTCAATATTTGATGTTTCGTTCATAATTTTTGCGTTTTTACTTGAATTTATTCTCGTCGTTGGCATGCTCAAGTTTTCTGCAGCAGCATTTTAATGCTCAACAAAATTTGAATTGAATTTGCCGACAGGCCGTGGCGGATGCGTTGCCTGTGAAAATGGCTGCGTTTGCCTTGTACGGGATGCCACCTCACCTTGCCTTTTCAGGTTTTTCAGCACTTTTTTTTTGCTTCTCTTTTTTTTGCGCTCGTACTTTTCCTCATTTTTATTTCCAATTTGCATCGTCGCTGCCTTCAATTTGCCCAAACTGGCAGCTGCAGGCGCCAACTTCAACTTCAACTTCAGCGTCAGCGTCAGCTTCAACTCCTATAACTTCTACAGGTGAAGGAAGGTAAAACTAAAACTAAAAATGGAGATGACGATGACGATGGCGTTGGAGATGGAGATGAAGGTAATGTTGAAGTTAACGCAGCTGGTTCCAGCTTGCTGCTGCTGCTGCTTCTTCTTCTTATTTTACTTGTTCGCCTAGTTTCACGCTTTGGTTTCCTTAATCGTTTATCCTTGGGATTATGGTAACATAACAATGCCCAAAGCGACCAAAGCGAAGGGCGTCGCTTGCATCCTTGCGGGCCACTGTAATTGGATGTGAAATGCAACCTAAAACTTGGCCAAAGCAACTCAGGTGCGTTGGCTGGTGCGTTGCAAGGTGGGGCGAGTGTGTCTGCAATTGAGCGTCTGCAAATGCACATTTAATTCGTTTTTGTGCGCATGCAAAACGAGTAAAACTACCGAGTATGAATGAGTAGGAGGAGAATTCGAGTGCGAGTACTTCGAGTGTTAGTCGAAAGCGTCCTTGTAACCCACTATGATAGATGGAGTTGCAAAAGCTTGTGATTTATATAGCCATCGCACTAAAGGGCACATTTATAAATATGCTAACCAGCAAGCGCTTAACTTGTCATTTCGACACTAACAATAAATAACCAAATGTATTGTATAGAGAGAGCGAGAGATAAAGTTCAGTTTTGTTGATCACAATTATTAATAGATATGTTTATTGAAAATTAATTTAATTAGTTATTCATTTAATAAACTTTATATTGGCTTTTGTTAAGATCTAAAAGTTGATACATAAAGTTAAATATATATGTTTTAGTATTATTTATCTTAATATTTACCAAGAACATTTGTTGGATTGTTGCCTTGTAATCAAAGCTGTTTTAAACTGTAAACTGTTTTGTTTAGAATGAAAGTTATTAATTTATTTATTTAGTTTCAATTTTCTAACTGGAACATATTTCTAAACTTCTTAAATCTATAAGATTACGGAAAATTCTCTTTGCTAGAAATTTTTCATTGCAATGAACTAATAAAATTCTCGACCATATTCAATCACTTGTCTCCTGACTTCTTCCATTTTGAAGTTGGTAGCTTTAAAACTCCCAATAACTCCCAAACGATTTGCACATTCATCATTGCCATTGCTTATAGAATAAAGTAGATGAAGAATATGTCTGTATATATATGTATCTGTGTATAGCACTTATCCCGACACCATTATGCAAAATATTTTCGTTAGCAACTTAAGCAAACGGAAGCAACAACAAAAATTTCGCTTCATCATTTAAGCATTCCAATTTTACGCACACCGTTTCCCTCAGTACAAGTTCTTGTTTGGGCCATTTTGCAACAGTCTCTTTCTCCTCATTTTGGCTCTGCTCCTTGCTACTATATAGAAAATTGTACACACATACATATACATAGAAACGTACACACAAAAGTACGCCACAAAAGCCGCACTTACGTAATACATCACAAAATGTCCAAACAAGGTAAAAAGGATTTCCATGGCATCGCAAAACTCATTGCCATTGCCACTACGAGACACAGAAAGAGAAAGCGAGAGAGAGAGAGAGAGAGAAAGAGAGAATTTCTCCTGCTGCTCCTTCTTCTTGCCATATTTTTGTAAGCCAAAATGCAGCTTAACATATCAGGGCGCCAACAAAAAATAACGAAAAAAAAAAAATTAAATCGAAACGAATGGAAAAAGCGAACCGCTGACCGAACCACGGGCTTCCCAGCTTTAACAGCAATGGACTTGGTCCTGGTTCTGGCTTTGGTTGCCAACATTCACGACGATGCCCCAAAGCACCTGCCCAAGCCTGCCCAGACACACACACACACACACACAGTCGTACGTGTCGAGAAGGCTGCTGCGGTAATTAATGCAGCGCGTTTGCGAAAATGCGAATACATTTCGCCATTTTGCCTGCGAGTGTAACACACACACATACAGTGGAAGAGAGGGGAGGCAGGGTGTGTGCTGCAGTTACAGATACTGTGAGAAGAGAGGGAGAGAGGGGGGGGAACGGTGCTCGGCGCTCGGGGTGGCGTAAATGTATTCACGCTGAAACGATTTTGGATGCACGGCGACACCTTGGTTTGGCGCCCGCTAACTGTAAACACATACATATGTATTACGTATACGTATAGCAGATATTCAGTCAAAACCTTCACCTGCACACCTCGCAACACGCCCCGCTCTCCCTCTCTCTCTCTCTGAACTCCCTGCATGTGTGAAAAGTTCCACGATGTGCTGTTTTTGGCAAAATGCAAACGACGACAACAATGAGGAGGGTGCCGGGTGCTGGGTGCGGGGGAGCAAGCCATTGTTGTTGCTGCAGCACGTTGCAAAAAGTGAAAGAAGAAAATCAGACGCAGAAGATTTTTTCCAAAAAAAATAAAATAAAAATAACAAAAATTTGAATATGTTTTTCTTGAAGCAATCGCGCTGTGAAAGAGATTTTGTTGTCCGATGATGCCTTTTGCCCATTTGTCTGCCTTTTTTGCACCCCTCTCTCGTCTCTGTTTGTCTTACACATTCTCGTTGTGTTATTTATTTGTTAGTTTTGTGATTCAAATGTATGCAACTCTGCATTCAACTCGTTCCCTCCTTACTACATATTTGGTTTCCTTTTCAATTTTTTTTTTGCTGCTATTTTTCAAGTGCCACTTATTATGCACATTTTAAATCATCTACGCAAGCGACAACGACAACAGCAACACAGAGAAGGACATCTCTCTAACAGCAGCAGCGGCAGCAGCTAAATTAAGCACACACACTTTCATAGCATATGAATTGCATGCGTATCTATGAGTTACAGTAGCTGTGTGCAGCGCCACAGCAACAGCAAAGGCTGCAGTCAAGTGCTTTGCATATGCATTTCTACTATGTGGGCGTTGCAGCTGAAATAATAAGTTCATACACACACACACACGCACATGTGGGCGTGGCAGAAAAAAACAACATTTGCCTCGAATACTACCAAAAATAATTCCAATTAAGAGCAAAAGTTTCGTGGAACTAAAAATTCATATTCAAATACGTTTTAACCCCAAACAACAAAAACCGATTATATAAGTAGAATAATATTTTTTTTTCGAGGAAAAATCAAGTTGCTTAATATGCAGACAAGCAGATGTTGCTAGTATTATAATTTTTTATTATTTTTACTTTGTGATTTTTTTTTTTTTGTTTTTCTACAAACATTGAAAAAACTTGCTCTTTCGGAAGTGAATATCTACATAACAAATGTTGTATGTAAAGAATAACTCGAATCAAATGAACACATAAATATTTCTATATAATATGTTAAATGCACTTTTCAATCTACCTTTTAGCCCATACTTTAACAGGGTAACATAAACAATTTGTCATTTCTAAGAATTGCAACTGAATTGTGGTTTTTCTCGATAAATATCTTAGTATTCATTAGAAAGAAATATTTTCAACAGATTTTATATGGAAAGTATTATACAAATATTTGTCCACAGCAACAAATAAGTGCTTATTTTTGTTAGCAAGTGAAATATTTGTTTTTCACTGACTGCAAAAAAATGTATTTCAAACTCCATACTGTACATGGTATTGCAATTTATACATTTGTATTTTTGAATTCTTTTTCTTCGCTGCAATTGGCAAACTTTTCATTTTATTTCAGCATTTGCGGCAATAATTTCTTTGCAAATATTGTTATATGCTTATTGTTCAATTACTGCAACTTTTATTGCTGCAAATTATTTCAATAAACTGCGTTTGCGAACAAGCTCCAAAGAAGTAGGACAACACTAACCATGCATAACAAATACTCTACACAAAATACTGTTTGCATTTCATGGCAATCTAAAAGCAATTGCAAATGTGCCAGACGCTAAATTAATGTTACTGGCCATAAAAATACCCGCACTTGAGCAATAAATTATCATAAGACAAACGAAATTAGATAGAAAAAAGTTTAAACAATATTTAATGTGAGAAATATGATTAATATTGGATGATATTGAGAGTGTTAATCATGATTAAAAGAAAAAGTGAATTAAGAAAAGAAAGTTGTTCGCTTTGATATTTTAATATAAAAAGTTATACTTATGGTTTTACCCAAAAAAATAGGGTAAAAATATCAAAAATCGAAGTATTTTTACCTTAAGTTAGTTTCTAGCTTCTACCATTAAAAGAAATCAGCGTTTTCTTAACCCAATTTCAATGTAATGCCTCCGATAATAATATGCCCCACGGTATTTGATACGGTACGCGTATTAACTGTATCTGTTTGCCATGCCCATTAAAACCTGCATTTTATTGCTCATACGCCGCATGAGCCCAATTGGCTGGTAACAACAACAACAACAACAACAATAGACAAAAAACAAACAGATACAACAACAATAGCAAATGTGCCTGCCGGCAGACGCTTTAACAGTTAACAAAAGTGCCCTTAAATGTGTCGCGCTGTTGAGCTGCCACTTTTTGTGTCCGTTAGCGTTACCCATACGTAACCCAGCGAATTGTCAACTTTCTATCTTTCTCTCTCTCTCTCTCTGTTACTGGCTTGTTCTACTGCTCCACAATTATATAGCGCCATAGCCGGAGGCTAACCTGCTGTCGCCTACCTGTATTCCCATCGTCAATGTCATCGTCGTCGTCGTCGTTTGTCGTTTGTCGTCGTCGTCGTCGTCAACGTATTTAATTTGAAATCATTTTCGTGTCATTTACGTGAAGTGCAGCGATTAGATGCGGCTGCCATCTCCGCTACCTTTTTCGCTATTCCACTTTTTCGCTTCTCTCTCTTTCTCACTCCCACTCTCGCTCTCTCATTCCAACTCTGTTTGTCGCTTCGCCCGATTATCTGTTTTGCTTGTTTTGGCCTGTTTTGCTTCTCTTACAAAAAGTATTTTGATTTCTTGTGAGTTTTGTTGAGACTTCATTATTATAACATCCCATTTTTCATCATTATATTTCATCCTTTTTGTCCGTTTGTTGATTTTTTTTTATAAGCTTTTCAAATCCAAGAGGTTTCTTAGGGTATAACAACTTCGATGCACTCGAGCTCAACAACAATTGTTTCTGCTTGGCAAAAGTTTTTAATTCACACACACACACATAGAAAGAGAACACCTATTGAAGGTAATTATGGGGCAAAAACAGGGAGGGGCAGTGTGTGGGCTTGTGATTTTTGCTCGAACAACAATTGATTACAGTTGTTGTTGTTGTTGTTGTTACTTAACTTTCCATGGCCGAGTTGACATTTGACAGGGCTTCGCTTTAGTAGTTGTTTTAACGATAAAGCTTGTTATTGTGGCTGTTTCTGTCCTTTAGTCCGTTATTCAGCTTGTTGCAATTATCATAAGAAATAATTTATGGACGTTACGACAAACATGAGTAGAACTTTAAAACTTCAATTGGTACACGAATTCATATACCCTTCCACAATGCGGATTATATGTGATAATAGAATTGATTTCTTGAGTGCTTTTCGGTAATATGAGATAAGAGCTGTTGAAGATGGTAAAATATTTATGTTCAAATGTTTATTAAAGCGCGCGTAGCATTGAGATGTGGTAACAATATGATGACTAGCATCAATGGACTGATTTCTCTTATCTTAATAACTTTAAATAAAGTAATTGATATTTGACTTATATAAAGATTAAACTGTCTTTTTTTTCAAGACATAGCGCCAAATACTCTAACCACATGCAGTGTCATTAAAATAGCACATCAACTTTGATATTTTACCTTTGACATGTGTATACGTCTGTGTGTATGTGTGTGTGTGTGGACTAGTTCTAGTGCATGCCAAATGGCATTCGCATCAATAAAACGTACGTCACTTTAATTACACACAAGCACACACACTCGTACATACACACAAGCACGCACACGCACACTCATTGCATTTAGACTTTAGACTCTTTGTATGCAAGCAGTGGATAAGAGTGAAGAGCAGTGGGCCGGGTAGGGGGGAGGGTCATGGCAAAGGGTTTATGGTTAGTGTAATGCCATTAGCTGCCAGCCGCGTGCAAAACCATTTGAAAGTTCAACACGATCAAAGGTCCAAACATGCGCTTCTCTGTCTTCGTCTTTGTTTTGCTCTCATTCTCTTTCTCTCTCTTGCGCTTTATAGTTGTCTTGGCGTGTCCTTTTTGCGCAACTTTCACTGTTTATTCTGCTAAAAGCGCTGGCCAACACTCTCATGCACTTGAATCCACACACACACACATCTGAGTGGGCGGCATAGACAGACAGACAGTTAGACATTCGGACGAAAAACTCGAAACTGTGTGAGCGCCAGCTGGAATAGCAACTGGCTTCGCATTTAATTGACTTTTTATGCGTTGAGCTGCGCACTTCACTTCACTACCAATTCCAACTTACCAATTGCACGCACCACCCAAAACCACCCACCCACTGACTGTGCTGTGCTGTGCTATGAGTTTGAATTTGAACGCGCTTTAAGTTGGTGCAAGTTGTGTGTTTCTGAGGGCGATTTGCATTTGCATTTTGCCTATCCAGAGGCGCAGCCACTGTGACACTTTGCAAGCCATTAAGCATTTTCATTACCTGACTCTCGGCTGCTTTGCATTTTGATAGCCACAGCATTGTATTCTCTCCCTCTCTCTCGCTCTTGTTCTCTTACGTCCTTGGTCCTTGTTTTGTTTACGTCTGCGCTATTAATTGCCACAGCACCAAAATGCAAATTGCAAATGCAACTGCAAATGTCCAGTCAGACAAGGGGGCAATGGCAGGGATTGTTGCAAAAGGACATGACAGTCCGGCAGTCAGTCCAAGTTAGTCGACTGCCAAAGTGAATTATTGTCCTGGCTTGCATATTATGCTAAAGTTTTCATTTGTTTCCCAAACGTTCGTTCGTTCGTTCGTTGGCTCGCTCGCTCGCTCTCAGCTCGTTCGTGGGTAATTAAAACGCTTAAAGACGCATCAGTGCGTGACAAATCTTGCTTTTCACTTTTCACTCTGCTCAGGAAGTAGAGCTGGCGTTGGGGTTGGGGCTGAGAATTTCGAGTGCAGCGGTGCGGCAGAACGTACCAAGGACCAGCAGCAACAGCAGCGGCAGCGACAACGAAAGATCTCCTTAGTCCTGTTTTGGCTATTGTTTGTTTTGTCACTCAAAATGTTGAGCCAAGTTTTTCGGGCCCCATACACTTTCAATAAAACAAATGCCCACGAAAAGGGTTTCTTCACTTTATCAGCTTGCATGTGGGCTTTACTTTGAACTTGGGCTAATTAAACAAATTTGTTATCTCAAGTCAAGAAATACGTCAAGGATTAATAAAGGATTGGCTTGTTGTAGTTATTGATACGTTTCTTGAAGATATGTTATGGACATAAACAATACATATTATAAAAAAAAACTTTGGAAGTTTTATGACATCTTGCTTACCAAGTCAAAACATATATCTATATCTTCGAGTATATAAGATGTTTAAGGCCAGCTTAAATTGCAATACCGTTAGTTTATGCAATGTTATAAGCTCGATCACATTTTCCTTTAAAAGTATTAACTTTTAGTTGTCCCAAAAAAAAAAATCAAAACGCAAGTTAAAGTTTCCCCAACTTGACAGTTAATAAAGTGATTTTTTGTCATGATTTTTATCTTTATTAATCGTTAAAATTGAGTGCTCAGAGAGAGCATTCTAAAGTTGAAGCACTTCATGCTGTATCCATTCTATTATCCTGTCATTGTTATGAAAGGTTTTGCTGCCCCGCTGTCTGTACCACACTTTCTACCCCTCTCCGCCGCCTGTACCCACCACCCCAATTTCTTGTCACGCAGCCACTTGAAGCTTCATTCAACTAAATTCTTATGAAAGAGTTGAAGTTTGTGTGCTCAGAAGTTGAGGAAGCAGAAGTTGAAGAAGAAGCAGAGTGCCGCCACCCAACTGGCAGCAACAGCAGGCTGCAACAACATTTTCGATTGTGTCTTGTACAGTGTCCGGCACTTGGTACGCCTCGATGATAAAGTGTTTTTATAAATTTTGTGTTCTTCTTCGTTTTTTGGCTCAATATTAAACTGTTTTAAAGTTGTGTTTGTCTGCAACGACACATTTTGTATGTAAAAATGCCGCAAGAGTGCAGGCAATTAGTGAAAAGCTGGCAGTTGTTGCTGTTGCTGTTGCTGCCAGAGAATTTGTCGCAAATCTAAAAAGCCAAAAAATGACTTAATAGCCAAAAGTTGTGCATGCGACAAAGTAAGCGTTCGTGCGTGGCAGCAACCAACAATTTTTTGGCTTGAGAACCGATGAGGAAGTAAGGAATGGATGAAGGGTGGTGTGTCGAGGCGGGGGGATTGGTTGGATATTTGTGGCGCATATGAGTGACACAGCCAGGCTGACTTGTCGGCAACAGCAACAGCTAACATGGAAGGGGATAACAGGCAGCAGCAGCGAGCAGCAGCCAGCCCTTCAGCCCAGCCATCAGGCAACGCGTGCCGTTGGGAAACTTGCCAGATAGTCAGAGCAGAAAGAGATTCAAGCCGCAAGAGAATGCGTGCCTGTGGACAAAACATGTCATCAGCCTCGTCTCGGGCAGTCTTCGCCATCGGTTTTAATTCATAACAAAATAGATGATGAACCCATGAATGGGACTGCGTGTAAAAATGAAGAATGGGACAATGTTTCCCCAACTGTCCGGCTGTGCAATATAAAATGAGCAACTACTTCTTCATTGTGGGGCAAGCCAGCAAATGTTCAGCTGGCAATTATAATTTTCAATTTGTAGTTTCATCTTCGTTTTCGTTTTTCCCTACGCTAAAAATATGATTCAATTTATTTGGCCTTAGGCGAGCAAAGATCTAAAGTATAAATACCCAGTTTATATATGCTTGTGAGGTATATTAAAACAAAAATTTATATTTCATTTAATTTCGTTTTAATTTAAATGCGTCAAATGTTTGTGGTGCTATATTTATTTCATAAATGTTTATCCGTTTAATTACATATTTGTTCTGATTCTTTTTCCCAGTAAGAAAAATTCTTCATAATTACCTTTGACGCTTTTGAGCGTTATTTTAATGTTTAGCTGGAAATCTGTTTGCATAATTATTCCAGTTAAATGAATGCTTACAAAGAATAATAAAACCGTCCATTAACTAATTTAGCCTTAATCAACTTAAGTTATAAATTCGCGTTTAAATCATAATTTCAATGGAACATATACATTTTTTTTATGTTTCTATAAACTTTGGTTTCAGTAGTTAAATTTCACATTTAAATAATTTCATATGCATCCTTTATTATCCTTATTTTTATATTTCCATAACAAATGCAAAAGTTGGTAGAACTATAAAATTATTACTTGTTCAGTCATTTCTCATGTTGGGGCCACAAATCTGTGCAACAAATGCGGCATTTAAATTGATTCGCTTATCCAAATAGGATAGGAAAAGTCGTGGTTTGGTGTGGGTAAAGGAGATTTAAAAGCTGCTTCATCCTTCTATCGCCCTGAATGTCTTGGCTGTCTGTGCTGATTAGACCTGGAGACGAGGATAGACGACGGCGTGTAAATGGCGCCTGGCAAAAAGGTGTTGATGATGACGATGATGATGATGTGCATAAAGTGCCGTTGGGCTGACAATCCCAGCTCTGGCACTCCATAGAGCGAGAGAGAGAGAGGGATAGAGAGAGGCGGGGAGAGCGAGGAGTAATGCAAGGAAGGTAGGTGGAAACTCTGGCTAAAACTTGTCGCCGCGCACGGAAGCACGAAAATTGAATTGACATGACAGTCAGTCAGTCTGCCCGTTTGTCTCTTCATACCTTCGCAGAAGCATAGCATAGTCGTCTCAGCATCCCTTTTACACCTCCCTTCCCCCCACTCGTCACCGGTATTTTTTTTTTTTTTTTTTGGACTGACAACAGTTTATGTTGGGTACGACAGTTCGGCGTACGCTTCATAAGATTCATTTCCGTGCCGCGCTGCTGCAAAAGTGATTAAAATTATAATTAAACTGTGACGGCAACACCAGCTGATAGACTTTTATCTTCCTCATATACATATATATATATATATATATGTATAGATATTTACTGTTCAACTCCTTTGCCTTTTGCTCTTTTTTTTCTCTTTGCGCAATAAGTATTCAATTTGAACTAAGCCCCAACTAGCGAGCACATGCGGCGTATGAGCAATGAGCAAATTCTATCCGTTTTATGCATTCCCAGCCAGGCAACCAACCCCCGTTGTTACCCTCACTATCTCTCTTCTCGTCCTTCGGTTCGACCGGTTCGTGCATTCAACGGTTCATTGGTTGTTATAAATATATAATACGTGACAAATACGTGCCGAGTTCTTTTCAATCCGTGTTCCGTTCCTTTCGTTTACTTCCTTCCTTCAACGTACGTATATGTGTTGTACAACAAATCCTTGCTAGCGCACAAAAAGGACAAGGCAGCACTAGCAGAAAGAAATGGTAAGCAATAAAAGCGTTCAGCGCACTGTTGCATATATGCTGAGAAGGAAAGTAGTTCTCTTTCTTACCTCTCAGCTCCCAAGATGGAACGCACTTGTTGATTGGCACTGAATGTTGTTGCGTCTTAAAGGATTGATGTACTGCTGCTGCTGCTACTACTGCAACTACGACTGCTATTGCCGGGCAAGGCACTGAGTGTGGACAGAGGTGCGTGGGCGTGGCAGACACACACTAACACACACACTCAACAACTATTATACTGCCATGGACAACATCAATGATGCACGTGCTGCAACTTCTTCTGGTTGCTGGTTCTAGTTGCTCCTGGTTGCAAATGCCCTGCAATCATCTTCAGGTGCACATTATTACCAAGCACATTTATTATACCTTAGACATACATATAAACATTCAAACACACACATGTGTAAGTGCTGGCCACGCTGACAGGTGTAAGCAGTTAGCAAGCGTCTCAAATGGTATACTAAGTGGTATTTATGGTAGTTATAAAGACAGCATAAAGTACTTTTATAAATATAATGCGATGCAGTCATTGTAATGCAAGAATGTTCTTTAAGACCTTACAATAAGGCATTAATTTGATTTGCTTATTTTAATAGAATAATATCAAGAAAAACCCAAATAATGATTCTATTTATTAAAAGATAAAGCATTACCCTCAATTCAATCCTAGATAATTTTAGCTGCAGCTTCTAAGAAAAAAGAGCTCGAAACACCGATAATTTTGACGCACTTTCACTCTTTTGGGCATTAGCTTTCACTTTCTCTCACTTTGTTCCTTTTCGGCTGCATATTTTCCCATTGTAGCGCATATCTGTAATCGCCCGCATTCTCATGGCATTGGCAATACCAACATCCATCCAGCCAGTCAACCCGTCATTCATACAGCAATCCATATATCCATCTTTCAGTAACAAGCCAAAGCAATGAGCGCGCTTATTCCATTTGCTTAGACACGAACAAAACAACCACAACAACAACAGCACCAAAACAGAGCAGAAACGGAAAAAAGTGACGATGGCTGTTACAAAAAAAAAAAAAATGAAAAGCGCACGAGAAATAGGGAAACGGAAATTGAAAATCTGAAGCTTTTGGAGAGCGAGTGAGCTGTGAATCCTATTTCAAGTGCAATCTTCAGTCGCAGTCGCAGGTTTGAAAGTAATTCAATAGTTGGCGGCTTCTGCTGCTTCTGCTTCTGCTGCTGCTGCTGCTCCTGGCATTGAATGGCAATCGAGAGTGGCACGTAATGCCAACAATTGCTGTAGTGCGCTCACCAATGCAAACAGTTGGATGGGACGTGGGGCAAGTTAACTCATTGCTTGCATGTTGCACGTGTGTGTAGATAACATTGAGAGGGTGAGTGGTGGAAGGAGGGTGGCACCGTGGCACCAGCTGCTACAGGCATAACTCCAACAGCAGCAGCTACTTTGAGCTTATACTCGCATCTCCTACTTCCTGGCTCTTGTCGCGGCTGCGTACACAAAATTCATTTATGTGCACGCAAATCCCTAATCCCTAGTTTTTGCTGCCTGTTTGTTCTTGTCTGCCTCAAATCTCTCTCTCTCAGCGTGTGTGTGTGTGTGAGTGTGTTTGTGTCGCCGCAGCTGAAAACGTTTGCGGAAATGACTTTTGAGCGGCTCCTCGGCATATGCCGCAGCTAACAGCGGACGGATGGACAAACTGACTGACTGACTGACTGCCTGCCTGCCTGCCTGTCAACTGTGGCCCGGGCTTAGTAACAAAATTAAAGTGCCAGTTCAGGCCCCCTTTTGATGCCGCCACAAACCCTTCTTGAACGCACCTGCTGCAGTCGCAGTTGGCGATGCCTGCGCTCGACACAAGATTGATGTAGCATTCATTTGATGCGGATTAGTATTTTATAGCTGCACTTCAGCATCAGCCGCGCAGCCGGTCGGATGCGGAGGCCATCTTCGTGGACGCTGCCGTTCTGAAAGGTGTTTCAACGCACAAAAGGGCAAAAACAGGGAAGAGTAAGAGAGAGCAAAGCTTGTGCATTTTTTGTGCTATTGTGCCTCACATTCCTTGCAATTGATTGCCTCCGTTTCGCAAGGATGTGAACAAGCATGTATGTTTGTGTGTGTGTGTGTGTGTGAATGTGTGTAGATGCATTGTCCGCAACACACACTGATTGGGGTCAGAGCCATGCTTGATGGTTGTGTTTTGAGTTTGGAGCTGATGTTGGTTACTTCGGATTGAGGTTGAGGTTTGGCTTTGGAATTGTGCGTTGCTTTGGGGCTATTGTTTAGCTCTTAAGTTGCTTACTTGATTTGTAGCACAAATTCAATTCAATTGGCGCTTCTGGACCACGTCGCTGCAACACTGTGCAACAAATTTAGCCGGTTCATTTAATGAAAAACGAAAAAAAACGTTCGTAGTTTTCAAAAAGATTGATGTGCGATAAAACTCAAAGTATGCTTTTAAAAGATAAATTGCAAATGCAACAAACGTTTCTCTATTTCGAAGGTTAACTGTACTTACAGAGAAACGTATTATAACGTATTTTTTCAATGTTATACAAAGTAGAAAAAATCATAATTGATAATAAACGTGAATCAAACGTTTTAAAATAGAAAAGGAAAGGATAACAAACCGATAAAATGTAAATAAACACAGATAACGAATCGATTAAAAAATCTTTTTCGGAAGCCAAATGGATAGAAACATTGCATTGAATAAATTTGATATGCGATTTAAATGAGATTTCTTCCTTATTAAGCAGACCTTACTGTAAAATTAAAACCTGAAATTGGCAAGCAAGTTCACTTAATATATAGTTACTTACTTTGTACATCAGCAGCTCCAAAAACAGCTTGGAAATAATTTGATAAATAATTTATTTAAGGTTTATGGTTCATAAATACCTGTTGGCTGCCACCACAGATTTGTGGGCGTGGCACGCACACATATGTACAGCCCGAAGTCTTGAGTTCAAATTGTGTATTTTAGATTGGTAAGCGAGACATTCGCCACTTGTCGCTGTTGCTGCTGTTGCCGTTGCCGTTGCTGTTGCTGTTGCTTGTGGGGCTGCAAATTAATTAACTTTGACGCGGCAATGGATGTTTAAACCATTTTTCCTCACCATCCCCTCAACCAAAACTCAAACCAGTTGAGCAGACGAAACTTTGGCAAATATAAATTGTGTGGGCCCGTATGCAAAGGATTCTTGCAAGGTTGTGCTTGTGTGTATGTGTGTGTGTGTGTGTGTCTGTGTGTGTAATTACTTGCACACCTGTCGACAGCTACACATTTACTCTTCTCATTTAGCGGGTAAAGTGTAACCTGACCTCTCCCCTTTCTCTCTTACTGTGTGTCGGTCTCTGTTGGGATTGCTTAGTGCAGAGCTCAGCTGCTGGGGTTTAAGTAATTTCGACCGCTCTATGGCAGCCATTACATATAACTTGCCTCATGCTGCCTGCCTGCCTACCTGCCTGCCACAATTGCAAATGATTTTCACTTTCAGATCGACTCTGACAGCCTCCAACTCCAAACACCAGCTCCTGAACTCCAGCTACCATTTCCATTTCCATCTCCATATCCATATCCAGTGCGCATAAATTTTACTTGCACACACGCACACACACACACACACACACACTCGCATTAACACACCTACGTATGTATCCAGCGCTAAATGTTGCCGCTCTGTCTGATAAATTACCCTTGAACACCTTTCGGGGTACCTCCCAACCTACCGAACTTTGGGGCCGCCGCCTTCAAGGCATATAAATTGAAAGCTATTTATCATACATATACAAGTGTTATGTATATATGTGTATGTATGTATGTATGTGTGTGTGTGTGTGTGTTTGTTGGATTTACAGCCAGAGTTAACTAAGTTTTTGGTTGCGCTTGAGTTGGCCAGTCGAAAGTAAAAAAAAAAAGAAGAAACTCGGCGCTTATTACCTCCCTCAACTCCAGCCGAGTTGTGTGGCATGCTTCATTAAAGGCCACACTTCAAGCTTTGCCTGATGTTGAAGAATTGGCCAGGCTCTGTTTTCCTTTTTCTTATACTTTATTATTAACTCAAGCATTTGAGTGTACATTTAATGCAACACTGCGCCGCATAAATTGCCACAAAACGAAAATTTTCTTGGCAAGCCGGCTAACATTTGTCTATGAGCCTCATATGGGTCATAAAAAATTCGTATAATCGTCCCGAGTTTTCCTACTTGTTTGTATTTTTGTTGTTTTTTGTTGTTGTTTATGTTTAATGCCATTCGAATCCGAGTTGTGTTTCTCCAAACTCGAATGGCAGCTGGATGCCATCCAAGGACATTGTTTTTATTTTCTTTTTTTTATAAATTTAGTTAGCTGCTATTGCAGCAGTCGCATGTGGTGCAATAACTGTACTTAATGTTGCTGTTGCTGCTGTTGTTGTTGTTGTTGTGTGGCCAAAAGAATAATGAAAATTGTAGCACTGCAATGAAAGCGTGTATGTGCACTTGAAAGCGGAAATAATATACGCTAGCCAGCCAAATGCTATTCAAATTGAGTGGTAATCTCTCTTTCTCTCCCTCTCTCTCTCTTTCTGTCGCACACACAGCTAATTGCCGCTTTGGGCATTTGCATTTAATTGATATTATATATATTTGTATCTGTATCTGTATGTGTCTGAAGCACTGCCAACAACAGCTTAATCAACTGTGATTTCAATGTACAAAGCGAACGCTTTTTTTGAGGACATACTCTACGATCCTTATTGTTAATTAAATATTTAATATTGTTTATAGTTTTTACAAATACTTCTTTGAATGTTTAGAGGGTTTATTAGTTATAATATTTCAATCAAAAATGCTTTTGAATTCCGCAGCACAACTTTTCTCTAATTATAAACTCCTCATAATTGTATCCTATTCACATAATGTCTAAGAAGCTATCATAGAGAACTGTCATTTGGCATACAATACTCATAAGCTCGATTAATTTCGGCTTAATTAGTTTCTTCTGCCTGCCAAGTTTAGTGTTGCTTTCATTTATTTCTTTTATCACTTGACTCTTGTCTGCAATCAGCGCATACAAATTTCCATAAGTGCACAATACTCGGCTCATTTAGCTCATGTGTGTGTGTGCGTGTGTGTGTGTGCTTAAACATGTCCTTTTCCCATACGTTTCTCGCTATTTTGCGTCGTCTCGTTGCTCAATTTCAAGTCTCAAGAGTCTCCTCCCAAAAGGCTTCCGGCATCAGTTTCTGCAACTTGGCAAACTTTGAAACGCATTTGCCATGCCTCACTCAATGCGCGTGTGTAGTGGCTTCAGAGGGATGGGGTGTCGTGGTCTGTTGGGTTTGGCCACGACAATTACAACAACAACAACAATAGCAACAAATTCACAATAGAGAGAGCGAGAGAGATAGCGCAACAAGAAATGACAACAGAATTACGGCTACAAAGTCTAATTAGCGATAAAGACTGCTCTAATATTTGTCACTTGAGACCGAAAATAGCAACTTGCCTGCCACCCCTTCCTCGACACCCTGCACACTGCTCTGCGCTTCCCCCCCTGGGAGTACACAACCGAAATCGCTGCCAAATTGCAGTGTTGTTGTTTTTTTTTTTTTTCATTGCGTGGAGAAGAGAAGAGTGTTGCTTGAAATGTTTTGCTGGCTCTGTTGCTGGCAGCCAGCAGATTCTGTCGGGTTTTGTTTATGAAAAACTCCTGTGCCCAGAGAGACGGGCGGCAGTCGCGGGTGATATGCGGATACAAAGCTCTCTTTCGCTCTATGTTTTGCGCCAAGCATTCCTTAGCCGCAGCCAAAAACTGTAGGCGTGGCTGAGGGCGCGGATTAATTGCAAAGGTGCGCTGAGGCAGGCAGTCGGTTCGAGTAGAGAGGCGAGGAAAGGAGTAAAGGGATGTTTGTGGCCCACACTTTAGAAGCCCATTAGGCAAATAGGAGGCGTAGCTAGGATCAAGCAATGTGTGAGAGAGGGGAGGAAATGGGAAGTAAAGCGTGCAGCAGCTCATTTGGCATTTCGAGTGCTTTTTGAATGTTTTTGTTGTTGTTGCTGTT
Source organism: Scaptomyza flava (assembly GCA_030179655.1). Classification (NCBI taxonomy): domain Eukaryota; kingdom Metazoa; phylum Arthropoda; class Insecta; order Diptera; family Drosophilidae; genus Scaptomyza; species Scaptomyza flava. Next base: position 8,259,685 of record JARNME010000404.1, read on the forward strand.
GTTGTTGTTTTGGTTTTTGGTGTGGCTGCCAACAGCGATAAAATAAAGTACCAAACCAAACGAGCAGACCAAAAACTCACAAACAAACAAACACACCAACACACACATTCACACACACACACACACACACACACGCATTCAAGCAAGCAAGAGTTGATTCTGTTGGTCTAGATCCAAAAAGTCGCTGGCCATAAAAACTTAACGCGTTTGACCATTTTGACCACAAATGATGCATTATATCCCAGTACCCAATGTTCAGCTGGATTAGCTTCAAATAACACTCCAGGGACAAACAACAAACAAATAAAAGGCAGCTAGAGCTTAAAAAGTGAGAGAAAAGAAAAAGAAAAAAACAGATTCAAACTATTTGTAATCTATGGCAAACAATTTGGGCAAAAACTCATTTGCGAGCTAGTCGTCTTCAGCGCTTCTTCTTCTCTTATTGAATTTTTATGCAAAACTCTGAAAGACGTAACGTAATGTCCAACGTAATGTAAGCGTTACGCTACGCAACATTACAGCAAACGAACAAAACGAAAAACGAAAACGAAACGAAACGAAGAAAATGAAAAACTCTGAAACTCACGTCATGACTGGCCAATAATTTTCATGCTGGACGCCTGAGCAACATTTTTTTTCTTTCGATATTGCCTCACGACCCCTGCAATTGGCGTTCAAAATTTATTTCACTTTGCGCTGTGCAAAATAAAAATCAAGCAAACGCGTGAAAAAAAGGAAGAAGAATGGATGTTAAATTAAACGAATTTTGTATGCACTTTTATAAGAAAATATATTTAGTACAATTTCAAGTGTTAAAAGTATAGAAATTCTGCTTAAGCAAAATAATATTGAAACTAAAGAAAAAGTTTAAACTTTAAAATGAATAAAATATTTTTTTTGAAACAAGGTTTTTAAGAAGTAAAGAAAACATTTATTTCAAAGAAAGCTTGTAACTTACCATAAAAACTAACTCACTAACTAATCAATAAACAGACAAATTGCATTAAATAAATAAATATTATTTACGCAAATTATATCGCACAGCGCAAAATCAGAATAAATTTAATTTTTGCTAAGATTGGAACTTCCTCTCTAAGTTTCTTGAATAAAAAAGCTTTACTTTTAATAACATAAATCAAGCACGAAGAATTTATCAACTTCCGCTTAAATTTTACAAAATGCAGCTTTTAATGTCATAATATACAAATACCCAGAGCCAGAGAAAGGGAAGCGGAAGAAAGAAAGCAAAAAAAAAAAAAAAAAAAAAAAAAATGGAAAAAGAATCGAGTGCGCGTAACAATGAAATTGATACTAACGTTTTTTTTATTTTTATTTTTTAAAATAAGATGCGGGATTGGGGGGAGGTGCGTAAAGAATTGTCGGGAGTAAACTGTGCTGCTGTAACTCAACTACAGTCAAGTAGAGGGCGTGAACAGAGGCAAGGTTGGGGCGGTTGGGGTGGATGGGGGGCTGAGCGCTGATGGGTATGAAGCGTTTGATACGTGCTGCGAATGCGTGAGAGATTTTTATTTGCCTGCCAGTCGAGGCTATCGATACACTTAGAGAAAAAACACACACACACACACACAGACAAACATAAGAATACATATGTGCGTGTCGAGTAGCGTGCTATGGAGAGGAGAGTAGAGGGTGAAGGGGAACGTCGAGGCAGTGAGAAGAGCAACTCGAGACATCAAGCATTCAAAAACAAATGGAAAAAGTAATGATTATTTGTTTAGCTAATGCCGCACAAAGTGGCCATGCCATGGCGTGGCGCAACCGAAACGCTGTGCTTGCTACATTTGCCGTGGACATGGTCCACGCAGTCATTGCGCATACGCCCCGTGGCACATTTGATTGCTGTGCATAAATAATGTAATGCCATCGATTTAGGCTATAGTTGCAAGCAATCTATGTTTCGTTCCTTTCTTTTCTTTGTTGCTCTTATAAATATATACAGATATATATTTTTCGTTCGCTTAGCAAATTAACAGCTGTGCGCAATATTTGCATATTTGTGTGGGGCAAAGGGAAAGTGAAGAGTGATCCTTGCTTGTCTCCGCTTTGCTTGCTTGGTTTGGTCCTGGACATTTGTTTACCATTTCGATTTGGCACAATTTGTCACTGGCAGAGGCAGGCTGTCATCTTATGGCTTGTTAGTTGGATTTTGTTTGCCAGCCTTGCCTTGTGTGCCCAGCTCAGCTTATGGACACCAACAAGTGCCTCCCCCCTCTTTAACATGACTTTAAAGGCTCCCTTATAGCTTTGGACACTTGCTCTCGTGAATGATATGTGTATGTGTGGCATGTAGCCTCGTCTCTTGTCACTCTCGTTGACTCTTATGTGTGTGTGTGTGTGTGTGTGCGAGTGCGAGTGTTGTCCTCCTGCTCCTCCTCCTTCTGTTGCGTCAAAGTTGTTCTCGTCTTTGTTTACACAGTTCGCCCAATGTTGTTGTTCTCTTTGCTTCCCGGTTGTTCCTTCTGCAACTGGCTGGTGCTGCCTGCTGGTCAAACGTGTGGCTGCTTAATGTTGCCTGTCTTCTGTTGCCCTCTCTCTGTCCCTTACACACTTTGTGCTTTCGGTTAAGTGTCAATTTGATGCTGCTTGATGTTTTTTTTTTTCATGTTTGCCATAAGTGCGGCATTTTGTACAGCCATCTAAGCCACTAATGAGGCGGCCACCTGCCGCTGCCAATGCCAATCAACTGCCACCAGTTGGCAAAAGACGTCGTTTCTCTTTTCCTCGCACCCCCTCCCCTTGCTTAGCCTGCTCCCTGGGTACAAACACTAAAGTAAATTGCTTGGTAATTAGTATGAAAAATTGCGTGAAAACTTGAAAGCAGCGCTGATATGTCCGGATGGATGACTGGACGACGACTAAATGAGCTGTGCGGCAAGTGGCAAACTGAGCGCATATAACTAGACACTGGTTATAGTGGGTAATATCAGCAGGTTATGACATTCATTTTAAGGGAAAGCAAAACTTTAAGAACTTAAGGGAATATTCAGAATAGATATCAAAGTAATTCAAGCTCAATTTTAAGAGTTATTGATGCAAAAATAACAGAAAGTTTATACTTTAAGGAAGGCAAATTGCCTTTGAATAATGTTCTTATTCTTAAGTATGTAATAACATTTATTAAAAAGTAAAAGTACTTATTTTAAGACCTCTTAACTGCAATCCCAGATTGCTTACTGTTAAGAATTCTAAATCAGTTTCTAATCCATGCCCTCATCACTTTAGCTTACCATCTTTTAGACTACAATTATTAGGACCATTGTTAGCACCAGCAAAGCTCTCGCCCTTAAACCCAATGGAAAAACATTTGACTTTGGTTTGGCCCTGACGTTGTTGCTTTGCAGCGTTTCTAATTTGTTTGGGATAAGCCGCCACGAAGCAACAAAACCAAAAACAGAGCAAAAAAAGCAACAAAAATCCACTTCAATTTTTAATGAATCCAATTTGGTGTGTGCGTCTTGCATTAATTTCATAATTTTCTGCTATTAATTATAATAGAATTTCTCAGTCAGTCAACGGCTTCGACGCCGGTTGCCTTGGCTGCAAACTTTTTTTTTGTTTTACCTCTTTCCCCCTTCCACTCATCGTTGGCATCGTCGTATTATCGGGCACCATCATATGCCCGTAATTAAAACTTATTTCGAGGTTTTTGTGTAGCCAACAAACCAAAAACTTAATGCGCCGCGCAACCCATACCAACACGCTTTACCCCCCCCCCCTCACTGCTTAATTCTTGCTTTAGCTTAGCTAGCAATCAGTGTTGGGTTTGTTGTTGTGTGTTGTTGGTGGTGGTTAACTGCTCGTTCATGAGCTATGTTGCTTTTAGCCTGCGCCTGCCAAAAAAACACTTTAATACATCGAAATCTTGGCAAGCCGCTGCTCTGCCTCACTCCCTTTCCTGCACGTTCCTTAAGTAATGGATTCAATTATAAAGTTAAAATCCATGGCGGCTTTCGTTGCCCGTTGCCCAGTGTGCTGTTGTTGTTAGCGCAATCCGACTGGAAATGATTCGCATAAATTCACAATAATTTATAAGGAAATCCTTAGAAGCCTCGCCACCAGGTTCACTGATACGCATACACGCAATATGCACCCCATCTACATTCATCTACTATAACAATACAAAAGGCGACTTCATTTACGTTAAGCGTCGCATTTCTGGTTTATTGGGAAGCTATGTCCCCCTCAACCCTACCTCACCCTCCCTCACGCTTGACCCTTTTGTTCGTTGTGACTTATGCTGATTATTGACTTGTCTGTCTGTCCATCTGCTGGCCCCATCTCGCCCAAATGAACACAGGAACTTCGCACTCGCTGTGTCGTCCTCTTTTTCATATCGGCTACATAGCTGACTTGACTTTGTTTTCTATCTGCTCTTTTCATTCGCTCTCTCTCTCTCGCTCTCTGTCTCTGTCTGTTTGTGTGTCTTTCTTTTGTCAGTTACGGTTTTTTTTTTTTAATTTGCCTTCAGGGATTCCAACGACGATTTACCTGCGCTGCGCAAAAATTTATTCCGTTCGAATGCATTCGCAAAAACAAACTTTGCATTTCATTCGCCCAGCACCCTCGAAACCCTCTTTTCACTGGTTTCGGGTCAAAATCAATTGATTCGCATATCAGAGAGGCAGCTCTAAGCTTTCATTTCTTGACCCTTTTTCGTGCTTGACTTCTCGGCTACGTCTCCGTAAAACTTGCCTCCTTCCACACAGCTCACATCCTCTCATACGCATTTGGGAGGCGTTGCGGCCGAAGCTGGACATTAGCATGCTTTTGATGCGTCCACGTCTTGGAACGGAACAAAAAGAAACGGAACACGGCCTGGTGTCTGGGCTCTGGGGTATTTGGTAGATAAGCAAGGGGGTGAGGGGATGGGAGGAGAGATTCAGCTACTTCGCTTACTTGACGGAAAGTTTTAGCTTTTGTGTGTTGCCCTCTTTGTACGAAAAGTTTTTTGGCCGCCTTTTGTGCGATGACTTCTTCTTATGCTTTGGCTTTTGTTTTCGCAAGCACTTTAGCTTGGACTTTGATTTTGACATTCTATTTGGCTGTGGTCCCGTTTACCTTGCGTTATTTATACGCATAAGTATATATATATATATACAAATTTATATTCGCCTATTGTTTGGGCTCAGGCCACTATCGGTTATCGGAGACGAGCAAGTGCCAGCATTCTCAAGTCTCAAGTCTCTGCTGGCTCGAATTCCCATATAAACTATTAAAATGACTTGGTCCCAAAAAAACAAAAGGTCCACATTTCCACTCCACAAGTTCCCAAGTCTCTGTTAGGACTTGTTTATCCTCCCAGCCTCTGTCCTTTTCTTCATCCCTCACTCTCTTATCTTTATCTCGCTTCATTTTACCCTCCTTTCTCCCTCCATTCATCAATCATTTTGTGTGCGTTGATTTTAATTTGTGCGTTCGTTTCAACTTTGAACGCCGTCTCACATAAATTATGCAAAAGTTATCCACGCGTCGCCTTTCTCAGCGATTCTCATTCAATGCAATTATCGTAAGTGCTACATAAGTCAAGGTAAATCCATAAGTTTATGACTTTTCTATCCATAAATCGCGCAAACTTAGGCAAATTTGTGCACCTCTCAACTTTCTTAGCTCTTGCGCCCAGGCACTCACACAGTGACACACACAAGAAAAGGTAAAAATGCCGACGCATGAAAACAACTTTTTCCTATATATTTTTTTCATCTGTCATTCCTTAAGGTGTTTTTGTGAAATGTAAATTTGCCATTGTCTTAGCGTTAAGTTATTTTCCCATTGTTGCATTTTAAGTTATTGGGCAAAAAAAAATAAAGTAATTAACTTTTGAGTTTGTGAAAGGTTATCTCTAGATCTTGACAGAATGGGAGCGTGTAAGTTAGAAAATTGATTTTTTATATTTATTTAATATTTTTTTAATTTTGTTTTTCTCGAACTTTGTTTATTTTTATCAAAAATCCCCATATGATAGCAACCTTTTTTTTACATTTGTTAGTTCCATTGGGGCCTATAAATTGTGAAAAGCAAAAAAAGTTTGTGTGGTTGCCAAAAAATAAATAAAAAATTTGAACATATGAATGAAATGTTAAACAGTTAAGGACTGAGTAAAAGATACATAGTATAAGGAAATAAATAAATGTGCAAAGAAATATTTTTCTGCTTTAAAAATTAAAGAAAAATTGCTATCCAAATTATTTTTAAAGCTGTATTAAAACTGAACTTTAAACTCAACGTTAGCAGAGAAGCAAGAATTGTAAGTCAATTGCATTTGATAACATTTCATAACATATTAATGCCGCATATCCTTATCAAGTGTTTGAGATGATTTCAACAAATGTTCGTAATGGATTTAAGGCATAAAAATGTCAGTGGCAAAAAGTAAGTTGGAGCTAAAAAAGCGGAGTTCAACATTGCGGAGGCCTTTGTCTAAATATTATTATTTACGGCTTAGGGCAAAGAGCCAGAAGCGACAACTGTTACCCTAGTAGCTCTGCTCACCGGGCCTGAACTTTAACCCCTTAAAGTCGACGTAATTCACTAAGCGAAAACAGAGCGACGCAGATGCAGATGCCACACTTAGAGCGGGTGTTGGTTGGCAAAGAGTGAGTGCGAGAGAGAGAGAGAGGGGAAAGTGGTGGCGAAGATGAAACGTGCGTTGTGTCTTGTCGCAAAGTTTTTAAGACTTGCTTGACCGACCTTTGTCAAAAGTTGTTTGGAGCTTATGAAAAATGATGCCACACGGCTCAGGATGTGTTACAACAGAACTAACTCACTCCTCATCTCGCTCTCTCTCGCTCTTACTCTTCGTTTGTGTGTGTGTTCAGACAAAATAGCAATTTGCGTTTTCAAACAAAACAAGAGCCGAGAGCAGAGCTTTGGTTTTTGTGTTGCTTTTGCCTTTTGCCATGGTTCACAATTGATTGAAATCCTTCAGAGCACACCTTTTTTTCCTCTCCTAGCCAATGTTTTGTATTGTTGCTATTGTTGTTGTTGTTGCTGTTGCTAGCTGGCTGGCTGGCTGGCTAGCTTAGCTACGCCACTGAAAGAAACACACAACTTCCGCTTTCTTTGGCAAAAACAATAGAAAGCACATAAATTTATGGTTTTAGCATTGTGCTTTTGACACACACAACTAAAGGGTGGGTAGGGTGTTAGTAGGAGGGGGGGTGGGGGGGGTCTAACGTTAAGGGGTTAATATGCTAGCAACCGCAAAACGGGATTCGGATTTGGGTTTAGGTTTTGTTGTTGCGTTGCCATTGGGAAAGAGTTGACTGGCGATGACTTTTCTTATAAATAATTTTACTAAATGGATTTTGTATAAATGCTGACATTAAACATGTGTGCGTGAGTCTGCATATTTATGTGTGCGCGTGCGAATGTATGTGTATTCTAGCTGCTTGAACTAATTACCTGCAAATTCATTTTGTATTATTGTTTAGATCGCAAATTTTAGCTAACGAGAAATTGCAACTAACAAAATTGGCTGATTTGAGAGTTTTTGGGCTCCATAACGATATTTATATACAGTTGAGTATGCGAGTGTGTGTGTATGTGTGTGTGCGAGGGGGGCAAGTTTAATGGTTTTTTGGGGCATTTTCTTGCAGCTGTTTCGCTTTGCGGTTGCCAACACTGTTGTTGTTGTTATTGTTGTTGTTGCTGCTGTTGTGGCTGTGCGTTTCAAAATTTATGTTTGCTGGCTATGAAAACGAAATGACTGTGGTAAACATTTTAATTAAATCCAAGTTTGGCTTCTGCCTTCGTTACAACAATATATATGGTATGTATGTATATATTTTTGTTGACCTCTCCATGTCCCCTTTTGTCACTCACTCTTTTGTAACACTTTGTTCTCTTGTTGTTGTAGCAAATAAATTTTAATTTTGTTGTGCCGCGTTTTAATTTGTTGTCCACGTTTTTTTTTTTCGTTTTTTATTTGTTATTTTTTTATTATTTGTCTGTGTTTTTATTCGCATTTACACTTTATGCATGTGCGCATTTATTTCATTTGCTAGCTTTTCTATTTGCCCTGATGCTGTCGCGGGTGGGCGCGACGAGGTGGTTGGGCTGGGCGACAGGGCCAAGGGTGTTCGCTGACAGCCGGTCAAGTGACATTTGCCGCTGCACAAACACCGAAAGAGACAGACAGACAGAGAGAGCGAGGGGGAAACGGAGAGTGAGATGGACAGCGCGAGCAAATATGAAATGCAAAACAAACTTTGCAGCTGTCACTCAAAAATGAGCGTCGCAGCAGCAGCAGCAGCAGCGGCCGCAGCAGCGAACAAAGCGATGCAATGGACATGCCAAGTTCTGATACAACACAGGCAAGGATGTGTGGAATGGTGATGTGCACTGAGAGAAATGGTAAAATGGTTAATTGGGCGGAATGGAATTTAGGTATGCGCTTTTCTCTTTATGAAACGAATAGTTTCACAGCAGGAGCAGCAGCAGCAAACAGCAGGAGCAACAGTGGGTTAGAAAGGTAAATGAAAGGTTGACGGACAGTTAATTTCGGACAGTTGATTGAGTTATGAGCTGTGCAGTACACACACACACACACACACGAGTGAGAGGTAAAAGGAACTGTTTGTTTATACACGATTTTCATTTTGTCACATGTGAAATGGGTTTGGATTAAGTGTGTGTGGTGTTTATGTGTCATATGTTTGAAGCAGGTGAGTAGTTTTAGCTTAGGGTGATCTTCAAATCAGTTCTGATTAAGTTTTAAAGCATAAAAAATTGGTTTTTAATGCTTAGGTCTTGTAGGCAAGCACTTAAAGGCTTTTAGATGATAAGGAAGCTTAGCTAGATAAACTCCATTATTTTGCTGTGAAACTTTAATCAAAAAGCCATGTAACATAAAGTTCTTAAGGATTTTGAAGCTTGGAATCGAATTTTTGGAATAGACGAAATGTAGTATAAGTAAGGGATGTCGGTTTTGTGTTAACATAGAAACAAAATATTGTTTTGATATCTTATAACATTAAATAACCTAGTTTTGCCTGTAAACTTATCTTCAAGTACAATTCGCAAGTTTAGTAGAAAGCATCCCAAATTTCACACACAACTGCACAACTATAAATAATTAATACCAAGCGACTTTCAATTTATATTCAAAGAACTTTTGCGCCAGTTTCACAATTCAATGCAAAGTGGCAAAGCCTTGAAAAACTTTTGATACACACTTTATAGCGTTTAGAAACTCGTCGTAAAGTTTTCAAAAGTAATTCTAAGGCACATGGAACATGAAAGGACATCCAACGAAGTGTAAGCCCATTTTTAATTGCCATGCTTTTGCTTTGCAATTTTAGCCTTCATATCACTAAATAATCAGTCCAAAAACTGTCAGCGACAGCTCATAAATCAGAGTTAAATCAAAAAATGCACGCTTAACTTTTTGTTGCCATTTTATGCACAATGTGTGTAAAAGGCTGAAAAGTTTTGCCTGAAATATTCTACACCTGCAGCTAATTGGCAGTTCATTCAATTTCAAATGTCGAGCGAGCCGCCCCATTACAAACTTCAAGTGTAGCGGAGCAGCACATTACACATACGACAGCGTGTACAAAACTATGGCAAAAACTGGCTGGGATGATTGGTGTGAGTGCCATCAATTTGCATGCCACACACGCATAGCGGGAACAGCAGCACCAACGAATCAAAGCCACTTTTATATTGCCTCCATTCTTCTCCGCCTCTGCCTCCGCCTCCTCCTCCACCTCGTCCTCCATGCATTGCTTTCGTCGTTGTTTGTCGTCCCTGCTGCAGTTGCGCCAGTTGCTGGCTGTTATTTATGGCCACCGAAACTGTCATAAGCAAACAAATTGTTTTTTATTGTTCATAATTATTGTGCATACTTATGTAAATCACGCAAACGCATTGCGACTTGTTTTTCGTTTTTGCACGCGTTGCATGCCACCCACTCCATGCTACCAACCGCTGACAGCCCTGTTACTTGCCACAAGCGCAACTAGTTGCTGCTGCCACTGCGTGTGTGTGTATGTTTTTGTGTGGTGTGGCAAAAAATCGTTTGTTTTATTGAATTTTTATTGTAGTTTGAATTTATGACGCGACTGCTGCGCATCCAGTCGACTGGATTAGGGTTTTCTTTGCTGTTGCCGCTACTGCTGCTGGCGGAGATGACTTTATCGGCTTTTTGCTGCATTAAATCGGGGTAACTGGGCCCAAGCATCGTCAGCAACAGCAATAGCAGTAGCGGCAGCCACCACTTCTCTCCTTCCTCTGCATGTTCGCTGTTTGTCTGGCAATTTTGTTGAAATAACTTCAGTTTTGCGTTTGTGTGCGTACGTGCCACTCTGAAGTGCGCCTCACTCGGGCTGCCAGATTAGCCTCGACAAAAGCCGCAGACAACAGCTGCCGTATCGAGAACTAAGAGAGATGGAGCGAGGGGATTCACAGTTCTTGGAGTAAGAGTGGGCTCTGCAAGTGCCAAAGAGGCGGCACGAAATGGTTTCGGTTTTATTTTTTGTTGAGCCTTGAAGCGTGTGCATGTGAATAATGTCCAGCAATTGGCTTTGGAGTTAGGGTTCTTGAATTTTGTGTGCTCCGCAGACGACGTCATTTATTTATGGCTCGCGAATTTTTATGAAGACCGTAACAAACAACGAAGAAAAAAAATGAGTTACTTTCGTTCCGCGATGATTTCATTGTTTGCTGCATCAAAAATATATTTGATGGCTGCTTCCTGACATTTCATAAACCACACTTTAATACTGATTATTTAGCACGTAGAAACTCTCACTTCTTTTTCAACTGGCTGGTATTTTTATTGTTTGCTGCTTGTTTATTTGCAGAGAGCTTACGCGATTACTTTGGCCGCTATGGCGATATCTCTGAGGCAATGGTCATGAAGGATCCCACGACGCGCAGATCCAGGTGAGTTTTTGAGATAAAGCTATATAAATCAAAGTGTCGCTGTTAAGGCAAGTTTCGAAATCAAAATGTCGAGGCCGAGACAAGTTTAAGGCTGTTAGTTTGTGAGCTAAGCTGGGAGAATAATGTTAAGAATGCTAAGCTGGCCACAACGAAAAGAAAATTACTTGTGAAGCTTTGGTTATAAATTTCTTTAGGAAGCATGAACTCTGTATTGCAATTTACTTATGGAAGGTATCAAAAATAACATTGATAGTTAAACTGTTTAAGTTTTGTTTAAGTTTGAAGTATGTACTGTGATCAAAAACGTTTAGTAATAAAATTCGTTCGCTCAAAAGCAGAATCAACTCAAACAACATACTCAGCTCAAAATAATTTAATGTCTGAAAATCAGTTTAGCTTTCATGCGCATTAAATTACGAAATTCATTCACGCGTTAGTATTTGTATATATTCAATTAAAAATCATTTAGCCAATTCTTTACAGTTTTCATGCATTTGAATTTTTTGCTTATATTTTTTTTTCGTTCGGCTCTAACCAGACATTGATTATTATTCTGGTAAATCTCGGCGACCGCATTTTTACCTTTCCAGCTTTGTTTGCATGGTTGGCCCTTGTTAGCCGGATTGCTCTTTCGACTAGCCAATATTCCATTTCGTTCCCTCTTATTGTTGTTGTTGTTTATGGCCATGCGCGAATGCATCCATTTCCAAATTTGAACAGTTTGGTTAACCGCTAATTGGTTTTCATTTTCATTGATTTTATTTCGCTTTTTTTTCATCTTTCAACTTTTACATTGCCCGATGCCACATGATATATTTGTGTGTGTGTGTATCTGTATAGATGTAGGAATGTTGGTTTGTACATAAGCTGATGTCGTCTACCTGTCCCTTTCTCGCATACCTTCACTCTCCTCTTTGCTCCTGTGCGTGCTGAGTGTGCTGTATTTATTCGAATCGTTTGTCATTTGTTGCGGTTTCGATCAGCTTCTGGTTGACTACACCAAGGCAAACAGCAACTGTCCCACTTCCATCCCATCTCCCACCTCTTTTGACCTTATTCAAAAATGTTTAATGTAAATTAGCTGGTTTCTGCGGACAGTATGAATAATGAGCCGGCATTTAATGAGTCAATTGCAATTGAATTTAAGCTGCAATAATCACAGAAAGCAACAAAAAAGTCGTACAGTTACGACATTGACAGCTTATAAACTAGCATGTTACTTAACGAGTGTATGAGAGTGTGTGTGTGTGTGTGTGTGACTGCCAATCAAATTAAGCGTTTTATGGCAGCGCACAAGCGGCGTATGCGCAAGGTCAACTCATGCACACACACGCTAAGCGAACGCGCGTGCGAAAGTTAAGCGCATTTTTTGTGCGCTCGCTTGCTAAAGAAGTGCAAAAAGGAATGGGAATGGGTCCTGGCATGCCAGAGCGAAATATATCCTTGTTTTAATTGAATTTCGTCTAATGTCCTGTGCTCGACTTTTACTGAACCCGAACTCAGGGCTCAGGTTAACAAGCGCCGCGATGCTGGCAAACTTTATGCCACATTCTCCAGCTATTGCTGATGCTGCTGCTGCTGCCATGTGTCCTTTTTCCTTTGTGTATGTCACGTTGGCTGGCAAAATTTTTATGAACTGCGTGCAAAAGCAGCAGCAACAACAATAACAACAACAAGAACAAGAGCAGCAACGCCCAACGAAGTACTGGCAAAAGTAACAACTCCACTGATTCAACAGCCAACAGCGCCAATGGCTGCTGTCTTAACGGCAACAAGGACAACAGGCAAAGGTAGACGAAGAGTATTGAGGCAGGAGAAGTGTGTGTGTGTGTGTGTGTGTGTGTGTGCGTGTGTATGGAAAATCTAAGGCACCCTGTTGTAGTTGTAAATTCCGCAGCTCTATTTGTAGCCGTTGTCACTTGATGTCGCTGCTGATATCATCGTGTCAGGGATTTCTAGCAAAATTTAATAAAAACTTTATGTCGCTTAAAAGAATGTTTATGGAAATTTTTCACTTAAACTTGCGCAAAGTAATAAATGTAAACAGAATTCCTGAAAAGGTGCGACAACAAAATTCAAACTGAGAGTAACAGCACCAGGCATCAGCAGCAGCAGCAGCAACAAGCTGCACACAAAGTTGTTGTTGTTGCTGTTGGTGGTGTTGTTGCTGCCGCAGCGAGAGTCAACAGTGCGGTTAATAAATATGCGCACCAGGCAGGGCAGACATTTTACCGCTGGCAAAGAAAGCATTGCATACTTGTAGGCGACACCAACTACGGTTATGTGTAAGTGTGCCTGTTGCTGTTGCTGTTGTTGTGCTTAGAGATAGAACGACAGGATAGATTGAGATACATGGTCCACGATATGGCAGCACTTCTATTCCCATTTCACTCCCCCTCTCCTTCTCTCTGTGTGTGTCTCTGCTTGCAAATGAGATTGTATATTACAATAAAATAAAGTGGAGTACAAATTAGAAAACTTGCAAATAAATTTAAAAGTACAAAATGAAAACACAGCACCACACAAAAATAGAATAAATACAAAACAATAAAAAAAACCTTTCCTCCCTCCCTGCAGGGCTAAGCAAATGCAAACAAAACACATTCAGCACAATGTTAAATGAGCAGGGAGCAGGAAAATTGTGAACAAAAAATAGCAAAACTTTTGCAACTTAAGCGATCCTTTTTTTTTTGCTGTGCTGTGCTGTGCTGTGTTGTGTTGTTTTGCTTGCTTGCTGTTGTTGTTGTTGTCGCAGCGGCAGAGACAAAGCGGGTCGTTGAAGTGCAACAACAATAAAAATTGAGTAAAATGGCAAATGGCAGCTGTAGAAACGTTAGGAAGAAAGGGCGGGGGTCGTCCCACTGCCACCATTTCACTCTCCTTATAGCACCATAAGTAAATCCAAACAATTTATTGTTGTACTTTTAACATTCTTCTCATGCGCTTTTGTTGCTGTTCGTTGTTGTTGTTGTTGTTGTTGCCTGCCACCATTGAAGCAAACATAAGCGACTTTTCAATGAGTTTCGAAAGTTATTGAAACATAAATTATATCGCACGGCGCACGCACGCCAAGCGCAGAAGAGAGACCCCAAGACCCCAAACTCAAACTGGCGCCAGAGCCAGAGACCCAACCAACAACCACAAGCAAACCCACAAATACGCCTGTAGCAGTAACAGCAGCAGCAGCAGCAAAAGCAACGAAACAACACACAAACAATAAGAATAACACCCCTTTATTGCTGCAAGGGTGAGTGCTACAGGGGGGGGTGTTGGTAATGGGCGGGTGTTGCTACCTAACGCATTTTTGTGCATGGCAATTAAGTTAAATTTTTCTTGCTCTTGTTAATGTTTTATGATGCCCTTACAGCCTTTTTTTAAACTTTTTTTTGGGTGGGGCCAGAGTCTCATAACATTTGTCATGCAGCTTGCAACGTAGAAACGTAGAAAGGCAAAAAAAATAAAGATTCTAGTTGCCTTTTCAAAAGTAGTATAATGAAAGCAGAAATGCGTGTGAATAAAAGTTTGTTTTTAAGTGGTTCAGTGTCGTAGCCTACAAAGTGTTTGAGTTATGATGCTTAAGTTTAGTAAATAACTTCCAAGATATTAAATAAATAATTGTTGAAAGTTGACAAAACTTTTAAGTAAAGAAGAAATCTGTTGAAAATGATTTAAAATTAGATTTCTTGAAGAATTTATGTCAATTGAAAAATGTTGTTTACTAAAAACTTTAAAGAAAAACTAAAATTCTAGCAAAAAAAACCTGTTTAGTTTAAACAATATAAGAAAAAATCCTTGCTACAAGCTTGCACAAGTAGAGTATCTAAATTTCGGGTAACCAAATAAATTTTTAACATTTTTCATGCTGTTGTTTTCAGCTTGTGTTTTTCTCTGCTTTTTGCTTACACGCGCGCCAAAGAACTTATATTTTTTATTTATTTGCTGGACGCTCAACGAATGTTTTATATGTGTATAAATTTACCTGGATCTGTATCGAGGCGGCGTTATAGCGCTCAGAACCACAGTTGGTACACAATGCTTGCTGCACATAAATTTAAAACGGGGGGTCTTAGATAAGAAGTCGAAGAGTAAACACACACACACACACACAACATACAAAATACACACAATAACACTTTGAAAACCATTAACTCTGTTCAGAATCTATAAACATTTACCGTCTGGCAATGCTTTTTGGAAGGTCGCCTGTTATTAATGTGTGTATGTTTTACATATAAAACAGATTGCTGACTTTAAAGCCAAGTTATCAAGTTTATAGAAACAAATTAGGCATAATTCTAGCTAAAATTTAATTAAGATTGTCTTGAAATTGTATCATTTGTTGGCTACAAGCTTAACTTAATGTATAATATTCACTTTGAGCTAGTGCCAATCAATGCCAACAATGGCGTGTGGCAAAACTTATATTTGAATGTTTTTAGCAAATCATTTTGCAATTACCGAATGAATTTGACAGGTTCAGTAATATTTGAATTTCTGCAGCATTTACTTTCAATTTTAGCAACTGCAATTTAGCATTTGGATAAGTTTAATTAATGCTTTCGGTACAAATATTCCACAAACCACTTTTATGTTATTTATGGGCCATAAGTTTCTCTGTTTCACAACAGAGCCTCTGGCACATTTCTCTTTTGCCCTCATCCCTCTCTCTATCTGCCTGTCAGCTTCAAATCACTCATTACACTTACCACAGCAATCTAAAAACGTGGCCATAATTAACTCAATTTTATCACCCTCGCTTCTCGCTTTTGTGGCTCACTTGTGTTTGTCATGCATCCTTACTTTACTTCCCGCCAAATCGCATCCCCTCCCAGCACCCAGCAAGTGTGCTGACCTTCATCTCTCAGCTCTCAAACACACACACACACACTTGACCACTCGACGATTGGTCAACGGCTGTTATGGCAACGCCGCTTTGCCCTTTTCATGTTAATTTGCAGCACGATACCAAATGGGTTTATACATATACATATACATATATATATTTTTTTGTATTTTCTTCTTGGTTTTTTTGCTTTGTTTAGCCTACTGCTCAGGCAAAACTCACAGCTGCATATGTTTTGTGTGTGTTTGTATGTGTAGCAATTTTTCATCATTAATTATGGCGTTGGCTGTGGCAAACATCAGTCAGCCGCACAGTGGCAGCAGCATCAGCAGTAGCAACAAACGAAGACCATTAGGATCTGCCTCGTGGTGCCCCTAACTAACCCCCCTCCTCCCACCAACCACACACACACCCTGCTCTTCCCGAGGATGCCTTGCCTCTTGTTTGTTGCCGCTGTTGTTGAGATGTCAGTCGCACACTCGGATGTTGTCAACTTGTGTGTGTGTGTGCGAGTGTGTGTGTTTGGGTGTTTGCTTGTACTCGCACAGCATAACCTGCCCGACCAACCCCCCGAAACCCTCTTTGGCCAGTCCCTGGTCACCCTTGCTGCCATTTCAGCTGGCAGCATTGTTACTGTTGATTATTTCATGCGCTTTCTGCGTGTTTTTATGCGCATTTTATGTTTGTATTTTTGGCCACCGTTTTTCAACGAGCAACCGAGACAGCGAGCGAAAGTTTTGCAAAGAAAGCCCCCGAAAAAATAAAAGCACTTGTATGCCCAGCGATTTGTTTTTATGCCTAAAAAGCGGTAAGGGGCATGTTACGCTTTGTCACATCGTAGAGATAATAGAAATTCGCGGCATGCCCTAACGTTTAGGTTCGCAACTAGGATGAATGGTGATGGGGTGTTTTTTATTGAAAATTGTATTGTTTGTATTAAGGAAAAGCTATTTTGAAACCTTTTGAATGCAATTACATAACACGATTGACTAAGATCCTGCAAATAAGCTTTTCAAAAAAAAAAAACTTTGCTAATTTGACAGAATATTGACTTTTGATGACACGAAAATCGAGTAAGAATCCAATACAAGGTTGATTTATTAAGAATAATTGGTGTAATTATAATGATTTCAACTCTATAAATTTTCCAAAACCTATCAATCAATGGCTGTATACATAAATCTCAAAAAAAAAAAAACACAACCCCACAGCGCAACAAATTACAAGGTATTTTTATAGTCCAGCTTAGCAGTTTAATAGTGTTGTTACTTGTTGTATTTTTTATGATCCCCCCTCCCCCCCCTCCTCTAACGATTGTAATTGCTTTTCTGCAGGACTTTTTGCATCATAATAATAATAAAATAAAATGAATTATAAAATAAAGTTACCTTTTTCGTCAAGGGCCAACTAAATGATGAGTCACCCCCAACCCCCTAACCCCACATTACAAAGCATAATAACAAAAATAAAGAAGAGTAGAGAGGTGATGGAAAACTGAACAGAGAAGAAGAATTTAATGTCTGCGTCGCGTCACAAAAGAAAGGCAACACTCAAAATTGACATTAGCAGCAGCAGCAGCAGCAGAAACGAAACGAAAACCATAAAAACATAACAAATGGTCGACCGTAATGTGTGTCCTTAAACTGTCACTAAATCGATAAATTTTCATAATGGCCGAGCCATTTAAATATTTAGCCAGGAAGACGAGCCGAGACAAGTCAAGCCAAGCCAAGCAAGAAAACCCCTTCTTTGCCAATGGGTCAGAATTTTCTTTTCCTGCCATGGATTAATCAAATTACCAACGACCCGCCGCATAGATACCCATAGTCTACGAATGAATGGGATGGTGGGGTCATATCAACGCAAGGGCACGCACCAAGCGGCTTCTTAAGGACGACGTCGGCAACAACGTTACCCCTACCCCCCTCTACACTCTCCCCAACTGTTCTTAAGGTTGAGGAAGAGCAGGTCGGCTTTTCTTGTTGAGTAGCTCAACTGCCAGAGCAGCTTGGCACTCACGCAGGCCCAGTTAAGTGTGCGTGTTCAAGGATGCATTTTGGTGCCCAGGCAAGCAGCGACAACAGCAACAACAACTAGCGAAACAAGACAAAGGCATAAAAACGTGCAAAATGGGCGTGGGCGTGGCATAGGCTTATAAAGTGCGATGCGAATGTTGTAGGGATGTGAGGAGAGGACATCCAAGGCAGGAAGCCACTTGTGAAAGTTTCATGCACGCGGCCCCACTTCACACGACAGCTAGCTGGACGAACCTACCAGGGGCGGCAGAACGGGGTTGTTGTAGAAAAAAAAAAAACAACACACACAAAAAAAAAGCAGAAAAACAAAACACTGTGTAGGAAGCACCACAAAAGCATCGTCGCAATGAGAGAAAAAAAATAATACAAAAAAAAAAAATAAAGAAAGCAAGAATGAAGCGTCTTGGAAGAGGCAGCTGCAAGTGCTGCTTGTTAGTGCGCTTTGGGATTGACGTTGACTGTAGCCAAAGCTTAGAAGTGCCATCAGAGAGCCAGTCACCAGCCAAATCTCCCCATCCTCTCATCGGTCCCCCTTGCTCACTCTTCTGCATCTTGAAGCTGTATGCTTGGCAATTGTTTGGGCGCTTTTGTTTTGTTCTGAATTTTTACACGAAAAAGTCATTTGAATATGCGTCGTCGTCGTCGTCGTCGTCGTAGCCCACTCGACTGCCTTGCCTCTTCCATTCTCCATTCCCCTGCCCCCATTTAGCTCTCACGCGCTGTGGATTGAAAGTTTTGTTAGCCGTCAGCTACTTTGCTGCCTCGTCGTCGTCGTCGTCGTCGTGCTTACAGCAGCAACAGCAACAACAGCAGCAGCAAGTTGCAAGTTTTAGTTAAGGTTGAGGGCATGACTTGCGGCTGCCATTAATGTTCTCTGTGTGCGCTCGCAGCCTTGACAAGGCAACGGCTGCAACAAATGGCGACAATAAACAGTACATTGTACATTGGAACACACTCTTTTCAACGTGTGAGCCTTCCACCCAGCCCCCTTGCTTGCTTGCTTCATTGCGAGAAAAGAGGCGGGCGTCACTTACGTTCCCTTTACGACTTTTCCTTAGTAATTTGCTCGGACAAGATTGCATTTTTGGGGGCAGGTCAGTTGAGTTATGGCCATTATGCTATGCATTAGTATGTGTGAAACTTGAGGGGATATTTGGAAGAGAATATTGGATAATAAAATCTGTTGCTGTGTAGCAGTTTGAATATTATTAAAGCTAAACTTTTCTAAAGACAGATTTTAAAACTATAAAAATTATGCTGAAAACATAAATTATATTTTATTCAAAAGCTTATTCCAAATTGAAAATATTTCTCTTAAGTTACTGCTGTTAGGACAAATAAACTATTTCATTGATTCAAATAATGTCAGAGTCAACGAGTTCTCGATAGGATAAACATATCTATACGAACTGATGTTAAAACATTCATTTTATTTTGAAATTCCTACATATTCTGCACACGTTGAACTAATCTATTCCCTCTGCTCAAAAATATGTTCCTACGCTTTTTCATTTGCATTCAATACTTATCGAGCATGGTCATGCAATTACTGTAGGAGTTAAGAGTCCTTTGGGACATTTGTGGGCTAATCTAGTATCAGTATACTAAATGTGCTTACCGTGCGCATAGTATTTTGGGCACATTATCTGACTGCTTAGTGATGCTTTGCTGCTAGGACATATTGTGTGTGTGTGTGTGGGGGAGGAGAGACAGACCTACAAATATCGTATTCAGAAAGTGCCTGCCAGCCAAAACGTAAGCGAGCATTAACTATGCGGAGTATATCTCTAGTGTTATAGCTGTGGAACTGGCGCTTATCTTAAGTTTTTAGTTGGCCGTTGGCGTTTAGTTTTGCAACATATTCACCCACAGACACAGAGCAAACACACACGGCTAGCATGTTGCCTCTTAGCAACACCTCTGAGTGAACTTTGACCGTTTGCTAACTCATTTAGTTAGATTATTTACGGTAATCCAAGACGCAAGCTGCCTGCCAGCCACATATACAACTAGGATAACTGCTAACATACTCAGATGGCGATTCTCTTTGGTTTTGCTGCCGGCCTCAACAAAGGAGTAGCAACAGGAAACAACCAGCCCATAGGCTAAATGCATGCAAGTTGTTTTGCTAAATTGTGCGTAAGCCAGAGCAATAGCAACAGCAACAACAACAACAAGACAAAGAGAAAGAAGAAGAAGAAGATTAGCAAATGCAAACAACAACTGTAACCAGGAACCGTAAGGATCTGCTGGCTTGCGACTAGGAAACTTTCTCAAGCTCTGCAAGGCAATTCAAATAAGACTTTTATGTTGCTTCCTCTTGCAACACTGCGGCAACGGCGACTCTTGAGGCTGCTTCTGCTGCTGCTGCCTCGTTGATGCTACGTGTTTGTGGCGTGTGTGTTACATGATTGCTACGCCCCCCCTCCGCTTCCCCTGGCAGTCTGCAATCCGGCCTTTAGTTTGCCCACATCCAGCTGCTGCTTACCTTGGCAGCTTGTGCGTGCGCTCATTAGCATTCTGAAACGGCTTTATAAAATTCAACAAGCAACAATCCAACGAACCAACAACAGCAACAACAACAGCAATAGCAATAGCTACAGCAAAAGCAAACCAAACCAAACCAAACCGAACCATACACCAGACAAACCCAGCAGCAGCCGCCCTCTTGCAACCCCTTCACCTCTTCCACCTGGCTAGTAGAGCTGGATGCATGTTTTTAGATCCCCCCCCTTGTCGGCATGTGTCTCTGTGTTTGTTCAACTAAACACCCTGTAGGCAAAAGCGAATAGGGTAAACTAAGAAGAACCAATAGAGGGTCATCTAAGAGTTGTCTTTAAATAGATCTACAGTCGGAGAATTTTTAAAAATAAGAACATCTTTTAAAATACAAACATAAATTCACACATTTCATTCAAGCTAGTAGAATGTAGTTTTAAAGTAGTTCAGTTTATTTAAAGTTTAAACATCAAAGTATAATAATAAGAAAGTTCCCATTCTTAGATTGACTTTTGAACTTTAGAATTTGCGTTTTCAGTGGAAGAAATGTTTTTTTTACGAAATGTAAAATAGAAAGAAAATATATTTGTTCAAAACTGTATTGAAAATTTAGAATAATAAAATGTTTAATGGTTTTGTTTGACTAAAGTTCAAGTTAGGAACGAATGAATAAAGAACTTAAGTTTGGTGCAATTGTATGTGGAATTTAACGAACATTAAGTTATATTCTCAGAGTT
Source organism: Scaptomyza flava (assembly GCA_030179655.1). Taxonomy (NCBI): domain Eukaryota; kingdom Metazoa; phylum Arthropoda; class Insecta; order Diptera; family Drosophilidae; genus Scaptomyza; species Scaptomyza flava. The sequence continues at coordinate 8,280,705 of JARNME010000404.1, forward strand.
TTGCCATATCTAAACAACTAACAAATATAATAATGACAAAAAGACAAACAATAAGCAACAAAAAAAGGTTTAAGTCCAGTATTCTGTAAGTTTATGAGAAAAAATAAGTCAAATTGATATATTTAAGGCTTTTAATTATTCCTTAGATGCCATTATCGAATTCACAATGCATAAAATCAGAACTTTAGCATTTCGAACACTAAAGTCTCAAAGTTTAAATTTCGAACAGAGTTGAACTTCTTGCAGCGTATGTTAAAGTCGCTTCTAGAATGGTTTTGTTTGTTGTAGTTTTGCTTTTTATTGTGCATAAACACACACATGCACAATCTTATTCTGTTGTTATCCTGGTCCTGTCTGCTATAGCTGGTTGTTTTTTTTCTTTTTGCATGTTGGTGCCCTCTCCTTGGGTTTTTTGCCTGCTTGCCACAGCCTTTGCCCAGCCTCGAGTTGCATAAATTGAATCTGAATTTGTGAGTAAATTGCACACAGGAGACACATTATTTTTGAGTTTTGCCTTTTAAATTTGTGGCTTTTCACTTTGCGAGCGTGCGAGACTAAAAGAGAGAGATAATGACCAAGAAAGAAAGAGAGCGAGAGAGATAGAAATATGCAGGCATTGCAACAGTCTCTGAGCTCTGAGCTTCAACTTTGTGTCACTTTGCGTTTGGCAATTTTGTGTGACCCACTTGAGAAACAGTGAGAGTGAGAGAGATAGAGAGAGAGTGAGAGAGAGACATATCCGAACGTCCCCCTTTAGGGCTCTAAGGTTACTTATGTTGTTGGGCTCCGCCCGCATTTAAATCAATATTAATAGCGTAGGCCTGCTTTTCTTTAGTCGCAATTGCATTTTGCACAAATTGCTTCGTCTATAAATACGGCTGAAATGTTTATTTAATATGTGCCAGGCGGTGCCGAGAACCGATTTCCCAAGCCACCCACTCACAATTCTCTCTCTCTCTCTCTCTCTTTCTGTCTCTCTGTCGAATGCTTAGATGCAATGGAATCCGATTGTGCGGCAACCTTTTTCCATATGCAAATTGTTTTTATAAAATTTGCAACAAGCATTCATTGTTATTGTTGTTGCTGTTGTTGTTGCTATTGCATAGCAATTTGTGTACACAAAGTTGGTGCAATAAAAAGCCAAGTGGACAAGGAGCAGCTGCCCCATTCGAATCAAAAAGAGAGAAAGAAACAGAGAAGAGAGGGACGAAGAGAGAGAGCGAGTGGTATAATCAAAACCGTAACAATCGCCACAATTGCAATAGAATCGTCGTTAATTACTGTCTGTGCTTGCGGTTGTTCTTGTTGCTGTTGCTGTTGTGTGTGTGTGTGTTTGTTTCGTTATGCGTGTGTGTGTTTGCGTGTGAAGCGCCTAAAAGAGCAAGACAAATACACAAGCACATACACACACACACACACAGCGTTTTGTGGCTGCCGATGCTGCTGCTGGTGCTGCTACTTGTGTCTGGAACGAAAGAAGTTCAGAGTCCTGAACGCCTGGCGCATCGTTAAGCGTCGCTGCCAAGTGGCAAAACTCAAATAAACATAAACGTGCACACACACACACACACAGAAGCAGTGAGGGGAAAGCAACACAAACACAGCCAAAATCTCTGAGCTTGGTTTTGTTGTCTTTAGCTGTCTGTATACTTCAGCCTTTTCCATTCCCTGCTCCCCATCTTCCCTCTATCTGTTGCTACATTGGCGGGCATGGGAGACTCATTAAAATGCAGTGCGAGATAATAAGCATTTTAATTAAATATTTAACAAGAATAAGTTTATCACAACACGACACGGGGGGAGGGAGAAACTCTGTTACGTGCATGCTGCTATCTCTTTCTATCTATCTATCGCGCGCTCTCTCTCTCTTTCTATCGCGTATACTGTGTGTGTAATGGCTTGTAAGCGTCTGTCAGGTCGAGCATTAGATAGCTCGTTTCGTGCCAAACGAATTGGGTTGTAGGCAAAAAAGTTGAACCTAAGTCAAGTCAGAGACAGTGAGAGACAAAGAGACAGAGAGACAGACGACTGACTGGTGCTGCTAGCCAATATTTTGATGTAATTTGAGCTTCTAATTGGCGCACGTGCTGCCAAGTTGTGAGTTCAGGTTTATTCGCCGGCTCCTTGTCAAATATTTAAGCAACTTGTCTCCTCAAACCGTGTGTGTTGATATTTACTTATATTTCCATCTCACTCATTCTTATTCACTCTCTCTCTCTCTCTCTCCCTCTCACTCTTTCTCTCTTTCTATTACAGGGGCTTTGGCTTTGTCACATTCAGCGATCCAAATAGCGTAGATAAGGTACTCACCCAAGGCACACACGAACTGGATGGCAAAAAGGTAAAAAATAAACCAAAAAAAACAGATACTAGTATATATATGCTATACACATAAGCCTCAGCGCGACGGCTAACGAAAATTTTGAGTGCTAACTCAAACTCAAACCTTCAAAACAAAAATCGTAACTCAAACCTGATGCAAACAAAAAACTTCACCAGCTATGCAAAATATTTGCACAAAGCGCTGGCACACTCTTCATAAATTGCCCGGGCCCTCTCATCGCCAGAGTCAGCGTCATCGTCGTTGTTTCTCACTATTGACAGCAATTAGAAACTCAAAGCAATGACAGCCAATTAATAACAAACAAAAAACAAAAAAACAACAGCAAATCAGGAACAGAGTTCATGCTAAAATCGTATAGCCGAAAAGAAAACACAAAAATTGGATTTTTTGTTAAACGAGCAGATTTTTGTGAAAAGCCCAAACAATTTTTAATTACGTGTAGGCAATGTGTGGTGTTGCATGTGTTGCAAGTGCTGCCGTTGCTGCAGGTATGGTGTTGATGGCATCAAATGAGCTGCTAAACCGGTTTAAAGTTTTTTTCCTTTGGTGATTAACAGTTTTATCGCAGCGTTTAATGCTTTTGTAGTGCCAATAATCAAACATTTTAGATTGGAAGCCAAAAATAGACGAAAGTTCTTTAATTAAATTAAATTTGTAGATGAAAAGGATTGACATAATATAAAATTTGAGCTGCTTTTGAAAAGGAATTTTTGTTGCCGAAATGAATATTTCTCATGAACTCAAAACCATTACAAGCATTCTAAGAAGAAGCCTTTTTTTCTGGAATCATATATTTATTACTATTGTTTCTGCTGTAAGCTAATAGAAAATTCTTGATAACTGCGTGCGTCAATCGTTTTGATATTTCACTCACCTTAATTAAGACTTAAGACAACGGATACATAGTTATGTTTTCACAAAATGATTTATAAGGACTGAAAAATAAAATAGAAAAAATAGGGCTTTCCACATGAAATTCAGTTTGGTGTTGAACGCAATTCTTAGAAATTGGCCAACAGATTCTCATGCGTGAATTTCAGATCTCTTAACGCTGTTAAATGCATGTGATTGATGAATTGTGTTTGATTAGATTGATGGCTAGCCAGAAACTGTTGAAGACGTAGTAGTAGTATATCTCTCTTTATCGCTGTCTCTCGCTCTTTTGTATCACGCATACGCCACATTGGCATTAACTTAATTAGCTAAAGCTGGTTTAAGTGCCTGGCGTTTCGTCTGGCGTTTGACTGTTTGTCCATCAGTCTGTTTTGTTTGTGTCTGACTGTTTGTTGGTCATTCTTTTATGGCAACACAGCTGGCCAACTGTAAATAAAATGCGCAGCCATCATTTATATGTATGTATATAATTTGCTTCTTTTTTTTTGTTGTTTGTTAACCAACTGCAGCATGCACACACACACAGACACACATGTGTGTGTGTAGCTCAGTCGTGTGCAGTTTTCGAGTTTCCGTTTGGATGCACAAAATAGCAACTGGAAAACTGAAAACTGAAAACGATGCGAACGAATTCATTTCATTTCATTTTACGTTACGCTTTTTCTGCTCTGATGTGTATTTTCAAAAAGTCGACGTCGACGTCGCCACTCAGCGCTGATTAGTTTTAATTTTAATCTAAAAATCAATTTCCCGCCAAAGCGGGCTGGCATTCAGCTGCTGCTGCGGCGGCCCCTTCAATGTTGCTCTTTCGTTGTTCGTTGTTGTTGTTGTTTGTATTATGTTGCTTGTTGTTGTTGTTGCTGTTGTTTTTTTCGTTAGCTGCACACAGGAAATCAACACGGCATTCTGCCGTCCTGTCACCATTTGCTGCTGTCCTGTAACAATTTTTGTGCGAATTATTATCGCCAGAGGATATTGCGTTGGTTTCTCTTTCGCAATCCGCCCCCCCTTCTCGCTTGGCCTTCTAGTGTATCTTGTTGCCAATATCTCTTCACTTTATTTGCCATTTTATTTTGTGGCATTGGCTTAAGTTACTCTCCCACTCTCTCACTCTCTCCGTCTCTCTTTTGCACTTGCAGCTAAATGCAGCACAAAAGTCACTTCAAAAAAGATTTGTGCACAAAAAAAAGAAGAATAGAAGAAGAAAAAAGACTCCCCTTGAAGCAATTGCTTCCTTTCCGACCGCTCTCTTTGAGGTTTACCGCTAGCTTTCGAAATGCTTGAAAGCTGTCAATTCTGTGTGTGTGTGAGTGAACCGCAGCAAGCCAGGCACTTAAAATTGAATTTTTATGATTTTTAATTATTTTTAATGACGCTGCTTATTGGATAGCAAAGTGTGGGAGTGAGAGGGGTTGGGGTTGGGGTTGGGGGTAGGAGTGAGTCATTTCCATCTGCCCGTTGGTCGTGCAATTTGTTATGCGTTAATTCGTGCGTGCTCAGCTCGAAGTTTGCGGGGCAATACCGCAGACCAAAAGCTTCCAGCCCCGCCAGTCCCCCCGGCCACCCCTCGTTTGTATCCAGCTGGAGTAATTCTCGCTTAATGCGCAATGCAGGCTTATGCAGGATTTATGTTGGGCTATTAATATGAAGAGTTGCTCGAAATGCTTTTTCATTTAAATGTCATTAAGCATACGATTTTCTCTGCCACACTACGCATACTTACATCTCCCTCTCTCACTCTCTCTTTCTATCTGTTTCTTTCTGTGCTTGCAGGTGGACCCGAAAGTAGCTTTTCCGCGACGTGCGCATCCCAAGGTAAGTACCCACAGAATTATTACCAAAAAAACAAGAAAAAAAGAAAAGAAAATGTTGAGAAAAAAGCTGTGGCAATTGGGTGGCTTGCGTGGTTGGGCAAAAGGATGTGTCATAAGTAGCAGCAAATGGCAGATGAAATTAAAAACGGAAGATGACAACAACAACAACCAAAAGTGGCAGGCAGATAACTTTTGTGGCTGACAGCCAGCTTCAACTCCATCACCTCCGATCTTCCATCGCCCATAGCCCACCCTTTTCTGCCAGTGCCATCAGTAACAGCTGTATCTATGCCTCCTTCATGGCTTTCATTGGGTCCCTGCCTGCGTGCAAAGTGATGATGACAACAAAATTTCGAAAGCAATGAGCTTCTTGTGTATATTTGGGTGATTGTCGTTCTCTCGCCTTTATTTGTCGGGGCCTCTTTATGCCGCCATCTCTCTATCTATATCTTTATCTTTTGCCCAACTGCCTACTAAATGCCACACGCACATTTCGCTGCCGCTGCGCTCGGTTAGACAGAGTTACAAATGTGCCCATCTATGTTAAGTTTATTTTTCTGTATGTTTTTTTTTTTTCTTGAAATACTCTGGCAAGAAAATGAGGCGTTCTAACTGAATGTTTAACATTTAAAATACGTACGCTTTGTTAACGAAATTCAACAAGCATATTGATCAAATATCATTTAAAATAAGATATAATTAAGATTTGATTCCATCGGATGAACGATATAACTGTGTTAATACGGAAATGAAAAAAATGAGTTCTTCCTATATTTTGGTCTACGATTTTAAGATAATAACTTAAGCTTTATTACAAAAAATAACTACTCTATTTCTATAGTTATTTTGAAGCATTTCATTAAGCTTTTTAGTAAAAAAAGAAAGAAAGAAAGAAATTAAGTTCTTAAAATACCAGCCAGCTTATCTTTTATTATGCTTAGAGTATTCTTTAATGCGGCTTTTGCTGTGCGCCTTTTATATTTGGTCCCGGCGATATAGCGACTAACCGCAAAGCACACCATAATAGGCACCCAAAACGATGCTCACAAGCACACGCACACGCACACGCACACACGAACACGCATATACACATGAAAGTGCGAAAGCCTTGAGCATAACAAGACCAAAACCCGCAGGCAGCTTCAGCTCCGTCTTCTTAGTGTCGTCTCTGTGCTGTTCCCTTTCTTCTCTGCGAGCGAACCCATCGCTTTTGCTTATCAACACGCAGCTGATTTCCGTTGCTATTCCAGCGGCGCGTTTTGCCATTGCCAACCTCTCCCCGCACCGACCTCATTCTTCTGGCAGTGGCAACGGCAGCACCCAACAATTATTTACGTAATGTTATTATTATAATATTTTTTTAAACGCATTCTCACTGGATTTGCGCCCTGCCACACAGCGCAGAGCAACGCAACGCGACTGTGTGCAGAAAAGAAAGTACGAGATGGAGATGGCTACGCGGCATTTGCGAGTGGCTTTGTGTTCAGCAGTGTTCTGTTGAGTTTGCTGTTGGGGCGCGCGAAGATCCTCTCGCATATTAAAAGGCGTTTAAAAACATAAATCCAACGTCTAACGGCTGCTTATGAAAATTACGAGAAAAAAATGAGTGACGCAGAGGGTAGATAAGGGGGAGGTCGCTTGTAGGGCCAACAACGAGTTGGAAGGCTGTAGACAAACTTAACAGGCAGGCAGGCAGGACGAGGCAGTGCCTCAAAGGAGTTGCTACGCAGAACAAAAAAAAAAAAAAAATGAAATAAAAAAAATTGCATGCGACATCAGAAGCGCACATAAAATGAAAAGAGAAGTAGAAAAAAAGAGAGGGGAGATGAAAAACTGACGAGAGGACAATTTCTCGCACCGTTTGTCGTCGGCACAAATGTTCGGCCCAGGCAGGCACAGAAGGATTGCCCACAAAATGTGGCCCAAAATGCTTGCGGTTGCAGCGAAAGTTAAGAGTTCTTCTTCTCATGGCAGATTTTTTTTTCATATTCTTTTTTTAAAGTAGTATATAGGCAGGCAGTTAAAGGGAGAGCGGGGGCTAGTACGGAGTGGTGGACGCTGAGCCATATAATGAAATGAAGCATACTAAATGAGGCTGCTAAGTTTTGAGGCTGGCTGGCTGAAATGCTGCTGTGTGCGCACCCATAGCGACGAGCAGCATAATGAAATGCGAAAAAATGATGATGATATTTTTGGACCATAAAATGCAGATGAGCCGACTAAGCACAAAAATAGTGTTGTGCTGAAGAAGGACGCTAAAAAAAGAGCTGAGAAGCACATTTCGAGTAGGCTGTGTGGTTAAAAATTCGCATACGGCTTGGCTTAAACACACACACACACACAAACACACGCAAACAAAACACACTCATCTTACATATTACACACATTACACATACGCCATGTGTGTGTGTCGTCGTGTTTGTCGTTTCGCCGAGTTGTCGATGCGACTCGTTTCTAACGTTTGTGCAAACTTTTGTGAAGTTAATTTCTTTGCTTTTAAGCTCTCAGACTATGAATATGAAATGTGTATTTGTGCAACTTGTGTTTGGCCAATGGGTGTCCTCACAATTGCATACCAGTCTGCCAGTCGAGGAAAGGCTTGGGGAGGCTGGCTTACATATGTCATGTTAAAAAGTTCGCTTTAATGTGCAAAATTTTTGGTGGCCAAAGCCATAAAAGTGCACGGGATAAGTGAAATGGATTTCTCTCTCTCTGCTTGTCCCACATAAGTATGCTATAAAAACTATAAAAGCAACAATAACAACAACAAAGGCGATAAATTATACGAACGGTGTCGGTGAAGACAGTCGAGGCGTTTGAACTAGGTGTGAGACTTAAGCATTTACACATTTATATACTCTGAAATCAAAAATGTTTTATGGCTTGCATGTTTTATGTTTAAAGCGGTGAAGCATTTGCCTTTGTTTCAAATAAATTATTTTTGCCGTTGCCTTGTAAACACTTTTTAAAAATAAGTGAAAATAATGAAACTTATTCAAGTTTGACACATTTCACATTTTATTTGTTTATAGCCAGCAGCCAGACTTTTTTGAGACATTTTCACCAACTTCATGTTATTGCCTTACCTAGAACTCGTTTCAATGCTTATTAACAGGCCCTTTTCTAAACCTTATAAGTCCTATTATTGAAATTGACTTCAACAAATGCAAATGAAACGTAAATAAGAAACTTATTTGTTTTGGGATAGAAAATATTCAAAAGCTGTTCGTATTGTTTGAAAATAATTGTCGAAAAAACAATCATCAAATTGTTAATTGTTCTCTGTTGACCAGCTCTAACATGTATGCGCACCTTTGCAGTTGACTTTTCCTAATCCATAATATTTGTTCAACATATTTTGTTTGAAATTTCTAGACACGTTTCAATGCAAGTGCAGACGTTTTAAGCATTGGTAGGACTTCTTCCTTCCTATCGTTTGTAACATTCCCTAAAATAAAGTCTTTTAGCTATAAAACAATTTCATTTTTTGTTGTTCTTGTTGTTGAAAATCTGGTTGCTACAACCACATAGCCCAGCAACTGAAGGATGTAAACGTGTTAAAATACAGGCAAATTATCGATTGTGATGGAATCTGTAAGCCTATTGGGCTTAAAATTCAAAATAGATTACAAAACAGAGCAAATCTGGAAACTTTTGGCCACATAAGTATGCAAGGAGTAAAGTATGTACGCAATTAAGGCACAAATCTATGTGTGTGTGCGAGTGTGTGTGTGATTGAGTGTGTGGTGTGTGTGTGGAAAACAATGTGGCTTCGTTTGCATGACCATGTCATAATGAAGCACATTTTGGGACTCCTGAGCCAAATGACAGATATCAGCAATATAAGACATGTGAAAAGAGCCCCACTCATGTTGCCATTAAATTAACACGCTCGAATGTCTGCTTCTGTATAGATCTATGTGAGTGTGTGTGTGTGTGTTCGTGTTTGTGTGTGCTTTTCTTGTGTACATTGTGCAAACTTTTCTAATTTAAACCGGCAGTTTCAGTCAATTGCCACAGCTTACTGTTTTCGACATGAGTTTTACTTTTTACTACCTTCAGACAGACTCCGACGCATTTCAACACAGCACACTAGAGAGTAAGTGTGCGAGCGAGCGAGGGAGAGAGAGAGTGCGCAAGTGAAGAGTGGAGAGATAGATATCAGTTATTTCCAATACATTAAAAGTTTTGTGAATACACTTGCCAGAATCCATTACAATACACACACACACACACACAGACAGACATGTTGAAAACCAAGCCATAAATCTAATAAATACGTGTGTTTCTCGCCTAGTCTCATTGCTCAGCCCCCCATCCACCCACTGCAAATTCTTCCCCTCACTTACAGAGTGTGCAATAACTTGTAAAATATGTAATCAATCAAGATGAAACAGTCGTTGAGGCAGCCAAACTATGTGCAAAGTATGCGTCTGACTGCAGTTGCAGACAAGAGAGCCAGTAGGTATTCTCCAAGAATGCGTGGGAGTGTGGTGGCAGGGGTGCTGAGGTTGGTGAGGGTGTAGCAGCGGGCAACGTGGCGTTTAATTCAACTTTTGCACAGACAATGGAGCGCGCGCGCTTCCCCAAAACTGGCACTCCAGAGACAGAGATAGAGAGACAGCGAGAGAATGAGCCAGAAATACAAAGGGAGTGCAAAAAAAAAGTCAAAAGTTGAAAGTGCAATTTTGTCGTTATTATTTTACATTTACAACAAAAGGCAGGCCAGGCTGGCAGGCAAGCAGTCAGCAAGCAAAAGCAAACCAAAAATACAATCAAAAAAAAGAAGAAAAATGTATATATAAAGTGATGTATAAAAGTGAAAAGTTACTCAACTATTTCATACAGCGAGGCCAACCGCTGAGCATGTGACTACCACTCCACAGGGTGTCTGTGTGTGTGTGTGTGTGTGTGTTAGAGCGCGGGGTGTGTGTAATTGTCAGTTAGTTGGCATTGTCAGTCCGAATGTTGAAATTAATTTATTTCAATTGAAGTTGAACTTTTGTGGCTTTATTACTTTCCAAAAGTTGTCCAGAGCTACGCATAATAAACGGCAGCCAGCCACCAACGTCACCCATATTCAAGAGATGGCCAGGTGCTGCTCCTGCAGGTGCTCTCTTTGCCCCTTTGAACTTTGCCCTTCTGCCCAGCTCTTCTTGTCTCTTGCACCTGACCCTTGCCATTCAAAAAACGACTTTTCTATATAAATATATATTTTGCTTTGCAAAATAATCAAATTGTGAAATTGCAGCGTTTGCTTCTTGTCCCACACTCCCCGTTTGCTCGTTCTTGTCATTGTCGTCACCGTCAACTATCATCTTTTTATTCTCGCTTTGCAAATATTCGCTGTCTGTTTTTGTTTTTTGTTTTGCATTTTTTGATAGGGTAACTGGTTTTTGCTGGGCAGCAGGTGGTATTGACGGTTGTGCTGATAATTTGTTGCGAGACTTTGACATTTGGGAGTGGCAGCCGGGCGGCATTGATAGTTATTTGATTTGCATATATTGACTAAAAATCATAAAAACAATATTGAAATTCTTGTAAATGTATAGCAGGTCGGAAAAAATAACCAAAAAGTGTATGTTAGACTGTAAGATACCTTGGAACTTGAAGATGAAATGATTTTATACATTTTGAAGTTCGATATTATGTTAAGAAGGGGTCTTAGATTTGTTTATCATTCAAGCACTGAAATACCTTTTGAATGCCTTTTTTCGAAAATATTTGTTTGAAAAAATATTTGTTAATATTTATATGCTCTTACTACATTCGAATACAGGATACAAAAATAATGAATGTATTGCAATCGAAAAAAGTGCTGTTGTAATGGACAGTCTGAAAATTGAATACATATAGTTATAAATATAAAATCACGACATCGTCGGAGAGCAGTACTTTTAAAATGAAAGCTTGATTAAAGCTAATTTTGTATATAAATTGCACAGGAAAAAGTTAGTTCAGAATTGAAGAATTTTAATCTTAGAGCTTAAATCACATTTGATGCTGTAATAAGCTAGATATTTTGGGAATTATGATGTTCATTAGAAAGTGCAGATTATGTTTTGAGTTTGACAAAATTCCTTTTTAACAATTTGCTGTTATATAATACATTAAATGCCATCGCTAAATGCAAATGGTTGTTGTTCTCAATGCCTTTTTAAACTCAAATCAAAAATCAAAATCCGCACAAGCAACAAATGTTAAATCCGCAAATAATTGACAAAGTTTAGGCATAAACGTGGCTCTGTCTCTCTAACTTGAATTGTTGGCCAAAAAGTGGGGGGGCAACAAATATGCTATTGTTGTTGCTAAACTGGGTGGTGTGTGGCACGCTGGGGCTAACTTCAGAATATGTTGGCCACAAATGGCAAAAGTTTGACAGGTAAACGGAATTTTGCTAGAATGTGTGCCGGGTCCTTTTTCGTTATATGTATATGGAAGTTAGAGTTTAGAGAGCTGGGGGTGTTTGTTGTTTTTTTGCTGTTGTTGTGGGTGGTTGCAATCTCGATTGTGGCATGTTGTCGCAGCGTTAAATAGTTTGTTGCTTTAATTTGTTGCACCCTCCAACCACGACTCACTCGCTCGAGTATCTATTATCCCATTCTAGTGGAGTGTTGCTTTCGCGTTTGCCGTTCCGCTTGCCGTTTTTTGCCCATTTATGTTTAATGAGATACTTTTTAACAGCCTCATAAATGGCTATGATAACCACTTAATGTCGAGCTATAGCAGCACAGCCCAACACCACCACCACCACCACCACCTTCAACATCAACATCAACAACACCAAAGGCAACAACATCAAGCAACAAAAACAATTTACATATTAAACTTGCTGCCTCAACGTCTGCCTCCCTTCTGCCTTGCCTTACCTTACCTTCTCTTCTTTTGAGCCTGTGCCTCATGCCACATCCTGGCCAGGATTTGGCGGCAACGGCGGCAGCACATCTCTCGCTTCTCGCCAGGCGCGTGCGAAATATGTTCGCTTGCGGCGCATTCACTTTAATTTGATTAAATTTTGAACATTTTCACGTAAAAGTTGCTCCTTTGGTTCTTGAGAGCTCTCTCTCTCTCTCTCCCAGCTCCAACATTCTGACGCTGGCGGCTTCGCCCGCCGAATGGATATGTATGTGGATGGATGCTGATATGGCTGGGCCAGACCCATTCAATCCCATACCCGGCTACGATTTCGACTGCTGCTTCAAAGGCTTGCCGCAGAGAGTCGCCACCGATGGATGCCTCCGCCTTCGCGTTCAGCTGTTGTCTGTTTGCATTTATGTGTATGAATGTGTGTTAAATAGTTTTTTTTTTAACCTCTCTTTTGTTGTTTCGCCTACCACATTTTTTTGTTGTATTTTATAATAAATAGTTGTTTAAACTTTTGCCCAATGCCCCAACAGCCAGTTTGCCACCAATGTGGTTGCTGCTCATTGTTGCCACTGCCACTTCCCGTACCACCTCTCCTTCTGCTCTTCAACTGCTCGTGCGTCCCGGCCTCAGTTTTTTTTTTTTTTGTTGTTGCATTGTTGTTCGTTTCCTTTTGCTGGCCGCACATAGTTATGGTAACGGATTTTTCGGTTCTCTTCTTCATTTTTGTATTTTGTTTTTGGCTTTTTCGGATATTTGTATATGTATGTGCAGTGATTTTACTTGGCCCTGTTTGCCACTTTAAACATTTACTACTGCCGTTCGCTCGTTCGTTTGTTGTTTATTCCTGCCAGGTTTTGCAGCAAGCATTGAAAATTTTCAAATTAATTCACATCATTTAAATCACAGAGGCAGCCCAACACCAGAGACAGTCAGATCTGAAGCGAAAGCAAAGCGAAAACAAACCAAATATCTTACACCCTTCGCAACCCATAAAATCGAACCAAGTGTTTTCACAAAAGGACACAAAACACTGGGCGAATATGGCTAACAATTGAAGGAGAAAAATTCCTTGTTGTTCTAGTGATGGTAGCGTGTTGCAATCGAGGGATATAAGATTGTTTGAGCTGTTTAAAAACTCATTTGAAACATTTCTTCAAAATATATCGAAACACTGTCTAAACGTTTCCATTGCGTTGAGATTAAATGTTCATAGTAAATGAAAATGGGTTTAGAATCTTCTTTCATATATTTAAATGAATAATCAAATAAAGATTCATTTTGGCTAAGTTGAAAATTCTTATCTGTTTAACCATTAAAAGATCATCCAAAATCCTATGTTTCTAGAAACATCTATATAAAGTTCTATCCTAAACATCTTATATAGTTCCCAACCAATTTCGCGTTTTCTCTCAAATCTTACACATTATTAATACTGGGTTTTAGTTCTTGAGAAGTGTCTAATTAATATGTGATTCGTGCTACACTCATCTCTAGTTAGCTTTGCTGTTCCTGATGCGACCATTTAAGTTATGGAGCACATCGAGCTGAGCAAACGAACAGATAAACAATAAGTAACTGTGAATTATAGCGGCCATTACTTTTGTCTTGCTCTGCTTGTGAGGGTGAATCGTTCGACAACGATGTTGCTTTTGCTGTTGCTTTTGTTGCTTTTGTTGCTTGCTGCTCCGCTTTGCGTCTGTTAGTTGTTTATGGCAGGACAATAATTAGGACAATGGCGCAGCGCATCAGATTTGGACAACAGCAACAACAAGAATGTTCGCAATGACGATGGAGTTGACCCCTGCCTTGCAACCCGCTACTCCAAAATGATATTTCCAATGAGTTTTGGGCCACTCGGTTCCAAAATTAGTTAATTAACAGTCAAACATTCAAAGCATCTACAGTTTGAAGTTACCCAATTCCATTTGCAGATCCTCCATTCTCTCTCTCTCTTTATATCGGCCTATTTGCCTCTTGACGCGAGGTGGCATCAACAGTTGGCAAATCGAACTCTGTAGCTGTGTAAATTGCTTATGAAATTGACATCGAATGCCACCAACTCTTCGGACAAAGCCTCCATTTCTCATATGTTTGATGCTGCTGCTGCTGTTGCTTCTGTCTGCCGGAAATGGAAACAGCGCTAATGACGAGCCAAACGCAGCCACAAACATACACACACACACACACACACACACACACACACACACATTGAGTGACGTACATGTATAACCCACATAATTGGCAAATCACACACATTGATTTCTCAGTATGTGTGTGTTTGCTGTCGTTGCGCCGTGTTGTGGGTTCAATCGTTCATTTCTGGCGCTGGCAAACGCAAACCACAGTACCTACATCGAAACCCACCTGCCAACACCCACCCAACCCCCACTGGTTCAGCTAGCTGCCACCACATCCGACATCCGCCTAAGCGACGAGCCAAAATGCTGACAGAAAATATGGCGCATAATTTTAAGGCAATGGATACACTCAAACCACTTCACTCGACTCGACTCGACTCGATTCATTCTTCCTCTTTGCTGGCACAACCTCAACCTCAATTTAGACCCCAAGCTTTTAGGTGAATGTCCGTGTGTTAGTGTGCTTGCTTTGCCTCCTTGCCTCATATGGGGCATCATTAATAACAGCTGAAACAGAGACAACATCATTATCAAAGCGACGTCCTCCTTGTTTGCCATCATGCGACGCCTCATCAGCTACAACAACGGAGTTCAATTTTCATTGTTTGGTTTTTCATCTTTTAGCATTTAGCTGCTGTTGCTGCTGTTGCTTGTCGTTGACTTGAAATGCCAGCCGTAGCGTTGATCTTAAATAATTAGGCAAACTTTGTGTCTGCCACAGGCAGACAAGCACACACACACATACAAACGCGCAGCGACATCAACTTTAAAACCGGTGCCTTGTCAGGCAGACAGGAAAAAATTGCTTCATTGCTGTAATTTATAACATTCGCTTGTCATTAACAGCAATTTTAATCGCTGCCAACTCACACACACTCGAACATACCTAGACGGGGTGTGCCTGAGTGTAAGTGTGTGTGTGTGTGTGTTTGTATGTTCACGGCATTTAAAGCGTGAAAATATTAATTTATGGGCTTTTAAAATGGTTGGCAGCAAACGCGTCGGCAATGAATATTGCGCGCAATAAATGTGTTGTGTGATATGTGTTATATGTATGTATGTATGTTTGTGCAAATAAATAGCTAAATATTCAATGTTAAATACCAAATTGTATGAAGCGATAAATACTCAATCAAATATACCATAAATTTCATATAAATACCATATTATTGCGCCAAATAAATGCCATTTTTATACATTTCACAGTAACAGACGCATTAATTAAAACGTGTGATTTAATTAAATTACTTAATTGTTGCAACAGTTCATCATTGTATTAAATTGTTGATAACGAGTAGCGAGAATTCATTCATAATATACTTTCTTCACATGTTTTCTTATACACATTTCGTTAATGTAATTCACATGCAATTATTTCTTATGCTATGTTCAATCTTCCGTTTCCAATGTTCCACACCATTATCCCATTTGCTTGCGGATAAGCTATATTATTATGGTTATCTCGCACGACTAATGCGATCTATACGCCATGACTCTTTAATTCCAATCTCAGCTAACATTCAAAATGCTCGCAACTCACAAGGAGCAGCAGCAACAAACCAAGCAACCAGCAAACCAACCAGCAACAACAACAGCAACAAAATCTATTTATGCCAAATGCTTAAAGCCCATAAACCACAGGCCAAAATCCAGTGGTCGTCACATTTAAGTGCGCCAAAACAACCACCGTTCAAGCGAATCCGCATCGCCTTAATCTTCACTTGCTGCGCGTATCTTAATAAACTATTAAATCAAACTCAAGCTTCACTGCACGCAAGCACACACATATACGATATATGTATATATATATATATATATATCGCATATGCTTGTGTGTGTGTGTGTTTGTATAGTAAATAAATAAATAAATGAGTTATATGCGCGTTGTTCGCATTCACATTATTCTCCATGGCATTGGCGCTTTCCTGTACTGAGGTTGGCATTTTTTGGCATTGCTTCTGTTTCTGATTTTTTTTTTTTCATCTTCCAGGAAACCGATACGACGTGGCCATTATGGCTACGATGGCCTGTTAGTAAGTAAGTCAACCAGCAGGATCCAGGAAGTGAGTTAAGGCTCAGGCAAACAGAAATAAATTGAACTGAAATTGGCCCACTATGCATTATAAATGTCCAAGAGCAAAAGCAGCAACAACAACAACAAATTCCTATTGCCAAGAGAAATATTTTTGTTGTTGCTGTTGTTTTTGATTAAGTTTAAAGAATTGACGTTTGATTTCGAAGGGCAAGGAAAAATCTAAATGAGATTTTTTAAATTTTGAGTAATAACTTGACACGTTTTAACATTCTGATAGGAAGAAAGTTTGAACATATAATAACAAGTTGACCCCCATTTAAACAGAAAAAATATTTTTTATTTTCTTCTGCTATTCAAAATCAACAAAAAATGCCTTTAGGGTAAAACTTTCTACTTTCTTCTTTCTCAATGATAAAATTTATACTTTTTAGTTTATTTAGCTTTGACTTTTACACAAAGCAAGTTATTGCAGATATTTTTTCAAGTATTCTCAACACTTGTTGCATAACTTTAAAGTTGTTTTTTTGTAGTTTCCTTTTGTGATAAGCAACAGATATTTTGCAGTTTTAGCTCGAATGATCTCATTTAGTTTTCAGTTACCTGTGGCCCACTCGAGTTTTGTTTTTTTGGTATGTGTTTGTTGCTCTTGCTCTAGGCTATGGAACAATATCTGAAGCTGGTGCTATTGCTGTTGTCGTTGTTGTTGTTGCTGCTGACCCCTGTGGCTGTTCGCAGCAGCCTTGGCTGGCATTACCTTGTGTGCAGAGGTTCCCTTTCTTACCTCTGCTCCTGTCATTATTATTTATGTTTTGTTATCCGTTGACCAGAGCGTTGGCGCTTGTTTTTTACACACACATACGCACACACACATACGCACACACACATATACAAATGCTTACCTATTTTACGATAGAATGAATATCTTGCTTTGCTCGAGTGTGAGTTTGTGTAGTTTCTGTCACAGTATATTTCTATAAGCTCGCAGGTTTTTCCCAGCTCTATTCTCCCTCTATGTATTGTCTCTATGTGTGTGTGTGTGTGTGTGTTAGAGTTTTTCTCCTCCATATTTTTTTTTGTGTTTTTGGCTGCTGCTGCTTCTATGTACTTCCGTTTTGTAGTGAAAAGAGCTTTGCGTGTTGCTGCATGCGTGTGTGAGTGTGTGGCTCGCCTGTTTGTTTGTGCTTAGAGAATTGATGGCAAAAGGATGTGTGTGATTTCGTTTATGTGTATGTGTGTATGTGTAGCTATGTTTTTGCCACTAGAACTGGTGGTGCTGCTGCTGCTGTTGTTGGCCGCAAATATCTGCTGAATGAAGTGGCATTTGTTAGTGTGGTTTAAAGTAAAGTGCGCGGCGTAAGCTTTTAACAAGCGAAATTGCTTAAATGTTGCTGCTGGACAAACCAACAGTGTGCGTGGGGCCTTAAGGGGGCAGCAGTTACTTGCCCGACTGGCTTAAAGTGAGTAAGAGAGAGTGTAAGAGTGAGAGAGAAAGGGAAGGTGTGTTGCAAGCTGAAGCAAACACCACATTGCACAAGTGTATGCGAGAGAATGTTAAGTAGTCATGTAGATGTCTAGCCTGTGGAATGACTAAATAAGTTATTCATATCAAGTATTGTTTTGTGGCTTAACGCAACTTGAGTGCTTTTAGATTTCGTTTAGGCAAAATGAGATAGCAACATAGCGATGATTATTTGAATTTTATAACAGAAAGAAATACAAAATCATTTCATGATTAAATCAATAGTGAAGTTTCTAATGAAAATTGTTCCGCAAGAGGTAATATTTTAATTATTCTAAGTACCATTTCAATTTTAAGTGCGCCAACAACTTGCTCTTTATACTTCAGCTTACGTTAACTTCCAGAGAAAAACCTCGTAGCGCTTGTTGTTAGTGAATGTACGTCAACAAGTGGGGGCTACTATAAAACGAAACTGATAATTGAGCAAATTGCAATGAAAATCAGATTTTCAATTGTTATCAAATGCTGTTTTGCATTTATGTAAGAATTTATTGTTGATATGTTCTTCAAATATACGAAAGAATTCCAGCATTTTCTTGTTACACATTCATACATTTCAATTTTCCATGCAACACACTCGCATACGAATTGCTTTTCTAAGTGAATTTTAGTAGCCATACCCCGCCATCCTCCCTCTCACAAACCAATATATACAATAACCTAGCCTAGATTTCCCATATCAACACATATACACATGCATAAAATAATCTTTTTATGTGGCTGTTTTGAGCAGCTCGATAGCGCAATTTGAACGCAGGGCAGGCGAACGGCAGGGAACAGACAGCAGCATCTGGAGCAGCAGCAGCAGCAGCAAAAGCATCTCCATTGTTTGATCTTGTCGAACTGACGGACTGACTGACTGAGTGACGGACTGACTGGCAGGCGAGCAAACGAACGAACGAAAGCGTCCCTATGGAGTCGTCAATAAATGCGATAAAACCAAACATGTTTCATTTGCAACACACAGGATCCTTAGCATTTTCTTTTCTTGTTGGGTCCCCTTTGCACACATCTCTCATCTTACAATGGGCAAGGAACCTCATAATATTGTGCGAGCAGCGAGAAAGCAGAGAAAGCGAGAGAGAGAGAGAGAGAGAGAACGTCAAGTGTTTTGGCTGTGCCCACAACTCCTGTGTGGATTTTGACCCATAATTGACTTGTACACATGCCAACTCCCCAGTTGTCGAGCGAGGTCCTTCTTCTTATATCCTATTTCTTTACTTCAGTTGAGATGCGTGTTTAGGCGGCGTTAGTCTTACACACACACACACAAACGACTTCATTTATTTATATACATTTATTTATTTGTACACTTGTACTAATCCTAAGCACCCTCCACAACACCCCCACAGCTAGTCTCTCCCTTTAGCAATATTACCCAAACAATTGTAGTGTGCAGAAATGTTGGCTTTGACATTTTTAATGCCCCCATAGCTATCATTAGATGAGGCGAACAAAGCGCAGCCATCGAACAAAGCCAATCGAAATAATCAATACAAATTTTATAACCTAACCCACACACACACACAACCAAACACACACATAATCATTCGCACACACAACAATGAAATACATTACAAATCAATTGCAATCGCTCGAAAATCGGCGTACGAATTTCCATAGACGATGTCTGGCTTTTGTGGCTGGCTGGCTGGTTGGCTGGCTGGCTGCTGGTTCTGTGCAAAAGCCAAAAGGGGCAACATTATTATCATCATCAAGCGTACAAAGTTAGTGCCGCCGGCTGCAGAGTTCGCTAGAGTAACGGCAAGCGGCGCAAGCGGCAGTTTCGAAATCGGCAAATGAAACAAACCAGGATTTACATCTACACAGTTATTGCTGCTGCTGCTGCTGGTGCTGCTGCTGTTCATACATACATAGCATTTCCTTTGGGTTATTTTCCGGGAACAACATTTCATGGCACTGATAAAGCTGCCATGGCAGCCAGCAGTCACAGTCGCAGTCGCAGTCGACGTTGACGTTGACAGCGCTGTTGCCGCTCACAGCGAAAGTGGGGTAAAGCTTGCAACAGCGCCGACGCAGCGAGAGTGAGCGGCAAGAGATTCACTTTGTGGCACATTTTTCGAGGGAAATTTTACTCAGACAAATGACGCTGCGAGCGGTTTTTGTTTTTTGTTTTTGGCGTTGTCAGCAAACGGAGGCAACAACAGTAACAACAATAACAAAAGGCTCTGCCTCCGGGGCGGTAGGCAACAAAATATTTGACGCAAGTGCCGCGCCGCACATGTGATTTTATGGGTGTGGGTGTGAGTGTGCTGCTATGTGTGAGCGGTGCCGCGTGCACTCCAGGCAATGTCAAGTTGACACTTTCACCAACACACACACACATGCAGAGAATGTATGTGTGTGTGTGTGTGTGTTTAGGGACGATGGCGCAAGGCAATTATGATGATAATCATCATCATTGTTGATAATGACGCACTATTAATTATTTACTATTCAAAGTAGTAGTCTGTTGCAGCAGCAGCAGCAGCAGCATTCATAACTGTTACGCACAAAAGGGCCTCACCTTGGTACAACTACAACATAAGCAGGCAACATGCAACATTCAACATCATTAGGAGGCCGCCTACAGGCTACAAGCTACAAGCTACATTAACAAAACAGCAACAACAACAGCAGCAGGCCGGCAGTGGACACCCTCTATAGAGGTTAAAATTTTACTATTGTTGTTTGTTTGCGCCATTCCCATATTCCATCTCGCATCTCTTTTCAACTGATGTGCGGTGCGCTCGGGCCACCCACGAAAACAAACATAAAGGTGCAACAATGACGCGCGTAGATTTTTCAACTCTCCAAGCAGCAGTAGCAGTAGCAGCAACAGCAGAATCAAAAGCAGCATTTGCTAGCTCTCTCGCTCTTGCTCCATCTCCCTCTCTCTCTCTCTTCTCTCTCTTCACATATATACGTTTGAAGGTATTTGTAGCTGGCTCTCCTGTTGCAATTAGCGCTCTCTCTGTTAAGTCATTTCAGCTTGTGAAAGTGAATTTTTAGAGACTGTTTTGTGTGTGATTGCAACATTGTGCGACTGACAAGGCGAGGTGTGGTAGGCTGATGGGGTTTGAAGGGGTTGCTTGTGCAAGGGGTAGGAGATGCTGTTACACTCAAGCTGTGTATGGCTAACAGCATCCCACTTACTTAACAGCATCGATCGATGCAGGCGCTGTTTTGCCGCTATGGATAAAAGTGTTGCATACCAAAAAGGCGCAATAAAATTTTTTGACTGAAACTGTTTAAAATATATTTTAAAATGCTTAGCAATCGAGATAAAATATAAGTTTAGTTTAAAATGAACAATAATTGATTGCTCATCGAAACTAAAAAAGTTAAGAAATTATGATAAAATATTTATCTAATAAAAACTATATCGGAATACATTCAAAATTTCAAAAACTTATAAATTTTGTGTTTTGATAAGATTGAAATGAAAACCAATTGATCATCTTCTAAGTCTAATAGCTTCTAAGCTAACATTGTATTTAAAACGAAAACATGGCAACCCTGCCCAACTGGCCCGCATATTGTACTGCTACAACAAACAGTTTTTAACAGTCTTCGTATCGTTCGTATATAATATGCGGGGGTGTACACGAGTGCAAGAGTTTGCTCTCTCATAGTCAACGTTGGTTCTCTCTACCTCTTTCCTTCTCGCTCGCACACCTGATTGCCCTCTCGCTCTGGCTCGCTTGCTCGTTCTCTCTCGTGCTGCCCGTGGCGCTGCTGTTAGTTGCTTCCGTTGTTGTAATGCTTCTGCGCCTCTGCCGCTGCCAGGACGCCGTCGCTGTCGACGTCAAAGTTGCCGCTAACGCTGCTGTTGCTGCTGATGGCAGAGTTTTTGCTTTTGCTAAAAATCCTACGCAATTCGTGAGAGTCCTTCAGTCGTTATCAGACAAGCGAGCCCAGCAGTCGTTGCGTTCTGTTCCTTAGCCGTGCAAAAGTAGCCTAGTGAAAACAAAGCAAAAACCAACAAGCGCAAAGCAACAGCAAGCAGCAATTGTAGCAAAGCTCTCCCCCAAATCAAAACAACAACAACAACAGCAACAAGAAGACGGAAATCAATTCACGAATTCTCAGCCAAGCTACAACAACAACAAGCACACACTACGGAGTTCAATTTATTGTCAATAGCGGCGCATTTTTTCGGTAGACGACAACGACGCGTTTAATTCAGTAGCGAGATTTTTATTCACGTGATTCGCAACGCGTTCAAGTGCAATCAACAAAACATACAAATCAAATCAAATCGAATCAGATACGCAAAGAGAAGAGGCAAGAAAAATCACTTTACAGGACACAATTTATAAATGAAAAATCGCGCTGTCTAACGTTGAGCTTTAGTAGTGTAAAAGAATTATTAAAAATAATAATAAAATTAAATAAACAAATGCAATTAGTTAAACGCCAATTTCAAGAGCTTCTCCATTAGTTGTGAAACATAGCGATAAAAAACAACGAAAAACGAACAGAAATCATAATAAAAAACAACAACAATAATAATCAGTAATCAGTTATCAAAGTAAAAACACTTTAAGCGACAAGCAACAACAAACATTTCAAGCATACAGCCAAAGAAACGTTAACGTGCAATTTTGATTTAGGCCGACGGTTTGTTCGGCGCTTAAAATCACATTTTCCTGTCGACAGTGTTGCTATAAATTCAATCAAAATTTCACACTTTGGAGTAAATCTGTTTTACGTGAAGCAGCCAGCGGAGTTATTTCAGCAGCCGCCGCCGCTTCCGCCGTTGCCAACGCTCCAAGCGCCGGCGACAATTAAAGCGATTAGTCCGCCAGTGACAGCAGCAGCCGTTGCAGCGCCGCCACTGACGCCGACGCCGCTGTCCGCGCACACCGCCACAATTCCAACAAAGAAACTCGTTGTAAGTACTACCTCCAAACCCCAAGCGCTAATCGTTCCATACCAAACTTAAGACATTGCTTAATTATTAATGTTTTGTGGGGTGGAACTTAATGTGAATGTAAAAGTTTTGCGCGGCCCCCGGCCCAAAAAAGTAGGCAATATGAATTATTTTTGTAGCATTCGTTTTTTGTGTTTTCGTCGTCAAGTTTGTTTCTCCTTTGGCGATTATTTTTACATATTTCGCTTCGCACGCAATAAATTAATTTATGTCTAACGTCAGGCACGTTTCGCACCCAGCTTAAAAAAAAAACAAAAACAAGCGCTCCCCGCATCCCTCGTCTTTGCCTGGGGTTGTACACGTGTCTCACCTGTGCCCATTCATTCATTGCAACGTGTCGTTTATAAGATTTGGCGAGTAAATCGCCTTAAGTGGCAGCCAGAGGGCAAACTGAAAACAGAAATTAAAATTCCTGCTATCCCTGCTAAAACTGTTGTGCAACGATTCCTTCCCTCTCTGATGTCGTTTGCGTTCTTGTTTATAATATCGTTGCTTATAATTTGTTTTTAATTTGTTTGGCACGTCGCCTCAGAAAAAAGGACACAGCACTGGCTTCGACACACCAACACAAACAAAATGTCATAAAAATAATTAAGCAACGCGCGTTCACAATTCGCGTGTCCAAAACGAACCTTCCTTGCTCCTGACTCCTTCATCTCACAGGATTCGCTCTCATTCTATCTTATTACTGGCAAGCCATAAATTTTATAGCAGAGCTGTAAGCATGAATAAAGGCTCATCGAAAAGTGGCCATAAATAAATTGGAATATCAATGTTTTCATTTATAGTGCGGCTTACTTTAAGGGCTCTAAGCTCAGCTGCTTACAGATAGCCTACAGCTGTTGTCTGATAAATGTGCGGCATTGTGACTCAATAAATGCGATCTAACTGCAAGCAAGTTGTGAACGTAACTTGTGAGTGTAGGTCAACATTTTGCAAAGTAGTTTTTGTTAATAGTTATCGTTTAAGTTGAAAGAACTTGTATAACTTCTGTTTGTTACTAGCCAAAAAGTTAATTTGTGTTTAAAGTTTTAAAGATATGATATTAAATGTTAGTTTTGGGTCTGGAACTTTATGTGGGTGCCCTAACCTTATGCTTTTTATCTTAAGATATATTTTATAGCAGCGCTTGGCAAATCGGCTCATATGTTATCAGCAGAGCTTAGACTTAAGCAATGCTTAAGCTGTCAGTTAAATTTAAATGCCAAATCTTTATCAAATATTCCAACAACGATGCCTGCCCCATAAATATTGCCGCCCCTCACCACTCATTATCCGAGTAACTCGCTCGCTTTTTCAAGTAGTGCATTAGTATGTGTGTGCACTGTAAATGTCAGGCAACCACCTTAACGCACACAAACACACACACACACCTATTGATGATGTCTGTTTGTAAGTGGTAGTGTTTGGAGCAGCATTCGTAGAAGTCGTAAGCCACATTAGCTGGTTGGAGCCGTTGTCGGAGCTGGAGCATTGGGCGTCGTCTTTGGTGCTTGTCTAACTGCCAGTTTAGATATGTGTCTAGTGACTTTGGGCTTGTGGTAAACACTTGAGTTTAATGGTTTGTTGACTGCTCGAAGCAGCCGAGCCGCCCTGCTACAGTTGAAAGAAGCAGGCAGATCTAAAAAGACGAGAAGTACTATAATAAAATTCTCGTCTATGGCTTTGGCTATAAAAGCCTGGGCAAACGTAAACGAGCATTAAACTGCCATCCACTTCAGCACTCGACTCTCGACTGTTTTATTATTTACTAACTATTTTATTTGATTTGATTTAATTTGGGCAGTTGCTGCCGTTTGCTGCCATTTTTCGTTTTCTTAGCCTAACCGCTTGTTGTTTTTAAAAGCTTTAAAGGCTTATTCGCATCTGGGTCTAACTGGCCAAACGAAACGAACCGCAAAGCCAATTTTCAATGACAAACCATAAGCAGCAGTAAAAGTAGGATTATCAAATGTCGTTGTTTACCAACAGCAGTAAACGCAGACGAAAGTAAAACAAAATCTTAAAAGCAATATTTGTTATAATGGGTTCTACAAGGCTTAAGGGGGTTGACAGTAAAAGCCAAGTTCTGAGGTTTAAATGTTGGAAAATTAAAGCTGCTTGCTATTAATAATTTAAGATGCTCACTTGAAATCCAATTTCTGTGCTTATACATTATGCATTCAAATATTATTTTATTTTCCAAGAACTCACACTTGCTGCTAATTGAATAACAATAATAGCCTCAAGTGGCGCTTATGCTTGTATTTATTTTACTTTCTCCTTACTTTTTCTTCTTCTTGTTTGGTGTTAGGTACTTTGCTATTTCATTGACTTTGGCGTATTTGCGAGTGGATCAGCTGGCGTATAACACAGCTCATCCGACTGCTTACACACACACACGCACACAAAGAGCCAACAACAAGTCAGCTAGTCGGTTAGTCAGTCAGACAGAGCCTGGGAGTCAGTCCATAATAATGGAGTGAAAGCCAGTGGGTCCAAGAGTTTGTTCGTTTGTTGTTTCGTTGGTCCTTTTTTGTAGCTCTCGTTAAGCGCTGCTTGAGGGGCTTAGGCGACGCCTTGCCCTTACCCATAAAACTGTCACAGTGAAGCTCAGGCATCATGTGTGGCTGGTTGGTAAGTGTGGTATTTGCTGGTGTGTGTATGTGTGCGAGTGTGATAAAGTAAAGTGGATGAGTGAATGAGGGGGTAGCCACAAGCAATTAGCTACCATGCTGATGCAAAAGCACTCAAGGAATCAACAACGAAAACGAAAAAAAAACGAAGGAGGGAGGGAATCCGCAAATCAAAAGCAAAAAACCAAAAGCAATTGTCAAGCAAATTGGCATTGGCATTGACTGCGTTGAGATTTGATTTATCAACATGTTTCACGTGCGACACAAAAATCGCTGGCATTGTCAGCTCCCTCAGCTGGGGACTCAAGAAGCACAAGCACAAAGGCAATGGGTATGGACTGAAGTGGTGGGGGCAAGGGCACAAGAACAAGGGTATGGGTTGTGGCAATCACACAAAATACGACGCATTCGTTTTACGCGTCGCCGCATCGAAATGTGCGTGTCACACACACACACTCTCACACACACACACACGACAAACACGTACAGAAGCATTGCTCGGAAATGAAAACTGGGAGAAGATGTGTGAACTGGGAGCTGGTTGGGAGCCCAACTGACGCGTTTCCGTCAAGTGCAACAAGCAGAAGATGAGCAGATAAGAGGGAGGGGAGTGGGTGGGTGGAGGATCGGAGGCACAGTCAGCGTGCGTGGGTTTATTAAAATTTTAATATCAACGGGAAAAATGTCGACAGGCAGCCAAGTAAAAAATGTGTGCGGCGAAAAGTTTTATTTTTTGATTCTCTGCTGTTGCTTTTTGTTTTCTTTTACTTTTTATCTGTTTTTGCCAGGACGAATGTCGACGCACAAGCAATCAAACTGGTGCCCAAGGAAGGCAAGCAGGCAGTCAGGCAGTCAGTCAGGCAGGCAGCATGCCGGGACAGCTGCTTGAGCGTCGACAGAAAGCGTTGAGCTGCCTCACAAATGTGTGCGTAAGAAAATAAGTCATTTTCCCTTAAGGGTAAAAGCAGCAGGAGCAGCCAGGGCCAGAGCCAGAGCCAGAGCCAAAGCAGCCTTGACTTCGCGCTAGCTTGGCTGAAATTCATCGATTGAATACAATACAAATATGTCAACGAGCCGCTTGAGATGTCGACGTCGACAACGGGCTACAAAATCTCAGAAAGCTTGAGATAGAGAAAGTTTGCCCCGAAGAAGTTCTACGGTTTTTAGCTCATTTCAATGTGCCAAGGGAAAAAGGGGAGCAGGGTCGTTGGAAACGGGGCGCAGACGGAAAATTTGCTAGCAAAACCAATCAGTCAGCGGAGTAGCTTTCCTGCCGGGGTGTTGAATAACGGGCATTTTATATGTGTGTGTGTGTGAGTGTGAATTGAATTGGCATACCAGCAGGCAGGCTGTCTGGCTGATGAGGTTCTCAACTCTTCCATAGCAATCTATATGGAAAGCTTGGCAACTCTCTCCTCACTCACACACAAGCACCTATTATTGGCAAACGCATTCCATTTGAGTTACTTAGCAGATGAAGCAGGCGCCAAATGACAACCACCGGCGGCAATCAACGAAAATAACAACAACAAGGCGACACAGTGAAAAATCAAAAGAGAAGTCGGCCTAAGAATATATTATTTTATGAAATTGCAAACACAATCAAGTTTTCAAGCAAAGCAAGGGCAACCTTTTGTTCTCAGCCTTTGTCTTTAAGAGAAAAATGTGTGTGTGTGTGTGTGTGTTTGAGTGGGTTAAAAGTGGCAACGTCAGACAAATAAATTGCACTAATGGAGCTGTTAACGTTTTTGCTTTACCAACTTAAAAACTAAGCAGCCAACAGAAAAGAACACAAAAAAATATATTTGAATTGAGTGCAAGAAACGCAAGAAAAGTGCAAAGAAGGCTAAAAGAAATAAGAAAACCAAAAAGAAAAGAAAATATGGCAAAGCTCTCGACAACAAACTAGCGAAAAACGAAGACAACAATCCGCTTTTGCAACTTTTTGAAACGTAACTTGCGGCATGGTCAAAACTATTGTTTTTGGCGTGTGTTCTTTTCTCAGTTTCTCTTTATGTGTGTGTGTGTGTGTGTGTGTGTGTGTGAGAGGACAGTAAAGTTATTAGATTCATTTCAAGTTGTACGGAAAAGTGCACTTCAAATACATGAAGAAAGTCAGTCAAAGTAACATTTTTAAGGGTGGTAACCCAGAGAAGAACTTAATGAAACGCCCAACAGCCAAGGAAAAAAACGAAATAGAAAAAGAAATAATAGAAAACTGGGGGCAGCTGGCGTTGACAACACAACAGTTGATAATAAAAAGATGGGGGTTTGAACAGAGACCGCAACACTATAAATGTGGGTAAATGGTGCCTCACAAGAAATCGGGGGCACAAAAGAAACCGCAGCATCAGCAGAAAGGCCTTTGATGGTTGGAGGAGGCGTGGCCCTTACAGCCTGGGCAGGGGTTGGCTGGGCGGCACTTATTTCAAACAATTAACTTGATATTGTAACGGCTTTTGTAAAAGAGGGAAACGAGCAGAGCCCCCAAACCCCGAACCTCAAGAAAGGTCAGAGTAGAGCAGCGACAGCGACAGCGACAGCGGCAATGGCAGCTTGCCTTGTCGATGTGTAGTCAAATAACAAAGAAGGCAGCAACAAAAAGAGCAACAACAAAAAAAAAATAAAAAGTAAGAAAATAAAATAAAGAAGGAACTTGGCAGCATGTGGCCAAAATGCAGAGCAATCTTCTTTACTTTTGGCACTCGCAAACTCATAGACTAGAATGTGTGTGTAGGGTGAAGGAGTGGTTGAGTGTTTGAGTGGTGGTGGTGGTGGCTGCTGCTGCTGCTACTCAGCTGGTGGTGCCAAAAGAAAAACATAATAAAATCAAACCAAGTGAAACTGCGGCGACTGCTGCTGCTGCTGTTGTTGTTGTTGTTGGTGTTGTTGTTGGTGTTGTTGTTGCCGTCACACGAAAGTAAAATAAACTGAAAGAAAAACAAAAAACTCACGAAAAGCGCTAAGGCGACGCTGCCCTCGCCACACACCACCGCCCACGCCTCTCTCTCTCTCTCTACTCTTGTTGTCTCTTGGAATTGCTATCAGTGTTACAGCTGGCGGCATTGGGATAGAAGAAGCAGCAACAACAACAGCAACAACAACATCAACATCAGCAGCAGGCGTCAACTCTTGTGCTACACAACTTGAACACGAAGTTCATCAACTAGCGTTGCCAGCAACAAGAGCGGGGGGAAAGTGGTGCAGCTGGTGCTTCTGCTGCTTGCCCACAAATGGCAGCGTCCAAAGCGTTACTTGTTGTAGTTGTTGCTGTTGCTGCGTGTTTGTTTGCCACCAGAATGAATATTGCCCAACTTGCTGCCCCACCTGCTCGCATTTAGCCCCTTAAGCTGTTTGGCTTTGGCCTGGCTTTAGACTCGGTGACGACAGCAGCTAACACACACGTTTTCTCTCTTTGCTCCTGGCGACCACCTGTCCTGGTGCTGCAAGTTTCTTATACTTTTTTTTTGTGCCTGTTGTTGTTGTTGTTGCTGTTATTGTTGTTTGTTTGTTTGTTTGTCTTATAAATTTACTTACGCTTATTTGCGCTGGAAATGAGCTGGCCATGGCAATCTTTTGGCCCCCAAAGTGCAAAGTCTTTTCACACACAAGTCAAAACAAAAAAACGGAAAGAACAAAAAAAAAAAAAAATACAACAAAGCACAAATCTTCAAGTTGACAAAACACACGCGGCGTATGCGCAATATTTTACAAAATTATTGTGCCAAATTGTTAACAAAGCGAGAAGAGGGGCGGTGCTGCAGCAGATTGACAGTGGGGAGTGCTTTCTATATGATTAGTTGACAGAGCAAAAAGAAAGGGAATACAAAAATATGAAAATACGTCGAGGCAAAGAAGAGAAATGGCAAATATAAGCAAGCAAAATTTGCCAGAAGGAGGCAAATATTTGATGTTTTATAGCGAGGGGAAACACATACATACAGAGGGGCGAGAGAGAGAGGGAATACAGTACAGTGCATTAACAATGTGTGTAATGCCAAAAATAATAATAAGAAACAATCTTTTGACTTGCGGAAACAACAGAGGAAATGCATTAAAAAATAAAACGCTGCTCTCGAGTAGAACAAAGATGAAAATGATTTTGAGTAAATTTTGTGTAGGGAAAATTATTTGAAAGCAGAATTTTAGTGTTTCTTGATACTTTAGAGTAAGTAGAAATAACGGTTTAGTAAATTTAGCAAGCAACATTTTAAGCACAAACAAAGTAAATCTAAATTCAGCTCAACTCTATTCTATTTCTCAGCTTGTTGTCTTTTAGAGATACTTTTAGTGCTGTCAAGTCAGCTGCGTATCGCGTCGTAAAACTTCTTTTTAACAACGGATTGTTTTTATACGACTTTGGACTAAGTTCAATTGTGCTGCAAATTGCGATGACTTCGTGTTTTATGATTTTGCGCACTTTTAATAAACATTTTAGCTATTTCTTTGCTATCTTTGCACTTATTTACCAAATAAAACTTGCCAATATTCTGTTGCAATTCTAATTTGATTGCAACACTCTCGGAGTGTAAGAAAAATAGAGATAATAACAAAAAACCCCTTTAGATGTTTTCACAGTGCCACGACTGCCATGACTGGCCATGAGGCAATATCTAGCCTCAATCGCCGTTCAATAGAGCTGCGCCCTTTCCCAACTACCCCCACACACACAACGACCATTGACCATTGCTCATTCGTTATGCGATTGTGAATGCTGTTGGTTGTGACCTGGCCT
Source organism: Scaptomyza flava (assembly GCA_030179655.1). Classification (NCBI taxonomy): domain Eukaryota; kingdom Metazoa; phylum Arthropoda; class Insecta; order Diptera; family Drosophilidae; genus Scaptomyza; species Scaptomyza flava. The sequence continues at coordinate 8,310,602 of JARNME010000404.1, forward strand.
CATCCTGCCACATCCTTCTTGGCCCGTTTTGTGCACAGGAAATGTTAAATGATAATGCGCGGCACGCATAAAATGCAGTCGCCAGTTTGCAATCGTGCGCTGCTGTTGTGTTCTTGTCTGTTCTGTTCTGTTCTTTTGTGTGCGTCACACATTACGTATACGTAATTTTTATTGCGTATACGTAATGCATTTTGATTTCAGACAACACACACGCAAAGGCACATGCACAAAAAAAGTACAAAAAAAAAAGGGAGAGGTTGGATAACAATTTAAACCGTTGGCGGTCATTTACGTGCACGCCATGCAAAATGCATTCACTGTCCGTGGGCGTGTGTGTGTGTGTGTGTGTATGTGTAGGTGCATGTGTGTGCTGTCTACTTTTACAGAGCGTGGCCGTTATTTCCGCTTTACGCGCTGCCACTAATAAAAATCGTTTAAAAAACCGCATGACAGCAACTGCAGCAGCAGCAACGTTAAATAATAACAATCATGTGTAAATTTTTGTAGCGCATCCCACAACACAACAACCTCACCCATCCCCCTCCTCAGCCACCAACTCTCACACTTGCAATCCATGCAGCCAGTCGACGCCGCACTTGCTGTTCTGACAGATTTATGTGGCCCGACAACTTCAAACTGCAACGTGGCGTAATAAATCTCAGCTTCAAGAGGCAACACACACACACCGCTCCCCACACACTCTCTTCTTCGCCTTTACATCTCATCTCCTGTTTATCTCTGTGAGTTGTCTTCTTTGCTCTTTCTCGTTCTCATTTTCTTTGCAGCTGCAGCTTATTTGTCCAACTGTCTGTCTCTTGGTCTGTCTCGTCGTTGTCGGGCATCGTCTCCGTCTTTCCTTTGTCTTCCATTACTAAAATTAAAATCGCTGGCGAAAAGTGTTTCGCGATTCTATTACCAAAAGTGACTCACACCAAAAAAAAAGAACCGAAAAAATAAAAAGATTGACTTCAACATATTTCATTCCAGTTTGCTGTAACTATTTTTGCTGCTTGCTGCTCTTCTTCTTGACGGCTTTTACACTTTTAAACGTCGCATTATTTCCGCTGCTCTAAGTCTGTCTGGTCTGCTGTATGCCCCCCACCAAATCGTTCGCCCCCCTTAACCCATACTGTGTGGCTTTTCGTCTTCTTGTCTTTTGGATAAACGAAAAATACGTTAAATTAAATTATGATTTCGAGTCGTCGAGTCGCATCTCATCTCACTTACACTCCCCCACCCTCCCACACCCACACACACACACACTCACGCAAACTGTTTTCATATTCGTTAAATTCGTATATATATATATTTTTTTTTTTCTTACGCTTTGGTTTTACGTATTTTCGTATTATTTTTATTTTCACTTTGCTTCTTTTTGCTCTAAAGTATTTGCCTGCCTGTGCACGTTTCGGCGTTTTCTGTCCGTCCATCCATTCGTCCATCCGTCCTTCAGTCACTTAGTCAGTCAGTTAGTCAACAAGCAGCCAGCTCGAAAGAACCGCAGCTCGGCGTGTGCGTGCTTGTTGGTGTTGTTGTTAGTGTTGTAAGTGCTGTTGCTTGGGTGTCGGGCATACGGATTCCTGGAATCTGGTTTGCCAATCTCTCTCTCTTTTTCTCTGTTTGCTGCGCAAAATTTTGTTATGCGGCTGCAAATCTTCAACAATTGCCCTGATTTATAATTTCTGCTTAGCAATGCAAAATACTTGAGCCGCAATAGACGGCATCCCGCCTCGTGCGTCGGCGGCGAGTGGCAGATGCCGTCGCATGTGTTAGCTTAGCATACAAATATTTTGCTGTTTGTTTGCTTTAGTGCGCATTTATATATATATCTATAGAGGTTGGGGTTTGGTTGGGGCAGGGAACTAAAGTGCGGAAGAAATGTGATGAGTACGTTGACAAGAGAGCTGCCTAACTACACACACACACACACACCCTCAACCCGCCTGTCATGCATAATCCTGGCAGCCGCCTGCTGCATCAGCCACATATAGCTACTACGTCTCTGCCTCGTCATATAATGTGGCGGGTAGTGCGCTTATGCATAATTTACCCGCTTGTCAGGGCACAGAATGAGCCGCAGCCAACGAAAGAGACAGCACGAGAGCGAGATAACGAGCGAGTGAGAGGCACAAAGCTAGGGATATGTCAACGATACAAAGCATAGGAAAAAGTCAAACACACATCGCTTTCGTAGGCCTCTTTGACTTTTTCGTTCATTATAAGTGACAGACCTCAAATTCTACCTATGCCATGACTTTCAGGCTATAGTCAAGTTCACAAGTTTACATTTCAACAACAACAACAATAAAACATCAAGCAAATAAAAAATAAACATAATGTTATGTAAATGCGAGATGGATAGATAGACACGTAATAAATATTAGAAGAAAAAAATATATGTCTATGATGCCGGAAATCTTAAATGTTGTCTTTAACTGAAAGAACGATTCAAGTTTTGAAAAAATTACATGGCCTTCAAGCATTGAGGGTCATCGAAATTAAGTTTTATTAGCAATGTTTAGAGAATTGAACCAATTGCTATGGAAATTAGCTTGGGCTTAATTTGCCTAACATTTTAAATGAAGCAGTTCAAGGTACTTCAAGTTAAATGTTTAAAGCACTGAAGCTTTGCCTTATTTTTGTTTTCTAAGTTAAATGCTTAAACTTTATGCATTTTTTTATTATATCCTTTAGCCGTTAAAAGCCCATTAGATTGTTTGAAAGACTATAAAAATATTAAATTTATAGGTTTTGTTTATATTTAGCACTGGCATTAAGATTTTTATGCGTTTTTCTGTTTGCTGTTAAACATTCACAAATCAAGTAATTTTTCTATGCATCAACCATCAATGACCGTAAAAATGCACTTTTATAATTTTCATCCTAGATTGTTTTCTGGGTTATTAATAAGAGTATTTCCTTAAAGTTTAAACGAATAACAATCTGTGTGGAGTTCAAAGCTCAGTTTGTGTTTGTTGGGGTCTTTAAATTGGATTGCCTGCTCATGTTGTTGACTGATTGCTTTTGGCGGCGCCCAAGAAAAAAAAGGAAACCAAAAACCAAACACACACACAAAACTCAGGACTCGAACTAAACACAGAAATGCGTGCGCCATAAATTAAAGTAGTTTTAAGTCATTCTCTTCTCTCTTTTTTATTGCTGTTGTTGTTGTTTTTTGGCCATTTCATTTGGTCTTTATTGTTGTTGTTGCTGTTGTTGATGGTTTTGGGTTTCGCTGGACTGGTTTGGTTTGGTTTGGCTTGGCTTGGTTTGGGGTTTTTAGCAATTCTGGTTACCGCCCGCTGTTTGAGTTTTTGGAGTTGCTTTGCTCGTTTGCTTGCTTTTATTCTGAAAATAGATACACAAATGTGTTTTAATGGTCGCTTTTTGCTCGCGTTTTCGCTTTCGCCTCGTCCTTCGCATTGCGTCTCCCAATCTCTGCGCTTTGTTATGCCGTCTGTCGTTTTTCTATGTGACTGAATTTATTTGGTTATACTCGCTTCTTGCTCTCGCTCTCGCTCTCTCCGTCTCCATTTTTCTTTAGTCGTATATATCTTTGTGCGTGTTTAGTTGCCATTCACCAAAAGTTTCCTGGCCGCTTTTTCCCAAGCAACATTTCTCCGATTCTCGAGTCGAGTCGAGTCTCTTTTGCTACAGAACTGTAGCTTTTGTATATTGTTGGCTGCCACAAGGTGGCAAATGGTTTTGATTTGATTAATGAATGTTCTAATTAAGCAAAACCGTCACCTAAGCTCGCTCAGCTGCCATTTGACCTTGGCCAAAAACCAAATTCACCCAACACAAACCACAAAACTCACAAGAATATAGAAAACTATACCAATCGACATAGAGAGAGGAAGAGAAAAGAGTAGAAGTTGTGTGTGTGTATTGCCTTTGTTATGCTCAAGAAGACAAATTATTTTAGCCAAGCAGTCCCGGAATTCTCATTTCGTTCGTTACGTTTACATTTACGTTTACGTTTCGTTACTGCAAGTGATTAGCGTTAAATGAAAGTCAAGACTCGAGAGTCGTTCGCTCTCACTGAGCACTAAAACTTTATCGAAATTGTTTTTTTTCCCCACGTCTTTTTCTCCGATTGTCTTGGGTCACAAGTTTCAAATATATACAATATATGTATATACATATGCGCACCTTTGTGTTCTGGCTGTGTGCTATGATTGTGATAATTACGTAATGGCCACTGCCTAATGATGATTGGGGAGCCCGGGCGGGCAGCTCTGAAGTTTATGAGCACAGTAATTGCCATAAGTGTAACTGCCCTCGAAACTCCCTAACTACTCACTCCATTTCGCTCTTATTGCATCTCCCTCTCCATCTCTCACTGCTGTTTGCTTCTGACTGTGTTTGCCTTCTGCTTTGGCTCTGCACTCAGTTATGTAAATTTAAAACTTTAAGCACAAGTTGCTGCTGATGCTGATGCTGATGCTGTGCTCGGTATGTCCTGTCTGTGAGTCCCTGTCTGCCATATAAATTTAAACAATGTTGAAAACATGCTGCGTTGGCACTTTTTAACCACGCGCCACACACACGCACACTTAGACACAAGCACAACATGCAGCTGCAGCATTTATGCTGTAGTCGCAAAAGTCTCACACAATTTACATACATCGCTCTACGTCGTGTGTGTGTGTATTTAATGTCGAAATTATGGACGACAATTTTAATGACAATTCAACTTAACATTAGAACGACAACAACAATGTCGACATGCGACCAGCAGCAGCAGCAGCAGCAACAACAACAACAACAACAACAGCAACAACAAGCGCAGACTTTGCTGGTCGTTAGTCGCTGCAACAACAGCTACAACAAGCATATAGCAACAACAATGACTTGGCAGCATCAACGGCAGCAAAACAGTTTCCGCATCCGCCAGGCCGCCATTGTGCCAGCATGCCAATGCCATACACACTCACAAAACACACACACACATTTACACTTACACACACATGCTGCTTCTCGCATGTTGCTGCTGTCGACGACAATGCGTGTGAGTTAAATGTATGCGCATAAATTAATAATTAATTACACAGAATTACATTTCGGGCTTGTTGTATAATATTCATTATTGTTATGCATAAATAAGGCGAAGCTTTGCTCTCGCCTCTGCCTCTTCTTAAGTCCAGCATATCTGTCGTTTGTCTCTCTCTTCCTCTTTCTCTCTGTGCGGCAGTCAATTTGCAAAGGATGCGCCATTTGCGTTTGTTAGTTTTACGTTGCTCGGCAGCTCATTAAAATGCCAGCAAAGCTAAGCTTGTCACTCAGCACTCCACACTCCACACTAATTCACCTCACTCGCCCTTCATTTTCCACTTAAATTCCACTTCTCAACTCTTTTTTCTGCTTCTTCTTCTTCTGCTATTCGTTGCTACCCATCAATCTTCAAATGTATTTATGCGGCTCTTGTAATATATTTCATTTGATTTACAAGCTCCGTCCGAAGCAGCAGACAGACAGAACTGACAGGACACACGATTTGCATTCCTTTTGATGCTGTTGCTGCTGCTGTTGCTGCTGCTGGTTGTTTTTGTTCTATAGTCCGAGAACTTTCAACTCCCTGGGGCATATTCAAATGCTGATTTGCCCCACTTCGTCGAATATATATGTATGTAAAGCAGGAAGCCCATTATCCCTTGTCAGTGGCACAAACGTGTTTATTGGCTCCTGCACACAAGGACACATTGCCGCATAAATATCAACGAAATTAAGGCGCAAAATATTTGCCAGGGCAATAAATCAACAGTGTGTATGTGTCTCCACAATGTGTGTGTGTGTGTCCGAAGGAAATTGACCAAAAAGTATTAGTAACGGAAATTGCACAAATTTTCGGTCAAGCAACCCAGGGATAACAAGGAAGAGAGGGAAAGCATGTGAGCCGTGTTGTGGGATAAGTCTGTGGGGGACAGCTTCTATCTCGCTGTGTGGTCATTTTAATTGAAAGCAAGACAAAAGTACAATGGCATTGATGGAGCATATCGAATATGCATAGGCAACAACAGACAAATACACACAGAGTGACACAACCAGTGAGAGAGCTTAATAGCAGCTGACATGGCAGACAGTTAGAGAGACATTTGAACCGTGTCCTATACAGAACATATCCTTGTTCGATTTTACATATAGAGCAGGCCTTTTAAGCATTGTTATGCATTACATTACGCAAACGTGTGTGTTTAAGTGTTTGTGTTTGTTTGTTTGTCATCCATTCATTCAATACTCATATTTCAAATGGCGCCTAGCGCTCATAAGTATGCAACACTTTTTCCCACGAGCCAAACGTACCCCACTCCCGCACGCCGTCGGCCATTTTGTAAAATTTGCATGGATAATTTGTCACTTTGAATGATGTTGAAGCTCTCTGAGTGGGTTAGACGAGATGCTTCTTACCCTCCCCCCCCCCCCCTCCCCTGATACTGACGCATTCAAAAATGTTTGCGGGAAGTGCGGCAAATGTTACAAATTGTTGTCGCTGCCTGGCAGCAAACAATGAAGGAGAGCAGAGCGACACTGGGGGTATCGGTGCTGCTGACGCCCGAGGTCGGTAATGGACTTGGGCGTGTAAATGCCTTGTGTCGCATCAAATTTTGGTAACACTCACACACACATTCTTACAGCAACACATGCAGCATGCATAACATAACATAATAGGAACATGAAGAGTTTTGTCAAAAAACAACTTTAATAAACCCGCTTTTGACGACTAATTTGACAATAAAAACCAAATGTTAGGGGACCCAAGCGTAAATAATACAAAATGTATATATTTATAAAGGAATAATGGACCTGGTTTGCTGGCCAACCTACCTTCAACCCTTCAACCCCTATTTTATGGCCTAACAGGTTTAAAAATTACATTTAATGACAATTGCACAAAACCCAAAAACGTAAAATCTAAACGTTGGACGAGAAATTTACCCAAAAATATCCAGGCTGTCTTGGCCACAATCAGTTATACAAATTTTGTTAGTAGACGGGGTTTGGGGTGGTTTTTGGTTGGGGGAACATGTGTAGAAAAGTTGGCAATGGCAATGGCAATGGCAACGTCAATTCACGACAGGTTCGCGCAATTTCCAGCCAAGTTGCTCCCATTAGCCACATAATTTTAAGTGTGTGCGTGGCGCAAAATGAGCGGCAAGAGTGGCAGATAGAAGGAAAGGTGGTGGAGGAGGGGTTTGCGGGTTGCAGAACGAGCTCATTTAATATTAAAAGGATTTATGAGACATTTTCCTTTCATTTTGACAACGCCAAAAAGGTCGCACCGACATAACCGGACGGAACGGACAGGCAGCGGCATGACGAGGGGGGCGGTGAACGAGGCACGTCTGAATGGCGAAAAAGGAAATTTTCTTATGCCGTTGATGAAGTTTTCGTTTAACAGAATTTGTAACGCTTCGCTTCGCGGCGCCGTTGCCTACGCTCGGTTAAAGGGTTTTTTCTTTTTACTTTCAGTTCCAATTTTCACTTTTCCCTTTCCCCTCTTCCCTTCCCTTTCCGTTGAGCTTGTATTGTTGTGCGCAACGTGGCAACTTTTGCGCTGGATTAGCTTACGCCTGGGAATTATTTGAGTGCTTTTTGCAGGCAAACACAAAACCCAAAAGCCCATCCTCCTTCTCTAATCCTAACGCGATCCTAAGCGTGTGAAGGTGCAGGCGCACGACAACCACTGAATGTATCAAATAAGAGTCTTGTTTATGTGTGCGTGTGTGTGTGTGTGTGTGCAAATTTTGACAGATTTGAAAATTATTATGCAAAATGAATAATTTAGTTGAAAGTGTTAAATTGATTTTACCCTTTCACAACACAACCTCACGTCGGAAAGATGATGATGGCAATGCTGAAGCTTGATGGGCATTCCATCTACCCCCCCATTTCCCCTAAGCAAACCACAACAACCCACCTGGCAGGCCATTAAAACAAGCTTAAGGCAGGCGGTCTGGCCTGAAATGACAGCAACTATATATTTTTGAGAGAATTATTAGACACACACACACAAACAGAGAAGCCTTAAATTTTGCGCAGTTACACCCTTGTCATAGAGCTACTTAAACTATTTAAGTGGAGTGGGAGCGGCGGAGGAGAAGAGTAGAGCTTAATTTTGTTAGGCACTGTCAAGTAATTTGAGGCTTTTCTCGTTTTATTTGACTTGCCGGCAAAGCTATATAAAATTTAAGTGCTTGTCTAAAATGTAATTGAACTTTAAGGAACTCAAATTGTAAGTTAAACTACAGAGTAAAAGTTGGAAATTGCAGGAGAACTTAAATTTTGTACCTCGTCAATCTTAACTATTTCCAGTCACAGTGTTAGGATTTCAATTCCCGTACTTAACGCATTCAGTTGCCCTCACAACGTGTCAGCAACACCTTTTTGTAATCAAACTTCAGCAAATATGTTGCACTCGTTGCCCGACAACACTTTTTGAAGCTATCTGCCACTAAATCTAGCTGTGCACTAGCTGAAATATACAGTTAGCTTCAGTCTAACCTGCCGTAGAGCACGCCTACAGCTTGGTTACACTTCTACTGCACAATCACCCGCCCACTCTTGACGTCATTTGTCAAAATTTGGCATTAGGGCAGAGCAGGCGCTGAGTTTGTATGGCTCCATATGTCATCGCCGTCCCAAGCTTTAGGCAACAGCCACACCAGCTTATGCGCATTCCCATCCCATCGAGTCGTAGTTCTTTGGTCGTAGTCGGTGTGGCTAATATTGACATTCCTAATCTGTGCAGCGCTTTGCGGTGACCGTTAAAATGCCGTGTCACTTCGTTAATATGCGTGTGTGCTTCCATTTGAATTCGCCTTGTCCCGATCATCATCATCGGTCTGTTCTGTCACTGAAGGTTCCGTGTTTGGTGTCTAGGTCGCAATCGGAGCCGTAGACTATTTCGCTTTTGTATTCGTTTATAATTTATACCCTAGCAGTCAGTGGTAAACATTTTTGTCACGAAATGTGTTATATAGACTAAAATGTCTACCGTAAAATGCAGACTATGTTAGTTTGAAACGCAGAGTTAAAGATTTCTAATCGATTTCTTGTTCGAAAAACTATTTTATTTCGAATGTTTCTTAGCTTAATTCAAACCATCAATGCATTATGATTATTGACTAACATTTTTTTAAATCAACCATTAACATAATATATTTTTTGTAGAGTATATAAAATTCGAAGTGATATTGATAAGTATTCTTTTTCTCTAATTTTATTTCTATATTTTTTTTCGACTGGGTGTGTTTTGTTTTTGATTCATGCTTTGCCATCAGCGCTGGGCGTGTTCCATGCCAAACTAAAGCTAAAGCTATACAATATTTGATGATGACATTGCGAAGCGAGCAAACGACGCAACGGCAAGCTGACTAAGTGACAGACTGAGCGACTGACTTGACTGTTGTGCGTTTTGGTTGCCAGTTTATTAGTTTAAGTAGCTGCCTCATTGGCAGTGATTAGCGACAGACGACTTGAACCCAAAAACTGAAAAAGAAAGGAAACAAAGTGCTGGCAGCCGCTGTTCCGAATCGCTTTTTAACAACGCTGCAATTTTGTGCGTCATGTCTGATGACCGGCAGTGAGAGTAGTGAGAGTAGTAAGAGCAGCAGCAGGAGTCGAGTTCAACGTTTGTCTTGGACGTCATGTTGCTACTTTCTTGCAGCGCACTCAACTTGATGTTGCTGTTTGGTTTTTTTTTTTTCGTTTTTTTGGTTGGATTTCTTTTTGCAAATTGTTAGCAGCTCGCCCGCAGCGACCAGGCCCAAAACCTAGACTCAGAACCTAGACCCAGAACTCTGGAATGTGTTTGCCCAACCTGTGTAAAGTGCAGCCAAACAAACACACACTCACACACACACACACACACACACACACACACAGTCTGGCAGAGTTAAAGAGAGTTGGGACTTGGGCCAAAGCGATTTGCCTTGCCAAAAGCTGCATGACTAACTTTGTACTTGTTGTAGTTGTAGTAGTAGTTGCTATCTATGTGTGTGAGTGTGTGTGTGTGTGTGTGTGTGTGTGTGTGAGAGAGTTGGTGCGACAACACAAGTGTTTTAATTTCACGACATTGTATGAATTTTACTGCTGGCACAGCAGAAACATCAGCACCGCTGTTACATATCGTTAGCTTCCTTAACGGACGTATCCCACATCTTCTATATAGCCCAGTCTCTCTCTCTATCTCTTTCTCTTTTGCATCTACCCTCCCTTCCTGGACTGCCTGCCTGTTGTCTGTGTGCTGTGCCATGCTCATAAATTGCAGCTTGCAAGCTTCAGTGCAATCAGCGTCATCAGCTTCATCCGGCCCCTACAGATAGACCCCCGGACAATGGGGCCAAACAAGAACAACGGCACTGGCGTTTTTGCGTAGCAACCCAAAAAAAAAACCTTAAAAATATTGTTAAAAAATCGTAATATTAAGTATACAAAATATTAAAGCAATAGTAAATGTTGTAGAAGGTTGAAGATCAATTGCAAATGTTTCATTATACATTTCTTAAGCTTGAAGAAAATGACTAAATAAGTAAAACAATTAATGATATAACTAGATAAGAAATCAAAACTATATTCATAAACTAAAAACCAGTTAAAAATTAGTTATGTTCAACAATATCATTTATCAAACACCAACTGAACCAACTTTGAACCCAGTGAACCAAAACTCAAACTTTGCTGCATCAAAAATTATTCAATTTTTCGCAGACTTTATAGAGCGGATTTTTGTTTGGCCCACTGTCGCTTAACTGCCGTCACTTAACGTTAACAGTTTACGCTTGCCTGCGGGCTAAAAAGGCTGGCGTTGCAATACACATACACTTGCATAGTCATACACACACACACATACAGCTCTATCTCACTCTTTCTTTCTGTTTGCACTCGTCTTTTGCCTCGCCATCATTTTTGGTGCTGCTGCTGCTGTTGCGCTAACTGCGTAAAGTTGGCACTTGAAACTGTCAGCTTAAATATGCCAGCTGCACACATACACTGCCAAACACACACACACACACATGTGCGGCTACTACATAAAGTGCACAAAATGGTCGACGCATAGCAAAAGTTGGTGTCGTAAGTTACTGCAACGCAGAACGCAGAACACTGAACAAAACTCTTACGGGCTCCGCGCAGTCTGGCAAGCCATTACTTTGGGTAACCCTTGCCCCCGTTCTCCCTGCCCGTCCTTGCTCTCCAACCCCGTCGACTTACCATAAATGCATTTTTAAATGCCAGGCTACAGCTAAATTAAGCAGCATTTGCCACTTGCGCTTTACGCGCTCATTCGTTCATTTATGCTGATACTTTTACTAACAATTTTCTTCTCTGACTCTCTCTCTTTTTTTTATTTTTTGCTATTGCAGATGGTGACGAGAACGAAGAAAATCTTTGTGGGTGGCCTCTCTGCGCCCACCACGCTGGAGGATGTCAAAAGCTACTTTGAACAGTTTGGTCCGGTAAGTAAAAAAAATAAAACGAAAAACGAAAAATGTCTATCCATTTGTACTACCAGACATAAAGAGTTGTCTGCCAACTTGCAAAATACTAGCAATAATAATAATAGTAATGAACAAAAAAACGAAGGAAGGCAAAAAATGAGAAAATCAGAATGACAGTTGCCGAACAAATCATGCAATTTATGCGCACTGCGCGTGCTCTAGCTTAAGATATAAGATATATATTTATCTATATACTATATTGCTGTGTATATACACTGCTGAGCAATGACACCTTCGGCTGGCAGCCACTTGCGACTACGATTTGTTTGATCAATAAAATCGCCAAAAAACGCGCCAACAACAACAAAAATAAAATTGGCAAAAAATACGAAACGAAACGAAAAAAAACGTTAAAGGAATATATATCCGTTGCAAATTCAATCTTGACAAGTACTGCAAAGCACAGACGTTGGCCCGACACGTCGTCTCCCGCTCCCCGCCCCCGTAACCATTGTGTCTACCCCTTCACTCATCATATTTACCAAAATTCTGTGATGCCTGCCTACCTGCAGCAAAACCAAACTCCACTTAAACATCAGGTCTTACACACATGCATATCAAGTGTATGTGTGCGTGTGTGTGTGTGTTTGCGGCTGAGTGCTGTTCGAGTGCTCTTTAAGTTCTCCATTGAGGCGTGTTCGACATGCGGGACAGAGAGTGATAGGGTGATGATGAAGGGGGGGTGGACAAGGACAGGCGGGCAGACTTGTTATAGCGCACAAAACAAATTTTTAGCACGAGAACAAAAATGCTGTTGTTGTGTTTTTGATTACGATACTAAACGAAAATCGATTTGTTCGACGCTCTTTGATTTTAATGAGCGACTAGATCCTTAAGCAACAAGGATTTCATATGCGATATGCAAAATCTATTTTCAAGGCTAAGAAATTTGCTTACTTAAGATCTTGTAAAACAGAAATCTTAGAAAGTACTTTGTGTATACTCGAGTCAAGCAATCTAGTGATCAAATTAAGTAGAGTTTAGTTTAGGTTAACCTAAAAAAGTTTACACAACAAAAAGTACAGCTTAAAGCACACTCACACACACACACACTCACACATATGTGCTTTTTAGGGCTTTGCTCAGCTTTCTAGTGTCATTAAAACTTTTGTTAACTTTCATAATTGCTTTAAAGTTTTGCAAATTGCCTGTTTTATGAGAAAACCCGTATCTATCTCAGTTCAAATAAAATTTTATGTGTATGTGAAAAGTGACAGCTTAAAAAGCCGCACTTATTTTCAGCTTTGCTTTGTATACATTTATTCATCGTTATGTCATTTAACACTGGCCCACAAACATTTGCAAAACACACGCGCTCCCAACGGATTTCCAACTTCGCTACGAACGACCAGGTGGAACGTACGTAACCTTCTGATAAGAGAAGTTATGCGGTGGTGGGGGGTGGGGATGGTTGAGGATTAGGAGCATGGTTCGCCTCCTGATAATTGACACAAATTGGCGCAACTTTTTGTCAGCTCTTCAACCGCACGGCCACGTCAACTGGCATTTGCTTTGGCTCATTGCGCCCACGCTCGACGACAGTCGATAATGCGAATATAATGACGACGCCATTCTCTCTGCTTCAAAATACTCCCACCCACCCCCTTCGGTTGCTTGTGCCATGGCACATAAACGCCCATCAATCAAATCAGCGCTGTGCAAAAATGCTTTTAAGTAATTTTCACCATAACTGCGAATGAAGCTGTCAAAATCTATAACGATCAAATAGTTGAAACACCTACAAAATGATATTCTATTGGTGGGTGGTGCTTAAGCGGGTGGCTGGGACTTGTTAGGCAGCAGTTATGCCATGCATAATTCTTTGTCTTAAAAAACAAAGGCCAAGCCAGGCAAGGTAAGGCAACTTAACCAAGCGCGAATGCCTTATGGCAAACTTTTCAATTAATCCGCATTTGGCCAAAAGAAAATTATAATAATAACTTGGCGGCGCACAAAAGTCGCTCTACTTGAGGGTAGTAAATTGCGCCAAGGTATAAGCTTGGCTAAAACTTTCGACAGGCAAAACAACAGCAAACGCCTTCCCTCTGTCAGCTCCAAATATACCACCTACTTACTACCTTCTACTACCAGCTACTTGGTCAAGTTATTGATTACAACTAATCCTCTTTCGGCTTTTGCCTGCCGCCTCATTGAGCAGCAGCAGCAGCAGCAGCCGAAGCAAGGGAACGAGATTTGTGTCCATAAGCAAAATAGCAAAAAATATGGCTAAGACCATGGCTAGCTTCTTGTGTTTACTTTTTTTTTTTTGTTTTGTATTTTTCCGGCCCATACTTGTATCCGGATCAGAACAACCGTAGCCAAAGGCAGGCAGGCAGGTGGCCAGTCAGGCGTTAATGACTTTATCGGCCATTTTTCTTCAGCAGGCAGCAAAAGATGGTCAAAGAGAGGGACGAGGAGGGAGATAAGGATGGAGGGTGAGATTGCCTTTGTCGTTGTCATTGCCATTAGAGAAACGATGGCACACGGTAAAGATTGATTAGTCAGGATGACACAGTCAGGCACAGTCAGGCTAGAACAGAAACAGCGGCAGTGGCAGCAACCATTCAATATGATTAATAGTTGTTGCATGTTGCGTAGAATGGCGACAATCACAACGGGCCTCGCCCTCTCATCCCCCCCTCCCCGCCCAAACAGAAGAGAACTGAACAATAGCGAAATAGCGCAAACAACAGCGCGTTTGTCTATATAGAAATTTATGACCCGAGCAACCAGCCAATTTCATGTTGCTAGCGAACAATTTTTTCTTTTATGTATGTATTTCTTTTTTTCCGCCCGGTTTTATATATTTTATATATGTATATATTGCTCTCTCTCTCTGTCTCTTTCATGTCAGCGGCACATTTTTTAGTTGCATTTCATTTTATTGTAGTATGTTTTTAAATGTTGCATTGCATTGTTTTGCAATTCTATGTTTTTTTTTTTACTTTGTTGCCAGGACTCGACCAATAAATGGCAAAAACAAATAACACAATACTCTTGCATTGATGAAAGTTTTCTATGTTTCGTGTTTTTTCGTTAGAAACCAAAGGTAATATATTACGCGACACTGAATATCAATGTTTTGTGAGAATAACAAATAAAAGATATTTTCTGTTTTTAATACAAAACCTAAATTTAAACTAAGCTGAATATAGCATTTAGTTAAAATAATATTATTATTCAAAGTTTTCCGTACTTTTGTGTCTTCTTTCATTTGAAATTAATATAGGAATCATTTTATCTAATAACTATTTCAACAGAGGCACAAAATGCTTTTAAAATGTTTTTTTTGAATATATATTGCATAAATAGTGTCAGAGCTAAGCTTTTATGTGCGTTACTTGCTTAACAGCAAAGTTTTAATGCCCCACTGTGAGGCAATAAAAACTATTTTCAATCTACCGCTCTTCAGCACTTTTGCCCCTCATCACCGCTGTGTGTGTGTGTGACTGTGTTTGTGCTCATTTGCAAACAGATACACTGAAGAGGTGGTGTGGAAGAAGAAGCAGCAGCGTTGAACCAGTATCAACCTGACGACCCTCAGATATAACCCGAGCCCGCACATAAGCCTGATAGTTGCCACACCTTTTAAATGCAAATCAGAGAAAATGTTTTTCTGTTGCCGCCCCTTTTGCTCTTCTACCCTTCCACGCCCCTTTTTGAAATAGAAAACAAAACCAAAAAACCTAACTAAACGCAAACCAACAAAACAAATGGCAAATTTCAAATTTTCAGTATGCAAGTTTTTAGTGCGAATGCTTCACATTTAACTGGCACACCAAAACCAACAACACAAACACACAAACAAACACACGCACATACTACGTACACAGGAAAATGGAACCCAAAAACTGACCTCAGCTGCTGCAACCTTTGCCACTGATTTTATTGCAACTGCTGCAGTTACTGCCTCTACTACTGCTGCTGCTGCTGCAAGGGCTGCGATAACACAAATTTCACATGCGGCAATGGGGAAAGCTGAAAGTGAGATTCAGAAACAGAGAGCCACAAAAAATTAAATAGAAAATAAAAAAAAATGTATAAAGAGATGGCAACAGAAACCAAACAAAAATGCAAAGCCCTTTGGCTAGAAAATTGCAAATAAACTACACATTTTGCAAGCCCCTTCTAGCACCTGTCCTTATAGCAAGCCTGAACTATGGCTTGGTAGTATGCAAAATTGCAGTGGCCCAACTATCAGGCAGCCAGCAGACATCGCCCTGTGGCTTTTAAAGGTGTTTACGGTGTTTGTTTTGCCATGCCCCGTAGGGGTTAGTTAATTTAAGCGCTTTTCATAAGCATTTTATGGGCTAGAACGGATCCAACAGGCCAAGTGGCAGCAGCAAGTGGCAAAAGTGCAGCCAAAGCTGCCAAATGTTCGACCCAAAACGGACGATGGATGGGCCTTCAAATCCTTCTCTTGCTCCTCCTACTCTTCAGTCCAAAGCACTTGGAGCTGAAGTGGCGGACTTGCCGGGGCAGCTGAGTTTTTTTTTTTATCCTGAGGCCATTAATTATGACAAATCATGCAAAACAAATTGTAACAGAAATTTGATTAAAAAAGAAAACAAAAAATGCGAAAAAAACGGAAAACATAAAAGTACTTTTTCATTAAAAGTGAGTTTAATCATTTAATTAGAAGGTTATAGAGACGGTATGTGCGAAGGGTTACGAAAGGGATGAAGAAAAAAAGGTAACGAGATTGTTTAAATAAAGGGTTTTGTGCTACATCATTCAGTTGATTTTTGTTGTATTCATTAAGTTGTTTATTTTTCATTTAAAAATAAAATATCTTCATGAGAGCCTTGTCCACAGTAACACAATATTTATTTCGACGAAAACAAAGCACAATAATTGATATGATTTTTATTAAGAAATATACTTCGAAAGTTGATCTTTTTCCTTTTGCATCTCTATAATATTGGATGTTATACTATTAGTATATCCATTTCTATAACCCATATACATTTCCAGCTTTTATTTATACCCAAAAAAAAAAAAAAAAAAGTGTATGGTGCAGACAGAGTTTCAATTCTGTTTGTTTGCTCACCTGCCTCACGTATCCGTCATTCAGTCAGTCACTTTGTCAGTTAGTCAGTTAGTCCTGTGCTTGTGTTTGTCCTTGTGGCCCTGCTGTGT
Organism: Scaptomyza flava; assembly: GCA_030179655.1. NCBI lineage: Eukaryota > Metazoa > Arthropoda > Insecta > Diptera > Drosophilidae > Scaptomyza > Scaptomyza flava. The sequence continues at coordinate 8,327,239 of JARNME010000404.1, forward strand.
GTGTGCCATAACTGTGGGCAATTTTTGAGGTATTGCGAATGTGAAGTGCCTCTCTCCAGCTGCATAAATTATGATGAAGCGCAAATCTTCAGTTAGCCGTATGTAAATGTAAATGAAGGCTTTGTGCCTATGCATCTCTGTGTGTGTGTGTGTGATGTATGTATGAGTGTGATTGTGTGTCTGTGTGCGCATGATGAGTGGCAGATTTGCATAATCCTTAGCAAAAGGTTTCATGACATCGCTGCTGCTGATGCTGCTGCTCAAAATGTCAATGCAGGTGCATTGTGGGAGTGATGGTGGCAAGAGGAGAGGCGACTTCTGACAAGCCACAAATACATCAGCACCTTCACCTAAGCTCGTAATTAACAGCATATATGTGCACACACACACAAACACACACACATGACAAAAAGCCTGCAATAGCAGCTGTCATTTACATAGCCAATTAGTTGTACATAAGCAATAAGAACAACAACAACAACAACAAACAACACCTGAGCCACGAAGTACGCTGACAATTTTGTAGCTTAATCCCCGCCTTGGCCGCAACTAATTTAATTGTGTTCAATTTGGCATAAAGGCGTTTAATGGCAAACAGCATACGTGCTATATATGTAAGTATGAATGTACGTACATATGTGTGTGTTATAAAATCTATGTATGTATATGGATTTTTCACATGATGTAGACAGACTGCAAAAATAACGAACAAACGAACGAGCAAGCGAACGCCATATAGAACGCCTCCCCAATGCAGACGAAGACGTTCGTTGTTAATGCTTTGATAGACACATTACTTCCGTCTCAGTGGTTAGGCTGCAACAGCAGCACCACCATCCATCCAGTCAGCAAGCAAGCAAGCAAGCAAGCATTCAGGCAGGCAGGCAGGCAGAAATCTAATACGTGTTGCCAAGCGAGGGATAACTGTTTGTTTACACAGCCCGACAACGGCTACTATGTATGTAATGTAGCATCTCTCTCTCTCTCTCTCTCGCTCTCTCTAGCATTCACTCTTTCTCTCCCTATTTTGTGCTCAGCTTAAGCCCGAGACTAAAACTGGGTCTGGGTCTATGTCAGAGTCTGGGTTTAAGTTTGAATCACTTTGAAAAACATTTGACAAATTTGACTTTAAGTCACAAAATAAATATTGTATTTACCAGCTAAACTTTCAAATTCTGCAATTTAATATGTTTTTAAAATGAAAAATGCCAACAAAAATAAAAAAAATGCTTGAATTATAAATAATATTAAGACATTTCATCATTTTTGCCCAAAAATAAAATATAATTCAGCGAAGCCTTTGAGAAATATTACAAATTATAAGTAGAATTCATTTTCCAGAAAACAAAAGCAATTTCTGGCTATTCGAGTTAATAAATAAATCTGTTTTTCTGAAATCATTTATTCGCTATGAACGGATTTTTACCAAAGCGAAAGTTGGTTTTCATCGAATAACAAGAAAACTTTTTTAAAAATGAAAAGTATTTCTTAAAAGTTTAGCTTTAAAAGCATTTTTGTCAGGTTTTTTGCATTGCATTTTTAAAATACAAAAATCATTTCTTTTTACAAGTTGGAATTCCTAAATATATAAGCTTTTGCTTTTTGATATTTTTGATATTTTTTCTGAGTGCAGATTTTGGCTCTGTTCGATTTTCATGCGTCTCATGCTGCTTTTCTGCATACAAGAACTATTTGTTTCGTGCCTTGCATGGCTTTAGCAAATTGCGCAAAAAACATTGCAAAGCCAGCGACGACTGCAACAGCAACAGCAGCAGCAGCAAATGCAGAAAGCAGCAGATTTCATGCACAACAAATTGTCATGCGGACAGGCAGCGATCCCACACACACAAACACACACATCCACACATTTATCCACAGACATCCAGCGCTGCGGTTGGTCTTCTCCCCCTCTTGCCATCACTCTTTCATTCACCACCCGTCTCTATCTCTTGCTGCTCAAGCACATGAAATCCTTACCCAGGCGCAAGTCAAGCAAACAAACAAACCGCAATGACATGCAGGCAAAGCACAGGCTGTATCTCCTGCTGCTCATCCTGCCACAAAGTCTTGCCACCACCCGTCAACCGCCAACCGCTTTTTCTGACTCCTGCATTTCTTTTTAGCTTGGCTGGCCCATTGGCATTGCCACAGTTGTAACCGGAAACTGTCGCACTTATTTGGCTACGCGCTAGTTTCACATATTTCACTGTCAACTTGCGGTAAATAGACTTTAAACAAATATGAAAATAACTCGCAAGAAGCTTACAAATACACACACACACACACACTCACATGTTTGTGTAGAAATGGGCAAGAAAAATGCAAAAATCTGCAGATAGAGAGAGAGAGAGCCAAAAGAAATTTGCAAGTAAACGGTGGGTAAGCAAATGGCAAGTTGTAAAGTTTGCGGCTTCTCTATTTCCCATGTCAGCATGCTCCACCCTCAAACCCTAGAACAACCCTTGCCCTTTTGCTGTTGCAGTCCCACTGGGCTGTCTGAGGCAGCTGGATAACATTGCATAGAGAGTCTGGCCACGTACGTAATGGAAATCAATTGTTTACTTTATATGAGTTTTTCAAGTGCTTATTCAATATCATTAGATGTGGATGAGGTAGCTATAAATGCCATATGTTGTAGCTTGTAGTATTGTTAGTTGTGCATAAACTCTGAATTGAAAATTGCAAGACTGTAAACTGAAAACTTCAGTGCAAGAATTGTGCAATTGAAACAATCTTTCGATTCTCATATACACACGGAAAAGGTCAAAGCAAGGCGAATTAGTTTTAGCCAAGTTTTGCAAAAGAGTCTGCCAGTCAAAAGAAATCTCTTAAAGCACCCACAAGCAAACCAAAATTGTATCTGAATGGCTGCTGCTGCATATAAAAAAAAAAAAAGAATGTCAAGAAAAACTTCTAGAAATCATTGCTCAAGTCGCTGGGCAAACAAACGCAGCTTGCTGTTGCGCCAACTTTTCTCATTTCCAATGAAAATTCGTCTTCTCTATCATTTTTCCTTTACTTTTTTGCTGTGTGCGAAATCTTAATTTAAAAGCCCAGCTGTTGAATCAAAGGTTAAAACCTTTCAACCAGCCAGCCTTTTAACTCAAACACACACACAAAACGAGATGCTATAAAACTCATTTTGTCAGGATGTAGACTCATCTCCAAGACAAATTCCAGCCACACCTCAAAATCCACAACACACATACAACTTAACCAGCCGCAGCTTTTTCATTCCCTCTCTGTCTCCGTCTCTCTCGCTGTTTGTAAGTGTATCTTGAGGCAAGTTGCGGGAGATGCAAATAAGCGAATATTCATTTGATGATATATGTATATGGAATACAAGTGTGGTGGTGGCTGTAACTGCTGCTGTTGCTTTTGCGTGTTGCACGTGTGTGTGCCAGCGACGACAATTTCAAAGTACGTTTTTATCGCAACTGACAGTCGGGCGACTACATAGGCTGGGGAAGAGAGGTAGGGTGCACAGTGGAGTGGAGCCACTTGCTGGTTGGTTCGTTGCGGGATCGACAGCTTGAGATAGTCACGTACTCGCCTTTGTGTTTTTGACTTTTTATTTCGTGGCAATTGTGCGCCTAATTAGCGTCGAATCGCAAACGCGAACAGCGGAGGCAACATCTTTGCAATTAAAACGCACTTTTCATGTAAAGAACGTGCAAAAGGAACAGGGGTAGGGGGCGGATGAGAGGTGTGCCTGACAAAATAAAAGAAATAAAACCAAATACGATATGCGAAGAAGAGGAGCACAAACAAGAGGAGCAAAGCTACAAAATGGCGCAAGTTGCCCGCCTACAAAATTAATTTGATTTATGCTACTGGCAGGTTTGTTGTGCGTCTGTTTGTAAGTGTGTGTGTTTATTTTTTGGGTATTGTAGCTGCTGACAGTGCCTGACTGGTTTTGCCTGTCCAGGTCAGGTAACGAATTTCTCTCTTCTTCTGGCTAACAACGAATATAAAAATAATATATGGCCCGGGCGAATGTAAAGTGTCGACTTTTACGTGGCACATATACATATATTTGTGTGTATTCATGCATGTGTTTGTGTGTGTGTCTGTTCACGTCTTTGCAATAAAACAAGAACAACAGCAATACAAAAAGCAACAACAGCGTTGCGTTGTTGGATTCTGTCATTAATTTCCTTCACTCTCTTCAGCCTTGTTGACTCTAACGTGCAAAGCAGCCCTAACAAATGGCTACAAACATATGCGACAAACAGGTACAACGGCCAACAAAAACATATTAATATATTCTCATGCAATAAAATAAACAACTTGAGGATAATTGTGTCCAATATTCATATTAACACTGACATAAGTACAATATTTCGGTACATTATTAAAGCAATGTTTTTAACAGTCGAAACATTTCATTTTTACAAATCTTAAGCTTTAAGGCTTTAAAGTAATCGTACATTAAATTGTGCTAAATAATAGAAATATTTTCTACCGAAAAGGTTTACTCAAACTAAAAATCTTGTCGCAATACTTGTTTTGAAAGTCGTTTATTGAATTGACTAATGTTTAAATCTGTTACTGGCATTTTGATTTAATATTTTGTGGTTCTGCTATAAATAAATCTCTTAAGTGCACTTTAATTTATATTTTGAACACCACAGCAAACAGCTTTAAACTAAAGAGAAAGTTCAACATCAAACAGTTCTAGCTCTTAACGGTTAAAGTATATGCATTTTTAGCAAGAATTTCCATTTGCAAATTTAATCTCAAATTCAAGTGCACCTTTAAGCATGTTCGGTCTAGAGTTATTGCTTGATGAAGACTTATTTGCAACGTGTAGCAATGAAATTTAGATTTAAATTGCCTGCCAAAGCTACGATAAAAAAAGCGTGCCACATAGTCCCCAGATATATGTACTATATGTTTATGTATATAGCTTACGCGTTGCAGGTATAAAACATAATAACAGCAGCAACAAAGCAACAATAACAAAAAGAGTAACACGACAGCCGCCGTTGTTCGCACAATGCAAATAAAAAGCCATAAACTTTCATTTAAGTTTAAAATGGCATTTAAATGAATGAGTGGCTGCTGCCAGAGAAACTGCTGTTGCTGCCACTTGCTGCCAGTTGCGCTGTAGAGTAGGAGCAGCAGCAGTGTGGGTATCGTTTTTTTTTTTTGGGGTGCTGTTGTTGTTGTTATTTGGCCAAAGCCAAGCAAGAAACACATGTATCATAATTCATTTTCATGTTTTATTTCATTTTAACTGCAGCTGGCTGTCGCTTTGTCTCTCGGTCTTTCTGTTGTCGCTGTCGTTGTCGGGCACTCGTTTATTTGTTGTGTTTGGCTTCTGCGTGCTAACATAAATACTTATCAAAACAACAGCTAACAGCTAACAATAACAGCTACCAGCTCCAGCATCAACAACATACGACAAGCAAACAACATTCAAATAATTGGCATACGTGGCAAATATGTTATGCAACCCTAAAAGCATTCACAATATGCGTTGTTGCGTGCATCGCCCTATGTATATATATAAACACCTCGTATGGCATCTCTGCCACTACATATGTGGCGTGGCAATTGCAATTAAGATCCATTGACAAGCCAACGTTTCGTATGCTTAATGTTCATTTTGCCCCAGCCAAAACTGTAGCATACTTTTAAGCGCTGCAAGTATTGTTTGGTTGATGTTTGAAATTTGAGTGTTGAATCCTTGTGGAATCCTTCAGCTGGATCGAGCTTCTATGTCATACTCTACTTTGCCAGATACTTAAACGAAACTCTCAGCTTTAAATCTTATGTTTCTTCTAGCATTTTTTCAACAATTTGCTTATACTTCTTTAAGCTTGCTAGCACTTTTAATCTTTGGCTTGCCTTCACTTTGTACTCTCCATTCTCTCTGTCTTTCTGGTTTTTAATTAGCCAGCCCAAATATGGCATTGTAATAAATTAATCAGTTGAAAACATTTGCATAGAACAACATTTTGCTTTGCGCTTCTCTTTCAACGACAAGCTGTGCGCGCTTATAAATATTAAATAAAATTTAAAAACAAACTAATTGTTAATCTGTGTGGCTTGCGGCTTTGCCATATGCGCTTTTGTCAACAACAATGCTTTCGTATCTGCTGCTGCTCCTGCTGTTTCTGTTTCTGCTGCTGTTTTCTGTTTTCTGTCAACCATGCAGCACTGCTCTGTCTATGGCCACTAACAAGCTCTGTTGAGCTGACCACGCCCCTTATTGTTGTTGTTGTTGTTGCTGTTGCCGTGTTTTAAATGTAAAGCACTTGCTGTGGTCGCTTTGAGCGACCCAAAAGTTAATCTCTGCCAACCGCTGACCAGGCAAACTCAACCTTCCTCCCGCCTTTCTCTACTTCATTCGCTCTCTCACCCACTACAACTCTTAGCTAGTTAGATATTTTTTAGCGATGTTTTCCTTTTTATTCTGCCAGTGTTTTGGCTCTAACCACAACTTACATTTTTACAGAGACGCGTTTTGTTTGTTTGTTTGTTTTTTGTTGGGTTTTTGTATTGCTTTTTATTTTTTGCTGCTGCCAGCTTTTTATGCTCAGCTAACAGTTTTGTGTACGTGCATTTATGTGTGTATGTGTGTGTGTGTGTATGTGTGAGTGAGGGAGTGTGTTTGATTTGTGCCAGCAAGAAATCAACCAGCCAGTCCAAGATAAATCGCCTTTCAACGCAACTGCGAGCATAAAAAATCACACGATCACTCATTACACACACACACACACACACACACACAGACACATACACAACACATCCTGTTATATTGCATAAGCACTTATGTGGCATGCAGCTGTGTGTGCATGCCACCCAAAGTCATTTTGCGTCCCTTTTTCATTTTTATCGTCAGCGCTTTAAATTTTTTATGCAAGCTGCGCTGCTGATTTGGCGATAGTGTCGTCCTTGTCGTCGTCCTTCTCCTCCTTCTCCTTGCAGTAACTACTGGCCTGCAGCATATAAGTCATTTTGCAGCTCTCGCACTTGTAAGATTTCACACACACACACACACACATACATGCATCCTGCCACTTCCTGCACCGCCGCTGCATCACTTTAGCGTCTCAATAGTCTGTTACTAATACGTTTTTGTGCACAGTGCTGTTGCTGCTACTACTACTGCCATTTTAATGCCTTTCATGCAGCAGCAGATTCTTTTTCGAGTGCATAAAGGCAGCAGCTAAGGAGCTGCTTGAAGCTATCCACCAAGCTGCTGTGTCACTGCGTCAATGCGTCACAGGATATTACCGCCGTCATTCATGCAACGCGCTGTGGGATGCTCTGCATTCACGCACATATCTCGCATGAGTGTGTGTGCGTGTGTGTGTGTAATGTGTGGTGGATACTTGAGGGTAGCTTGGCGCCTCAATACTCTGACGCTTCCGGTATTTATGACGCAAGTAATCAAATTGAATGGCGCGTTGCAGTTTTCAGTACGCCCTTTTATTATTTGCCCAGGCTGATGCTGATGCTGCTACAGCTGCTACAACTGCAGCTTTGCCTTTCACTACTTGCGTCCTGTGCCATGATAAATTCTTGCATTACACTTTCTTTCATTCCCCATCTCCTCTCGTCTCCTCTCATTCAACACAATATTCGCCCACTCACTCTTGGCATCCGCTAGCGTGCGGCATATAAAAAATTGTGCAAAACTTTCAGCTTTCTACACATTTTCGTCGCTTATCAGCAACGGCTGCTGCAGTTAAACTCAAGTGGATGGGTGGGGTGGTTGGGGTTGTATGGGGCAATGATAATAATGAACGTGCATGAAAAATTGCAAGTTGACTGAAAGAACTTGGCACTTGGAACTTGGGCATTACCTAAGGCGCAATAAATAATAAGTACCAGTAGCACCAGCAGTAGCAGCAGCAGCAACAGAGTCTGCTGCCTCCTACAGTCTCAACCTGAACAGAATGGACGCATAATGAACGACGTCTTGAGCCCTGAAAGCGTAAACTGCAACTGACTTGCATAATGCTAAATTAGTGGCCATGGGAGCGTTAAGTGCAATGGGGAAAAACGAATAGAGAAGAGATAGATTTTTGAAAACGGGGTTAAAGTGCTCAAGTGATTTAGACAGGATGCGCCAGCGATTACGGCCAATTTCTCGGACATCTCAGTTCCGACCAGTTCAAGATGCCTCAAAAATATTATATACAAATATACAACATTTATGTATTTTTACTAATGAGTGTCAAAAGTTAAGAGTCGGCACAAGCTGACAGAGGTCAAAAGCTCATTGCAAACGTGCGATATATAGCGTCTTGGTTGCACCGCCTTGGAGATATGCTGTTCAGATCTAGGGTATCTCCTCTCGGACTAGTCGACGGCATTTCAAGACACTCCAAATTTTGACTGGAGCTGACTGAGATATCCGAAACAAGACCTTACACAACGACCTAGGCCTACTCCATCAGGCCTACTCCATCACGCTTGCAGCTACACTGGAGCTGGCTGGCTAGTGTGCTCGTGGGAAGAAGTGCTGTCAGGAGACTAAAGCGCGGGGCAATTAAGGAAATGATACAGTAGCCTCAGAGGGGAAGTTCCACAGTCCTCCCAATCCACCAGACTATAGCAAGTCCTACAATAACGTCTGGAGTCAACCGGGCTCTTAATTTTAAGTGGAAAAGATTAAAATGTTTGATACTCGAGGCAATCAGCCAACTGCTTTTTGACTCAAAAAGAGATTCAATTGATTTTGTATAAAAGTATTTTTCGAATTAAAACTCCTTTCATAAATCAAATAATCTTCATCATACGATATTATTTACTTCATTGAGTACAGAATTAAAAAGGTACTCAACTACAATTGCAGCTTAACTCAACATTAAACAAACGCAAACTGAACAATATAGCTTATAGAAGCTTAAAAAAAATTTCAGCGCTGATATGGAAAAATACTAATGAAAACCTCATTGAATCTCAGTTGAGCGGGAAACGAATGCGTTTGTTTTTTCTTTTTGTATGATGGCAATCAGTGACAAAATCATCGTATCTTAGCGCTCTTCACAGCGCTCTTGAGCTGGATCTATTGAACAATGAATGTGGATGCAACTTCTGCTATCTGGAGGTGCTTTAAAGCTTATAGCTTATGGCTCACAATCCGCCCATTCACGTGGCTGTGGCTGCCAATGGCCAGCCAGCAAGCTGGCCATGAAAAATGCAGCTGCTGCTGGTGGAAATTTTCTGCTTTTGTCGGCGTTTGTTTTTCACGTTTGGTCAGCAGAAATATAAAAGAAAAAAAAAGACAACAAGTAAATCCCCTAAAATAGAAATAGTGAAAAGTAAAACACAAAAATTATTCGACTTGCTTGATTTATGTCTTTGTTATTGTTTTTCATAAAGCCGGCGGTTGCGCTAAGCGAAGCGAATGTAAAGTGCGAGCCACTAGAGGAAAAGCTGCATGGATGAAAAACTTACTGCACAGCAAAGATAAAGCCAAAAGACTGTGAGTGAAGAAGCGTAAAAAAAGGCAGAAGACTCAATCAACGTTGTTGGCTTCTAAGCAGCTTCTGCCCTTAGCCAAGTGACGTGTCCTTTCGTCCCAGTGTGTCTACGGGTGTCCGGCTGCAATAAATGAACAAATTAATTAAGAAGTGTAGTAGCATCGTGAATTGTTGCACGATTGCCACTAGCTAAGCTGGACAGGTGGGGCAAGTGACAACGCAGGCAACGGCGACGGCGACATGAGACATTAAATTAATGCAGCACTGTCAACTTGGTCCAACAGCAACAGCAACAGCAGCAGCACAAAAGGCGATACGAAACGTTACCGTTAACGCTTCACTGCATCCAGGTAGCCAACTCGCTCTCTCTCTCTCTCCTCTCTCCCTCTCCCAGCCACTTTTTGAGCCGTTTTTCCTATCTATCTCTATTTGCTGCGGACTGAGCTCAAAAGCAGCTTAGCCTGCAGGTGATGCGAGCGACGACGCAAAATCAATCGAGAAATCCATGGTCAGGCATAAGAGAGGAGGAGTAGAATAAATGTAGAATGTCCTGTCCGCTAACCGGGATACGTTCGCTCGCTCATCCATTTCTCTATTCCGCCGCTGAACATGTCCGTGTCTGTGTCTGTTCCGAGTCCGTGTCCGTGTCCATGTGTGGGCACGTGCTGGTCAGCGCCAATAACGACGTAATCTGTTTATATCCCTTTTTTGCTGCTGCCTCTTTGTCTTCTGTGCTGTTCTGGGTTCTCTCGTTCGCTTTTTTCTTTTTTGGCCATTGTATTGCGCACTTTTTCCATTTGTCGTTGGTTGTCGCTTGGAGCTGCTTCAATTTTCTGGCCAGGCAGTTTTTGTCGCTTGTCCATGCTCGTTCCATGGAATTGAGTTGTTATTTTTCGCTTAGTGCAATTTATTTTGGCCAAGAGGCAGCCAACGGCCAGGCAGCGCTTAATTTATTATGCTGCCCGCCACCCCGTCGACTCCCACACTACCCCACCCTCTATATATCCTTATCCTGCTGCTACTGCTGCTGCTGCTGCTGCTCATCACCCAAATTGTGCTGGCCATTGTTCAATGGCAGATAAAAGAAAAATTAAAGGCAAGCAAAATGAAAGTCGACAACGTCGTCGATGAAGAAGAAGAACCAACCGAAAAAAATAATAAGAAAAACAACAAAGCAAAAGCGAACGAACGAACGAACGAACGAAAAAAAAACCTTATTAATTTCAACTTTGAAAAATTGTGCAATGGCTTAGCAGCATCGAGGAGCCATCGAGGCATTCATTTATTAGCAACGTGATAAATACTTTCAATTTTCCTTTCAATAAATGATAACGTAATGCCCTGTCATTAAAATAGATCAATGGCCCAACTGTCAATGAAGAAAGGAAACAAAATAATGTATTTGAACTTTAAGCAAAGTGCTACAAATAAATATCAAACACTTTGATTAAAAGAACAAACTAACTATTTGAGATTGGCTTCTTAATAAAGTTTTCTATTTATAATTAAATTACTTTTAAGTTTACTTATGCAGAAAACCTATGAAATGAAATATTCCAAGTGTCAGGTTTGACTGCAATGCAAATTAACTTACATTGGCTTTTAAATCAAATGATTCTGTTAAATGAAATCACTTGCAACAAACTAAAGCAAGCCATAAAGTGAGATTAATTGCATTTATGTTCGTGCAAAATGAAGGATATTGCCAGGCCGTTTGTGGCTTTAAACAAGCTGAATAAATATTAAAAATACATAAACTCAATTTATACCTTTGGTTACTAAAAGGGCAAAACCCATAATTCCCAGAAACTGATTCAGCTCTTTCGCCTGCTATGAAAATAATTACATTCAATTTAATGTCATAAGCCTTGCGTGCAATCTCTCTCTGTGCTTAAACATATAATAAATATACATACATATGTGCATATCTAAATATTCAGGACAAACTTTGCAAAGATATTCAAAGTTGTTATCAACATATGAAATAGCTTAACAAGTAATAGAAAAGTGAACTTGTGTTAAGTTTGGATATTGATTTAAACTTATTTATGCTAATCAAAAGTCAGCTTTATTCCTGCAAATCAGAGATCAGTTTCCAAAGTGTCAGTTGTATATCAAATTGTGATTTGACTGCGATTACGAGCAAGTTTGGCATTATTTGGACGTTGGACGGACACAAAACACAAACGGACTGTGATTATTTTGACTAGCTGACAAACTAACAAACTGACAAACTGACGAGACTCCGTCTGATTGTCTATCGCATATGCGTCAATTGCTGTGATTAGCATGAAAATCATTACAAGCACAAAATGAATGGCAAATCACAAAAGCAACAAAACATATAAGGAAAAAAGAAAAGAAAAAACAAAAATAGAAATGAAAAAAAAATGACAGGCTGAGGGTTTCGGAAAATAGAAAAATTCTCGGCCATTGCTTTGTTAAATGTGTTTTACTGTTTGTGTTCGTATGTGTGTGTGTTGTCTCCGAAATGTGTCAGAGTCAGGCGCTGTCCTGCGAGAGGATCCTGGCCAGCGAGCGGGCCAGTCAAGCAGACAACGAAAAAAAAGGCAACCAGTGAAAAATCGAGTTAGGCAAAACAAATAGCAAAATAGTTTGGACGGCGACAGGCGACATTGACACAAAACAATAACAACAAAATAACCAAAAAAAAAAACTGGTTTGGGGGGACAAGAGGTGGCTGTCCCATTTTGGGCTGTTGTAAAAGTCAAGCGAAATAATATTTTCCGGGTAACGGAGGCAAAGGCACAAACAACAAAAAGAAAAAAACAAGGAATTGGCTGCCCAAACCCAAACTCATGATTTCAAGCGTAACAGTGTAAAAAAAAAAATGAAGACTGCAGGGATGGAAAGGCGAAGGAGGTGTGGGGATGAACTTGTGGCCATCATTGTAGGCAATTTGCAAAAATAGCAACGGTTTCTTACTCGACTCGTTGTTGCTGTTCTTTGCTGTTGTTGTGGCAGGCAGCAAAGTTAGTTTAAAGGAAATCAAAATAAAAATCATAAAAATGCACAACGTGCCGTTTGTTAAACTGCCTTACAAAGGGGATGTGGCGTTAGGGTGGCAAACGAAAGAGTCAACCGAAGAAAACTGTCGCAGACAAAGACAAAAATGTTGCCTTGGCACAAAGATGAAAAGTTGTTGCTGTTTATGGCGGAAGTAGATAATGCCAAAGATGAACAAGGCGAAGGCGAAGATGCTGCTAAAACTGTGCTGCTTGGCAATTCCAGTCACACAGCCAGAAAGAGATACCAAGAGTGAGTGTGAAAGAGACAGAGTGATAAAGAGACTCTCAGCCAGTGAGTAAAGGCTAGGAGAAATGAAGCTTAAGGGTCGTCGCTGGGAGGTCTATAATTTTGCCATTACAAAACAATAGTAAAAACAAACTGCAACAAAGTTTACAGTCAAAGTCAGAGAAACACACAGAAAGAAAGAGTGAGAGCGAAAGAGAGAGAGGGAGGGAGAGAAAAGGAGCAGAGGTCTAAGCCAGTGAGGCGTGTGTAAGTAAGACAGCTAAAAGAAGCAGCAGCAGCAGCAGTAAACAGACAGAAAGCTTTAGCTGCATGAGCACATTGTCGCATTATGTGCAATTATTGTCGCAATTATGGCCAGACAATTGTCAGTTTTGGCGCTAGTTTTGAGCCAAGTCGATTGCCAGTATACATTGTGTATACATACGTATGTATATATAACTTTTGACATTTTGGGCCAGTGCCATTAATAAAACACACAAACACACACACTACGCACACACACAGAACTCTCAACTAGCTAATCAACAATGTCAACCGCAGTTAAACTCAAGCTCAAACTCAAGCTCACAAGAGTACACAGCAGCCCTTACGTGCGATAAGAACAAACATCCAATACTGCCCACATCCCCTCTACTAACGCATCGATAAAGTCAACATGAAGCGTGCTTGGGCTAGCCAATGGGGGGATGTGGGGGTTGGGTGTTTAGGGTGTTTGCGATGGTTGCGATGCCTACGCAAAGTTCAGCTGTTTTGTCACTTATTCACAGCACATTAAACAATTTGCTTTTTACGCCGGCCAATAACGGACAACAACAACAACAACAACATCATCATCGTTGTACCAGTTTGCAAAGCTACCCTCCAGGTCCTGTCAGTCTAGTATTATATGGCCTGCTGCCTAGCCAACCAACCGCACATTTTAATTGTTCTCGTCATGAACATGTCATAAAGCAAATCAGATTAAATGCGTCACTTATTATTGTGTGCCCGGGCCCCACATACATATATACCAACTAGACCAGGCCTACACCACAGAGGGTGTATGTGTGTGTGTGTGAACTTTGTTAACTGCGGTCAAATGTGGCAAGCATATCGCCGTCGATTGGCAGGGTGGCAGCATATCGCTTTTATTGCATATTACCGACTCACAACAAGGCAGGAGGGTAAATTGAGTTGGGGGGCACAGTGGGGCAAGTAATAAGTGTAAGCAAATTAGATGCAAATGAGTTAGGAAAGCAACATTAAGAATTATTACGAGTTAGGTTTGACAATAAGTACTGGAAGCAACATTTTATATGCGGAATTCTCCGAAAAATACTTAACAGTATTTTATGAATTCTTATTCCCTACAATGTATCCACTTAAGCCGAGTTCCTTGAATTTTTACTTTTCAATTACAACCTATTCCCATTATTATGCTCAGCAACATAAACATAATAAAGTTATTGCTGAATAAGTTCTAGTTCTGGATGAAGATTAGCAAATTGGTTCAGGAAATTAGTTCAGGAAGAGTCAAAAAACAAGCAAAAAAAAAAACAACTTTTGCACAAAATAATCACCCAAGTTCCTTAACGTGTCCTGTTTGGAAGTATGTAAGAGTATGAGAATGCATGCAGTGAGCCTTAATTGATTGCCTAAGAACTGTGATAAGTATCTGCCGGAGTTGAACATACACACACACACCCCCTCGAGCATTTTGCACCACTATGCAACTGCTTACCACTTACACAAACCCCCCATCCTTAGCTCCTGCTGCTATGTAACTGCTTGCTGTTGGTGTTAACTTGCATGTTAGATTGTGCGTGCTGCTTAATTAGTTGCAAACTGTTTTCATCATAGCTGGCACACATACAAACACACACAGATGTATAGACACACATGAGACGACAGCAGGTCAGCAGGCATAGATGGATCTGTAGCACTTGTCGTTCCCCAGCACCTTCCTACATTCTCTCTTAACACCAACCAATTTGCCTTTTAGCCAGGCAGGCAAAGGTGTCTGACAACTTTTCGCGTCACATTAAGCCAAATTGACACTGAAAGCATTTTGTCAATGTTGAAAGCTGGCGTTGCAGGTTTTCTGTCATGTTGCTTTTTTAGCGCAGCGTTTTAGTTTTAGGAACAGTATGTTTCCGGTTCGGTTGACTTTTAATCGTTGTCGAAGCCAAATATTGATTTCTAATATTGATGCAATTCCATTTCACAAATTTGCATACCAAATTCTGATTGCTAGGGGACTTTGAGACGGCAACAACTAAAAGTCATGTGAGTATGTTTTTTTTTCTTCTTCTTCTTTTTTTCTGTTCGGCCGTCACACACAATGAAAATTGACAAGGGGCGGGCATTGGGTGTGGAGGCGACGCTTGGCACTTGACGCGCGCCGGCAACAGTCGATTAGTAACACAGACCAATAGCTAGTCAAAAGAGGGGGGGATTGGGAGATGAAGAAGTACTCGGAGGAGACACACACATATACGATTATCGACAGATAGTGCTGTGTGTGTGTGTGTGTGTGTGTGTAATCACAGCACAGTAGCAATGGCAATTTACAAAATGAAAACATAAAATAATAAATACGATTTGACAGCGCACAATTGTAGTTATATAGATAGATATAGACATGTATTTCTTGTACTAAGGGAAGCGGGATAATGTGCCATGGCCCTGCCAAGCCTGGATATATGCATGTATGTGTGTGGTGTGTGTGGAGGAAGCAGCAGCATCTACATAATCATATTATGCTTGACTGGCACGACAAACCAAGCGCACAAATGTGGGTCCAACTGCATTGAGCACTAAGAAACAGACAGAAAGAGAGAGAGCGAGAAAAAGAGAGAGAGAGAGAGAGAGAGAGAGAGATGTAAGCAGAATAGCGCACAGATTCAAGTAATTTGACAGGCGACATACATTTTACGTGCTGCACACAGAGAAAACGGACGACAGATAGTCAGACAGACAGTCAGTGAGTTGGACAGCTGGACAGAGATAGATATGTAAGACACACAAAGAGAAAGAGAGAGAGAGAGAGAGAGTGATAAAGAGAAACAGCTGCGCAAAATCTGTTAGCCATGCGAATTGATGAAGGGGCAGAAGCGATAAAAAGGCTTGCGAATTGCCCCCAAAGTTCGCTTGGGTTCAGCTGGTACATTTCGGGTCGGTACTGCTGTATCTGAGCGTGTGCATATGTCTGTGTGTTAGCCATAATATGGGCCAAAAAACAGACAGTTGGAGCGACAGCGCCACCTGGCAGCTGCCAAAATTGCAAAATTGAAATTGAAATGCGAATGCTGTAGCGACTGAGATACAGATACAGATACAGACAGAGAGACATATGTACCTACACACACACACACACAGATATGCATGCATAATACGCATACGCACCGTTTGTGTATTCGTGTGTGTGTGTGTGTTTGTATGCAGTTGAAGCACCGAATTTTCGCCTGTCGCAAAAAGACAAGCCAAAGCAATTAATGTAATGAGCAGAAAGCAGCGACAGCAGCAGCAGTAGCAGCAGCAGCAACAGCAGCCTGTCAGACAGCAATGTCGACGTCAACATTTTTGCACAAGAATTTTCAATCAGCAGCGGCATTCACACACAACTCGTAAGAGGTGGATAGGAAGGGGGGTGGGTAGAGTGAACGTAATGTGCAAAGGCGTCCAATGTAATTGTTTAAAAACCAAGCTACTTAAGTGCAATGCGGCTGCCTATAGAAATTATACACGCGCGTCTGTTTGTGTATGCACAGCATTTTGCATCAACAGCACAAACAAAAAGTCCAATCAGCCTTGCATTAATGAGGCAATGTGTGGGGAATTTTTAGCTGGGGCGCAAACCCTTTTCTCCTTCTCTGTGTGTTTGAAGTATATTCATTCATTTGCATTTATGTTTTGTGCTACAACTAATTTGAAGGCACTGTTGTCAGCGTAACACAAAACAAAATCAGACGACGATGCACTCTACGTCACCCACTCTCTGTCTCTATGTGTCCCTTGACTGTTAGTCGCGTTACCTGCGTGAAGGCGTCCAAGTGCATTTTGAGTTGTTGCAACAAAGGCAAACAGACGCGCGCCTCTTTCCTGTTTCCTGCTTTCAAACACACACACACACACACACATATGCATACAATATGCATACTCATTAGTTTGGAGTGGTTCCGTCAACATAAGACGCAACAACCAACCAACCCACCCATCATCTCGTTGTCGACATGTCAGTCAGCCGAGTCAGTGTTCATCATCATTCTCCAATCTCTACACTCGCTTTCTTTTTGTCTATTTGTCAGTCTATCTGTCTGTGTACTGTCGAAAAATAAACAAACCCTTTTTTGCGCCTTTTAAGTTGCAGCCAATTGTTATTACGAAGCTGAATTGTGTGTTGGTTCGTTCGTTCTTGCGTTCGTTCGTTCGTTTGCTTGCAACTTATGCAGCCTTTTTTCCAGCTCATAAATCTTTTTTCTCGCATATTATTCTCAATCTCTCTTTTATTATTGCTGCATCTCTTTTGTCGACTGTCGGGCGGCTTTCAATGTCAACCGGCACAGCGGCTTTTGTTTGACGTCGTGCTCTCGGCCTCATGAATAACTGATTAAAACCTTTTTGGTTATTTTCTTGCCGGCAATGAGTCCAACTGAATGCTCCGTGGCCCCGTTGGTTATTGTAGGAAAAGGGGTGGTTGGTTGGTTTGTTGGTGTGAAGCATAGCTAACGCTGACTGCGCTTTCATTTTAAATGACTTGCGCCTGGACACAAGAGAAGTGCAATGTCAGCAATGAGCTGGTAGCGGGGGGGACGGTGGAGAAGGTGCTTGACTTACTTAGCTATTGTGGCTTGCTGTGATGATAAATAGCTGTTATATGGCTAGAAATTGTCAAACGAATAAAACTAAATAAAGAGAAGAGTGATGATGCGACTGTCAATTATGGCGAGGCCAGTTAATGCACTTATACTGTATTTTATTGAGAGACTCTTGTACCGCAGCAAGGACACAGACTATTTATGATAAACTGTACATAATTAACATCAACAAAAGCTTTGATCTATGTTTGCAAATGCTGAACTTTAACAACTTTTGTGCTGTACGGTGTTTATACGTCTGGAGTCTTCAGAGTTTTTTGCAGTACTTTTTCATTGCGTGCTTATAGGGGCTTTTTTCATTACCAAGCTCACCTGTTAACTGTCAGCATTTACTCTTTATCTTTATGACATCTCATCAAATGTGTTCGACTAGACTTTCAGCTTCACAAAATTTAACAACTTGAACTTTAGTTTACTTAATTGGTCTTCTTGCAAAAACTATTTATGCGTCGTTCTAAGATGATTTGCCATCAGTTTTAAGCTGCATAAAATGCAAACATTTAACACACCATTGATTGTCAGCAATTCGGGCTATCATTGCATTCAATTGAGGAGCTGTTAAGGTAGTGAGGACAGGAGTGGGAAGGAAGGATAGGGGTAGGGGTTTCGCTACTCCATTGGCCAACTGTTCGACTCATAAATACAACATTATATTCTGCCGTAAATCGCAGCAAGCATTGTCGACGTCTTCTTTTATGCCTTTCTCTCTAAGTTTCTTTCGCTTGTCTGTTCGCGTCTCAATTCACTGCACATTTTGCAAATAACAATCGCATTTTTTGAATAATTCAAATCCACTTTGTTGCTTGCCTGCTTGTCTGATTGTCTGCGCCAGCGTCTCGGTTATCCAACCGTTTTGTTCTTTCTTTGAATCGAGCAAAACGCTGTGGCATAAGTAAACAAAAAAAAAGCATTGGGCGACGCGCAAAGGCTCCAGCTTCAGCTCCAACTCGAGACAGAGACCGAGACCGAGACCGATAGCCAGAGCCGTCAACTGGCAAGCGCATTTTTGCTGAATGTATTTTTTTTATTTGCTCTTGTTCGTTTTCTTGCTTTTATTGCGCGAGGCAGCATAAAAAATGTATAGCATGGTTTTTTGCGTTTCGCATCACACCCACTCACACACACAAACACACATACAATTAGAGCTTGGCACTATTATTAGGCAGGCAACTTTTTCAAGTATTAAATGTGTGCATTATTTATAGCACGGCGTCTTTTTTTTTGCGCGAATCGTGTTTCATTGGGATTTAAATGTATATTATTTAAATTTTACAGATTTAAATTTAAAAAAAAAACCCCGAATTGCGCATCGACAACGCTTAACGGTCACTTTTTGCCCGACGCTGATTTCATTTAGTTGAGTTGAGTTGAGTCGAGTCGAGTGATAGAAGAGGAAAAACTCGGACCGTGCCCACAATTCAAAAATCAATTTTCATTTGCAAAACGATTACATTCACATTCATTCAATGTTCGTTGGTTCGTAGTTGTTTTTTTTTTTTTTTTTTTTTTTTTGCTTTTCCTGCCCTTCCTCTTTCTTTATATTTTATATGTGTGCTAACCATGCGTGTGTGTTGGTGTGCTGCTATCGGTTCTCTTACACTCGAATGCACTTTTATTCAATTTGCAAAGCAACCACAAGCTGCACAATAGCCGTTTTAAACACTCAACCAACCAACGAACCAGCGAAACCAGCGACTGCCAGCGATTGCCAGGAACGAACAAGCGGCCATTTCGTCATTCCACACACACACACACACACATACATATACTCCTGCCGATCAAAACCCTCTCATCCATTCTCGTCACTGACATTTGCATGTCCGACTGTCTGCGCTTGCCGTCGTTCATTTAAATGCGGCTTTTTGGAGGCTGCCGCTGTTGACTAAAATATTCTCCAACTCTGTTGCAATTTTCGTGCGTTTTACCAATCTTTCAACCCACACCATTCCACCCTCATCCCGTTTCTTCCATTTTAAGTTAGTGAATTTGCGATGCATTTATTCATGTGGCGCAACTGCAATTTGTTAAATTTTTCCAACTGTTATACGCATGACAGTTCTACAATACTGTGCTACTATTATATGTACTATATGTAATCTCAGGCAGAAATATGCATGGCTGGCATAGCTTCATTTTAATACCCGGCGCATACATCACATTGTCCCCACCTCCGCACAATACTCCTACTTCCCACGCCGACACAAACAGAATCTCACATAATAGGCCAACTAAAGACTGGCTGCCGAATACACCGAGTGAGAGTTATATAGAAAGAGAAAGAGACAGAGAGAGAGAGAGAGAAAAGCAAGTATGTAAAAATGAAACAAATACATAATAAACAAAACAATGGCGAAGGGCAACAACAACAACAACAACAACGAGAGCAGCACAAAAGAATGCGCTCGTAAAACCGAGATTTAGGCCGTGCCACATTTGTGACCAAAAATACGTACACACACACACACACACACAGTCACAGTCACAGGAAGCGTACAGGAAAAGAGAGAAAAAAAGGAGCAAGAGACTTTTGTGTTGGCGAGGGGGGCTCTTCTCATTTTATGCGCTAACTGAATCAGCCCCGACAACCATTAACTGAGGCCATTTTATTCAATTTTGTTGTGCCCCATTCCCACTCCTCGCACACAACAACAACAACAACATCAACAAAAAGAAAGTAGCAACAGCACAGCACCAAACAAAAGGACAAACGCAAAAGCGGAAAACGGAAGTGTGTACGCAGGTTATGCAGGAGTTGGAAGCCATAGTCGTAGCTGGACTTTACTGTAGTAGCTACGGCTGCTGCTGCTGCTTATGCTGTTGTAGCTGTAGCTGTTGCTGTTGGTGCTCGAGCTACTAGTACGTGTGACAATAATAAAAGTTTTTATTGCCATCGCACACAGCTGCGACAGGACAAAGGACAAGCTTGCCGACTACCAGGAGTAGATCTAGAAATTAGCCCCCGTCTGAGCCAATTTCATCATTGTATATACTCGTATACCGCTACACAGTAACCCAAGCTGTATGTGGTGCATGTTGCACACTCGCCTGCCTAGTGTAATCTCAGGTCGTAAATTTTGTCTGGCAATGTTTTCCAAAAAAAAAAATATATATAAAAACAAAATGCCACATAGCCCCTAAACAAATACGAAACTGCGGTTTGCCCAAATGCATTTTCCATGCACACTTTTTTTCTCAAACCAAAATGCAAGTTATAATTTAAAGAAAATTTGACAGTGCTTTCTTTAATAAAGAGTTATTTGCGGCAAGCAAAAAAGATATTTTCAAAAAATGCTTCGATTTTTACTGCTAATAAAACATTTCTATGCATTTTTGGGACCCTTTTGATAAATATTTTGATACAAGTTATTTTCTAAGAGCAGTTTCTTCAATTTTATTGTTAGAGCTTTCAAACTGCACATTCACAATATTTCATTTCGCTCAGTGTACAAAACAATTTGTGTGACCATTTGCAATAGTTGAAAGTGAAGCATTACAAATAGTTTTGCCTTGTACAACAATAACAAGAACATAAATTGTTACTGCAAAATTGCGCAAACTTGACGACGCGAACAAATGATGGAAATTTGAGCGTAAAATTGTGCCAAGTACAAGTCCGTCTTGATCGCATTTCGTGTACGCCGTGACCGTGTCCGTGTCCGTTTATTTTTCGTTCGAGTCCTCTCAAGTGGCCTACGTGTGTCACATGCACAATGGGGCAAGCATTTCTTTAGTGGTAGCAGCAGCATAAGAAGAACCATGGAAACCAAACCACAGAGTCGCCCCATTAGATATTGTCTCTCGTTTTTGAAAAATTGTCTGCTTCATTTGGGCATCTGCAACGGGAAAATGGCCATGAAATATAACAGTACTCATTATGTTGGGATTACGATGCAATCAACGCAGAAAAAAAGTGTCAGTCAAATAAATCACTCTTCTCAAACATGAGGAATGGGCGGGTACTTCCACATCCACTTCCACTTCGTCTCCGCCTTCGCACGCAATGCGTCTTGACAGAAGCACGCAAAATATATATTTTTGGGCCTTTTGCACGCTGACAATATCAACGCGACGAGTTCCAAACCGTTTGTCTGCTCTCTTTCTCCTCCTCTGGTATATGTGTGTCTGAGTTAGTGTGTAAGTGGAGCATAGTTGAAGTTGACAGCAAGAACGACTATGGCATCAGCGAAAGCGTCGACTGGGTTGGGGAGTAGAGGATGTGGCAAAGGCAAAGGCTGAGTCTGAGCCTGTCACTTTGTTCGTTCATTTCGTGTGCCAGAATGAATGGCATTGTGGCTCTGGCTGTCGCTGAATATTTTTTGAGGGTTGTTACATTTGCTGGCAAATTTTTTTAATTATGCAGTCGTTAGACTTAGTATATATATGCGAACAGTGGCTTGGTTTTTATTTTCTTTTCTTTCTGTTTTCTTTTTACAAGTTTGTCACCAGAAGTTCTGTAAAAAGGGAAAATGTGACGGAAAAGGTCAGCTAATCACTGCTAAGTAACGTATTAATTATTTCAAGAGCTTGCTTGCAGTGAAAGCTGATTGAAAACGAGCTGGAAATGTGAAATTGAAAAGGGTACCTGTCAAAATGGATAATCATATCCATCTTCTGCAAATTTTTTAAAAGCTTGAATAAAATGTAAGGTGAAAGCTTTTTTAATATACTTGAGCTGGATAATAAAGTCCTTGTCGATTAAATCTTGATTTATATAAGGTTCAACAAAGAAATAAACTAAATAACATAAATCAAACTCTTTTCAATTTCACGAGCTTTATAGAGACTTTTATAACAAGTTTTCATAATTATTGTCGAATCAAAGTTGCTCCAAAAATTCAGCTTTGAACTTCTAATAGGACTTTTGGGCATCGACTCTCAATTTCAAGTTGGCCCTTTTGTGATAATCATCGTTAGAGTCGTAGAAAACTTCATTTCAAACAATTCAGCGCGGCAAGCCAAACAATGGCGCAACAAATGAGCATGCGATTTGCCCCGGCTCTCTCTCTCTCTCTCTCTTCACAATTGCCGTGCGCTCAAGTAGTACTACGAGCAGCTTATCTCAGTTTCATTACAGTTATTGTCGTTGTCATCAGCTTCTGGCTGCCATGTGCCACAATGTTGGCTTAAACTGGGCAGAGCACAAAACTTCAAGTTCCTGCTAAACCTTCAGGCAACTGCGACATTCTCCTATACACCCTTCCTCCGTGCCTGTCTGTTGCCGCCTACGCGCTACTTACTTCTTAGCTGCAATTTCGCATACACACAACAGCAGTAGCTGCAGCAACAGCAACAATAATAGCAGCAAGAACAACAGCAAGCGGAGCAACACTTCCGTTAGCTGCTTGAAAAAAAAAAAACTTTATTCTGTGTGTAGCGATGTAGAGGATGAGGAGGCAAAGGGTGTGTTTGGTACTGCATTCGCGCCCAGCAAGCAATTCTAAGCACCGCAACAAAAGCTGAGCACAACATCAACATCTAAATGCAATGCCATAGAAAAATGTAAAAAATAATACAAGAAAAATTTATATATATAAAAAAAACGCAGTTTCCGTGCGGCGAACAAGCAAAAACAAAACGCAACAACAAAAGCGAATAAAAAGGAGAGTGTGTGTGTGTGTGTGCTTAAAAAAAGTAAAAATAAAAATACTTAAGCGTTAGCAATGTCGATTTGTGCCGCCCACAAGAAAAGTAGGCGACTACCACACCTACTTCAGATGCTTCTGCTGCTGCTTCTGTTGCTACTGTTTGTTGGAGGCGTGGCAATGCCAGCTTCACACTTGAACACGTAGCAGCCCGCAGCGTTTGGCCCAACACCACCCTTTCTAGCCACCCCCTTCTCTCTTGTTTTTATCCTCATTGCTGCGTAGCTGCGTTTTAAGCACACAAGCTTAAAAGTATGCTACAAGTTTTTGCATTTGCTTAAAAGCCCCGTTTGGGTCTCGTTCGAACCAATTTGGTTGGTAAAACGGTATTTGCCACATAACATTTATACACACACACATATATATTTAACGCAGAAATGTTTTCTTCTTCTTTCTAGTGCTGTCTTTAAACATTTTGATGCGTATTTTAATCGCTTGCATAAATTGATTTATTTCGCAGAGAAGTTGAATAGAAATGCAGTCAGCAGCTGCTGCGCCAGCATTAATTCCGTCTAGTTTTCTCTTGCTTTTTGTATATATGTGGGGCTATCTCTATCGTTGGCTGGTTATTTGTCTGCTTGTCGTTTGATTTATTAGTTTCGTTTTAAACATTGCGGTCGACTCGACATTTCCCATGCCCATTTATATGTACAAACATACAATTATCAGAAATATATGTACAAATACATACATATATAAAACTACTATTCGTGTTTTGCGTACAATTTTAAGCACTGTACGGTATCTGCTAATGCCAAATTCGTTTAATAATAAATAAACATAATGAAATATATGCAGAACAATGTATCTGGTATCTTCACATGCTCATCAGTCGGCTTTATCTGTCTATCTGTCTGTCCGTTTTTGTGTCGTTGTCGGTTTGGTTAGGCATAAGCTCGTTTATCTGCAACGTATGCCAAAAACGTTCTACCCACGTCAACGTAGGTGCCATAACAATAGCAACAACAACAACAACAACAATTACAACAACAAGCTTTTTGGGGGATGGGTCAACAGTTTCGGTAGCTGTTTGGCGGTGACGTTTTTGTATAATTAATTTTTCTTGTTCAGTGGTTTTGTACAATCAACATTCGATGTAAAAACACTGCAAACAAGTGCAACGCATACAAGCGCACTTAAAGTGCACACACACACACACACAAACACACACATATCTGAACAAAATGCCACCGCAGGACTTAACAGGAACAACTACAACGATAGAATGAGAGCTTGGCTGGTCAGGCGTCCTTTTAGCACAACTACAACTCCTCTCGCATCTCTTTCTATGTGTGTGTGTGTGTGTGTGTGTGCTCTTGGGCTGCTTGCATATGCATGCGAAAATGTTAAAGCAAATAAGAAAGAGTGTGAAAACGAGCAGCTTGTCATGTAAACAAGTAAACCAATAAGTGCAACTATATGTAAGTGTGTGTGTGTGCAAAAAGAGAGAAAAAAAAAGTGGGGGAAAGTGTCCAACAGCTTTCAGAGCTGTGTGCTTGCTCCAAACAGCACTTGAAAAGAATCTCAGACAATTTCAACATTTTGATTGCACCCAGCCAAGGTGATGTATTTTCATTACTAAGGATTCCTTGAATACTGAGGCTGGTTGGTAATAAATTTCGATTCTATTATTCATAACAATACCAATGCTGTCAACACACTAAGTTTTCTTATGCTATTTTGGATAATTCCAAAACCAAAATTCTCATAAAGTTTCTAGTGCTTGGAAAAGTCATTAATGTTGTTTCTTATAAAAGTGAATCGATTTATATTCCTAGAAGTAAATAAACCATAAATAAAAGCTTTAAGGTAATCTTCGCGAAGAATTCTCATAAAATCCACGCTAAGCATTCGCACTTCTAAGAAATTCTTTCCTTCCACTTCGTAAAATCCAAAACAAAGCTAAGCTGTAATTGATTCTTGAATAAATTCTAGGATCTAAGCAAATACTTATTGAAATTGAAAAGGCTTTTGGTTTTTTATAACAATTTAAATTTCTTCACATCTCTTTCAAGTTCCGCCCAGCAGAATTTCTTCTTTTTTTTTTGGGAAATGAAAAAATTGTTTAATGAATTACGCGCTTGTGTTTAATGTTTTTTCTACGTCTCTTGTTTACTTTATTTTTTTGGGGTCTTTGTTGATGTTTATACAATTTGTTTACGCAACGCGTGACGCTTAAATGTTAAATAATGCAAATGTAAATGCGACGCATTGTTTGGCTTTATATATTTGTGCCCCATGTTGTTGTTATTCTTCAAGGCTTTTGCAAGCCCTTTTTGAAAATGCCCTTTTAAATAGAAGGGGTACATTGGCTAAGGCAATAAATAGACTTTCGCACAGAGAAAGGTCCAAAACGGGTTGCTTTGTTGCATGTAATTAACATGTTTTTTAAGAACTTTCATTATTTTGGAGAGCTTGTCGTGATTTTATTTTTGTCTCACTACCCTAAAAGCCTTCACAACTCAAGCTGTTTTCGTTCAGAGTATTGAAAACTTCGGCTATGTTAAAATGCAGTTTGTTTGTTTTTGAATTCTGTATTAATTTTCTTACGCATCGGCCGCAATGAACATGCAAGAAATTAGCATATTTATTTGTCTTTGTGTGTGTGTTTGTCATCGATTTGGGGGACTTACAAGTCAGACCCGAATAATACCAGCCAAAAGAAAAGTTCAATTTCGAGACATTTTACAATTGGTCATTTAAAAGGGCGTTCTCCCCTCAGGCTGCCACACACACAAAGAGAGAGAGACACAGAGGCGACACACAAGCTCTGGAGTGTGAGGCATTTTCCTAACTTATGATTCGCGAAAAAATTACATTAGAATTGCAAATTGGCAGGCAGCAGTAGCAGTGGCAGTGGCATCGGCTTTTGCATGGCATTCAACATGGCAAAATAAAAGGTTTGTGTCTTTTTGGCCGCAGCAACAGCAACAGAACTTGATTTGGAATGGGATGGGATGGGTTGGGCAACAAAGAAAAAACAAACAAACTCAAACATTTATGACAATAACTTCTTAAATGCGTTGTTGCCATCAGGCAAAAGAAATCTTCTGCCCCCAGCTATGCAAGGATATGCAAGAAAGGCTCCGCTCTCGAACGAGCTGCCCAGGATGCCTTTCTGCCGCTATGGTGGCTGGCGGCTGGTCTACGTCTCCGGGGCTGCCGTTGAATTGAATTACTTTTGCGCCAGTTGAAATTTCAATTGCCCGGGCGGACTGGCAGGCAAAGGGGTTGAGCTATGAGCTGTGCAACACAAAAGCCAAGAGAGCGAGAGAGCAAGGCAAAGCGACGAAAACGACAAGGACAAAAGTGGACGACTCGACGCACATGTGCAACCATATGCAATGGTGGCGGAGTCATCGTCGTCCTCGTCGTCCTCGTCGGCACATTGCACTGGCCGGAAACGGAAATGCATGCTGGCATTTTAGCATGGCCCAAACACACACACACATGCACATTTCCATGCATTATTGCTTGAGCAGTGCGGGTGCGTTGTTGGGGCATACAAATGAGGCGTTGAATAATTGAAGACATAAATTCACACTTGCGCAAAAAAATGCCTTTGGTATACGTTTTTTTTTTGTGCTCTTTCTATACCCTGTAACTATTAAAAATTTATTAAATGGGTATGGTAAAGTTGGGGAAAAGTTTAAAGCATCCCAAAACCTTATATACATTATTGGCTAGAATCAAATTAAAGACTCCTACAGTATTGAAAATATATCGATAAATACATGAACGATAAAACTTTGCTTCACATCTTTTGTCGATTTGATTGGAGCGGCGAGGAAACACAGAGTTGTTAAGTAATCATAGATTTTATGCAGGGTATTTTCTAGTTAAATACTAATACAAAATATTCCAACTAGTTTTTGTTGTTATAACTATTATTATTTGTTCGTTTCGAGTTTTGGTCGTTCTCTTTTTTATTTTATTTTTTTGGCGCAGCTTCCAATGCTTCCGGTCAACCTACCGCCATTCGCTTTTAATGCACCCTCCTCTCTCGCTCTCCCCCTCTCTCTCTCTCTACCTCTCCCCCGCTGTATCTATCGCTTACTATCTCAGCATGTTTAATTCACAATCTCGGGCACAGCGGTGCGACCCGGTGCCACCTTTGCACTCAAGTGCGCATTCAGCCCCATCCCTTGCAAGCCACCTACATCCCCTAAGCCCCACAAAACTTAATCCCCCCACCCACTCTAACTGCACTTGCCCACTTGTGACCCTTGGCAGCAGCGAGAGCTATACTGAACTGAACTGAGCTGAGCTGAGCAGAGAGTTGCTCGTTTAACTTTCATGAAATTATAATTTGCTTTGTAATTCGAGCATCCTTGGCAGGCTGGCAGGCTGGCAGGCAGGCTGACTGTTTGGGCTTGGCTTGGCCAGGAACCTGGGGGCCACTGTCGAGCAGAGACCAGCTGTGGCAGGCGCCGTAACAAGCATATATAACAACTACACATTGAAAATATTTTAATTAACGAAAATTGTTCAGCAAGTTGTTTTATATACATATATATGTATGTATGTATGTATGTATGTATGTATGTTTGTATGTATATGTAAACGTATGTACTATAAAAGACCCGGCCCAAGTTTTAGGGCCAGCCCAAAAGAGAAAATCCAATCCCATTAGAAATCTCAATTCTACTCAGCAAAGACTGCAAAGTCCAAGTCCTTACAAAAATATTGAGCAGCTGCTTTTTCGTTTGAATCATAACATCACACACACACACATACATTCTAAAGTATTTATATAAGTATATATGTGTGTATATGTGTGTGAAACTGTGTATAAACTTCATGCTTTGTGAGATCTCATATGAAATCGCAGTCCACAAAGTACATATATCTTACTTATGCTCGCAAAGATTAAAAGTTTTTCACTGCCGAGGCATGCAAGTTCTTGCCTAAGCTGTAACATCTTTGTGTGCCACTTCCATTTTCCCCTTACTTACCCGGGCCGCTTTTTGTGCGCTCGTCTTTATACTTTTTGCTGTTGTTATTGTACATAACCCTCTCAAGTTGTTGGCCTGCCACAAATTCTGCCCCTGCGTGTGTGTGTGTGTGTGTGTGTGGGTGGGTGAATTCACAAAAGCCGAGACGACCCCAACGCGTAAAGTGAACCTTTTCAAATCCTAAATCGATATTAATTAATTTTTAGCAGCTAACGCGAATCTGTGGACTTTGCGGGTATCCAAAATGCAAGAGCTTAAGCTGCAAAAAAGGTGCCAAACTTTATTTTCCTTTCTTTTCTGTGGCCATCTCATTAAAAGTGATGACAAGTTGCCAGGCTTAAGCACTTTGCTCTCTTCATTGTTATAAAATATATATGAAGGATATGCGATGTGATGTGCCCCCAATAATGGCAGGCTCTAACCCATTTTCATGCAAAGCAAAGCAGATGGAAAATGTTGAGTCAATCCACAAAGCTCAGTAACATAATGTTTTGACTGACTTTGATAGAATAAAATAATGTAAAAGATTTACTTTTTATTACTTAAAACGCATAAATTGTATATTGAAGTAATCTGCACATTTAAGCTCTTTTAAGTTTTTGACTCCCATAACCCTTATGACCCACAAAGGGAATATAATTAATAATACTATCATAAACGTTGACCTATGACTTCTTATATAATACTATTGTAGTCAATACACAAAGAGCATAACTCATTTATTAGTCTTTATATTGAAAAGTTGAAAGCATTTTAGCTACTATAAGAAACAACTTTTGTTGTTGTTGCTATTGCTATACCATCTTTATATTCAATTGAGAACCCAAATCAGTCAACCGCATTTAAAACTCTGCTTCATTACAGTGACACACACACACACACACACACACAACAAAAAAAAAAAAAACACAAATATACTATATCTGTTTACACAGCAGAACATTCATATGTAAATATTGTTTGCTCTTTGTGTGCATCTGTGACCTTTGCCAAACTAAGGGCAGCTTTGTGTACCGATTGTAACCTAACCTCCCTATCTCTCTGTCACTCTATTTCGCTTTCTCGGCTGCTTGCGGTGCCATAAAATTTCACTCTTTCTTCCATTAATAGTTGATATACTAAGCCAAGGGCATAAACTATGCAAAAGCTTTTCCATCATTGGCATTTGCCATTCAGTGCAAGCACAGCTCAACCCGCTCTCTCTCTCTCTCTCTCTGTATCTTTCGTATTCTTCTTCTCTCTTGTGAGTATTGCTATCTCTGCTTCACTTAATTGCTCAAATCTCCATACACAATTTAATATTCATACTTGCGTTTCCATTCCATGCTGTTGCTACTAATGTTTGGGTCCGTTCGGATTCATGGATGGCATAACAACAACAGCAAGAGCAATAACAAATCAAGTTGCGGATTACAAAACTGAATCCTTTTTTAATTGAAATATACTCGCACACATTTTTACAACCCGTGCTGTTTGTGTGTATGTGTGTGTGTGTGCGGTCCGCTCATTAATGCTACAATTTCAATTGATGCGTTTTTGATTGCAAATTTGTCGCAAACATTTCGCTCGAGTGCATTGTCAGCGAATGAGAGACGGGTTGCGGGAAAGGTTGGAGTCTCTTGCTGAGACTCCCCACACGCTTTATATGCGCATTACTCATACGCCGTGTGGGGTCCAACAACATCATCGTTGTCGTCGTCGGAGCAAAAAGCAACTTAAATTCTACTTACAGCCAAATATGTAATAAATACGAGCTTAAAAAAGTTTATCTATATTTCAACCGCACGCAGTCATGTGCTTACACTCACACACACACACACGAACATAGTCTGTGATGTTTGGCATATATAGAATAGAAAAGTAGAAGAAGAAGCAGCGACTGCTGCCTGTTTTTTTGCTGTCGCCCCGAAAAAGTTTTTGAAAGATGTGCCATCCCCCAATCCGGCACTTAGACAACTCGCACGTCCAGCTACCAAAAAGTTCATTTCGCTTCTTTTTCATTTATATATCCAACACAAAAAACAAAAAAATATAGAAAGATAAGTAAGTGCAGTGTGTGGAATGGAGTCGAGTGTCAGTACTTATAGAACAGCACCTCCTTCCCGGCATAATGCTTTCATTAAATGCGACTGCAACTTTAAATTATTGCGAAACCAAATAAATTTCTCTCTCTCTCTCATTCTCAATATGCCCAAAAACCAAAGTCCGACGCTGTATAAATTGTCGCAATCAAGCAACCGCATAAAATGTCCAAAGAATAATAATAAAATAAAAAAGCGTCTAGCAAAACCGACAGAAAGATGAATTACTGCAAATTATCCAGTTAAAAGTTTTTAGCATCGACTTTCAAACAGAAAAAAGTAACAAAACATAAAAAACAGACAGTTGCACGGTTAACGAGATGAAAAGGCAAAAAAAAATAAAAATATGTACACAATCTTGGTGGAATTTTAAGCTAGTTTACATTTCCAGAGATATAGCATAATAGTATAAGTATGGTGCTTTTTAGTTAATGAAGAGCTTTAATTAATGGCAGTTTTTTTTTCATTTGTAATTTAACAAATGTTTTTGGTTTTTAGGTTTATGTTTAAAGCAGACCTGAATGAATTTTATGCACGCAATGTTTGACAAGAAATAGAAAGCATTTTTTAAAAACTTAGTTGAAATTTGTTTGGAAATTGATTTTTGAAACACTTGAAATTGCCACGTAAAGAATTTTCCGTTCAGCTGCGAGCAGGCTGTGCTTTTAAGATATTTTTGGCAATTTTTAACTAAAAATAAAACTCACCCGCAGCTGAAGTTTTCCGCAACATTCATTAATGTCAGAAACAGCAGCAGCAGCAGCAGCAGCGACTTCGTCTAGGACACAGCCACATTAAGTGCCACAGAACGCATAAAACACACACACACACACACACACGTTTATATAGAAGTGTCTTTGTCGCCGTCGCCGCTGTGGTCGTCTACCCGCTGTTTTATATAACGATTACGATAATGAAGCAACGGCTTTTCCAGCGGGCGCAGCATTTTTGTACACACAAAATGAGCCAAATGAATGGCTGCCTTTAGCCAGGGCAGAGCTGGGGAGGAGTGATTTTGTGGCAGGCGACACTCTCGAGGATCTACGTTGTAGGAGAGTCTGGTGGTGTAGCAACGTCTGCCGTTGATGGCTTTTTGAAGTTCTGAACGCAGGCGGCGCAATGATTGAGGGGGGATTATGACGAATTAATGAATTCAGATTTAAATAAAATTACGCAGCGCCTGCTTGTTAGTGTCACGCCCACTTGTGGGTGGCGGCTAGTGGCGGACGGGGTAGTATTTAACGTTTGCTAATAGAATTAAAGTTTGCGGTTTTGTGCGAAAGCTCGCCCAAAAACATAATGAGCAGCGAGCAGCAGCAGTAGTAGGAGGTGCAAAGCCTTGCGTAATTATGACTGAAAAGTAGAGCGCCAATGTGGGCGTAACAGAGCTGCATTGATGGGGGGGGGTTAACCCGCTGATGCAACTGTTGCCCGCTTAATTAACAACAACAATTGCAATTGCTCTCTCTCTCTCGCTCTTTCGCTCTGTCCGTCTGCTTCTGCGGCAGGTAATTTTTGTCTCATTTGGCGCGTGCAACCTTCAGCTGATGGTTTTGTACGCGCATTGTTTGTGGCATTGTTGTTGATTGTTAATTGAAAAACAATGTTGTACGCTCTTACACTGCCAGTTGCACTTAAAGAGCTGTGAAACAACACCAAAACCAAACCAAACCAAACCCTGAGTCGAGTGAGTCGAGTGGATTCGAGTTCGAGGTTCAACTGAAATGTAGCGCGAGGCTTAATTAATTTTTATAAGGCTGTTGTTATCGCCGTCGTCATCGTTGTAGTTGCTGTTGCTGCTGCTGCACTTTAATTACAATGCACTGAAGTTGCCTTAAGCCCATTGATTAAACTTAATCAATGACCATAAGCAGCAGCAGTGCAGAGGATCACAGGGCAGCCAACTCAGGCTGCAGGCAGCTCATTAATGTACTCCACATCTCTTTCTCTCTCTCTCTCTCTTTGACAGCCAAAGTGCAATTAGCGTCAGGGCCAAAGCGAAAACTTGTCATATTAAAATATTGAATAGCGCCAAGCAACAAGATGAAACAAGAAAACTGTAATCGAGTGTAAAACCGTTGGCAAGACAAGACTCAAAAACACGCGCCAATAACAAAAGAATTTCTTTGATACTGTACAAATAATGCCCATCACATTTTCATCAGTAACTAATACAAAAGATGCAGGGAGTCGATATACCAAGAAAACTTATTAAGATGAAAGCTAAAAGAAACTGGACTTTAAAGCGGCAAGATAAAGACTATGTCAAAAATTAATACTTTTCGTAGTTAAGGTCCTCACGTCATTTCATTTGAAAAATAAACTTCTTACACCAACTCCAACAATTATTAAACGATTAACAGCAAACTATTAAGCTAAGCTGCTTAACTAATTGCATAAAGAAAACCTATCAATTAGCATATCAGAAAAGAAAATAAAAGTAAAGAGACTCAAGATATCAGTCAGTTAGTTAGTTAGTTAGTTAGTCCATCATTGCAAAGGCTGTTAGCGGCCTCATTACCGGCTACCTAACTTGCAGCCAAAGTCTGTTTTCGGTTAGTTAGTTGCATAGTTTTTGGCCCGGTTTGTCAGTCAACTATCATTATAAGTTCCCTTTTGCGTCATAATGGCCAAAAAACTTTTACTCCGGCCCTGTTATTGGTATGTGCGTGTGCTTACTCTCTCTCCTTCTCCTTCTCCCTCTTTCTCTCTATGTTTGTGTGTGTGTGTTTGGCCATTGTTGGCGGTCGCTGTGCGCTCAGTTTTGCAATTAGCAACAGTTTTGTCTGCTCAGTGCTTTTATTTGGCCATTAATTGAGTTGCGCGTTCAGTGAAAACTTAAAAAAAAAACATAAAAGTAAATTCAACTTCGTCTAACAAAGCGCATTTCTCTTTTATTTGCAGATCGAGGACGCCATGCTGATGTTTGACAAGCAAACCAATCGGCACAGAGGTAAGCTTACAATTACATAAATAATAATGCTCGTAACAATAATCATACTACTAGCTAGCAACAATGCCAACAATAATAGTTATAAAAATAATAGTAATAATGCTACTGCTTTTACTACGTAATAATACTCTTTATAATAATAATGCTTACAACTCGTGCGCACATGGTTCGATTTGTTGTTGCTGTTACTACAACTAGCTCCGTTTCCTGGCTTTAACGATGCAGAAGACGGAGCCGGAAGTGCGAGCGTTTTGTGCACTGCTTTCTCTCTCTCTCTCTCTCTCTTTCTGTCAATGCATGACAGATATGAAACGTTGCCATTGCATATGAACACACACACACACATTCACAAATACCGGCTAATACAGTTTTAAAACGTTAGCGGGCAGGGCATTAAAATGGCCGGGGCCAACAACAGGAAGCAACGACTCAGATAAAGATAGAAAGAGCAGTGGGTAAGGGTAGAGTGACCTCGAAAAGATTACCTGCCAATGCAACCGGATATAACCGGGCGTATATACACATTCAGTCAGATATGGATGTGTTTTTTGGCACATTCGAATGGGATGGGTCGGGTTGGGTTGAGTTGAGCTGAGTTTTGTTAGCTGCTGTGTTGTCCAGCAAAAGGCTTAAATCTCCAGCGTGTACATCCGCTACACGAACTTCTAGCCGCACGAATGAGCCCATTTGGCCCGTTTTGGGCCAGGTTATCCCTGCATGTGTCCATGTACATACGTAAGGGACAACCAGCGCGAGCTGTGAGAACTTTGCGACCTGCTGCTGCTGCTCCGTTGAGTCGTTGTCGTTGTCAATTCAGCTTATTAAAGTTTTAAATGACGCGCCAAAAATTCACATTGCGATTCGAGTTCCAACGCCCATTGACATGTGACAGGAGACGCGCAACAGCAGCAGCGGTTGGAGGAGCAGTTGTTCCACCTGAGACATGGCACATTAAGATTGATGTGCCCATTTTGCAGCTAGAGCCGCACCAGAGGCAACACACCCACTCACACAGACAAACAGCTGCAGGCAACTAACAATGTCTGTGACCCAAAAGTAATTAGCTGCCCACTCTCTCTCTCACATACAAGCATGCATCAATAGTTGCACACACACACACACACACATACTCACACTCATATGCCAACTACACATGCTGGCCTTGTTAACTTTGGTGGCCTCATGTACTTCGAAGCTGGTCGGGTCGGGTCGGGTGGTGTGGTGCGATGCTGTCCAATGTCCAACAAAATTACGCACACGGGAATAAGGAAACATGATTTTTGCTTGTATGCCGGGGCACCATAAAAAATTGTTGCATACTTCGCAGCGCCGCCGCATTGCACTGAGATAAGCAGCGAGCCACACAGAACATTTCGTTTAATTGGACGCTGGAGTACCGAAAGCTGCATCATGATGCAGTCGTATTAAAACAGAAACAGAAACAGAAATTCAACCAGAAGCATCCCGAGTAGCCTTTTGCTGAGCAAATGGCAATAAAAACAAGCTGCGCCCCATTTAAAAATTATGTGCTGTGCTGCCGTTGAAAGATGAAGAACAGTAAGCGGAAACAGCTGCTCAGATATAATGCATATGAGAATGAAAGAAAATTAAACTGCAAATTGCCAGCATGCAGATTTATTCAAGAAGCACTGATAGTATGAATTTTGTTTAAATATGTTTCTCGATTTCAGTTTAAAATTACGACATTGTAGCTTTTCAACTTCTCATTTTCTGCTTAAAGCTGCTTCGATTTTCATATGAATAATGCATGATTCTATCTAATTTTAAGCTAACTCGTTATTGGCATCGATTATGCAATTGACATGCAGCGCATTTTAGGTTTAAGACTTATTTCTGTGATTTTCCCTATAAATATGACATGCAAGACGTTTATTGTTATTGACATGACTTACCTCAGTCGCAGCACACGTCAATTTTGCAAATAACTATTGCCTGGGTCGATCAAAACTACATACATTTAATGAAATATGCAATAGTTGTTAGCCGACCGTCAACGACAGAAGCCAAGACCAACTGCCAAACTTCACATCGTTTTGCTTGCAGAGAAAATCCAACCACCCCAAAGCCATTCAAGCAAGCCCACTCGCTTCAAGGAGGCCAACGTTAACGCGACGAGAAACGCTTTCGTTTGAGAGTCAATAGAAAATGTGTGTCGTTAATCAAAGGGTATTAGTTGTAGCTTGGTAGCCTTCATTGCCACAACGATGGCGACCAGGGCGACTTTTTTTTCTACAGCTTTGGAAGAAGTACGACCTTTTGCCATGAGTTGGACTAACTGACGCTCCAGGGCTCCCAAATGCCCACCTTCTTCTTGTTGCCTTACCTCCCTTCGTTCTTACTGACTGACTGCCTGCCTGCTGCCTGCCTACTGGCACTTGCGATATGCCAGTAATTGCATTTTATCGATCCAAGAGAAGAAGGTTTCCCAGCGTACGTACATGTGGC
The DNA here is from genome assembly GCA_030179655.1 of Scaptomyza flava. Taxonomy (NCBI): domain Eukaryota; kingdom Metazoa; phylum Arthropoda; class Insecta; order Diptera; family Drosophilidae; genus Scaptomyza; species Scaptomyza flava. The sequence continues at coordinate 8,362,911 of JARNME010000404.1, forward strand.
AATTGCCAGCGCACACACACACACACACACACGAAAAGGACACCAACTATAATAAAGAAGCGAAAAAAAAAGGCGAGCAAAAGACGTCGCTGTTCGTTGCTCGGGCTACACGGCAGCAAGTTTGTTACTCATTCATAAATCATGTGTGCAACGACAGACAGACAGACCGACATACACACAAACACTCACACTCACACACACACACACATATATTTACTGTGAAATGAAAGCCTGGTCACTGAAACATGCAGCGACGTTTTTCCAACTAACGGCAGTTGCAGTTGGCCCAAAAAAAAGTAAGCGAAGCATTTTATCTACAACTATAGCTGAACGAAGGGGGGAGGGATTGTTGAAGGAAAGACGGAAAACGAAAACTATATGAATATGCCATAAAACAATATAGGCTGGCATACTAACATCTGCAACAACAACAACAACAACAAGAACAGCAATAACAGCTGAAGCTACAGTAATAATTGAATAAATGAAACTGCATGAAGAAGTTATTGCCCATAAGGGGCATAGCAAATTTTTAAGGTAGACTTCTCTAGATTAAATTAACAGTTTATAGGGTAGGCAATGTTCTAGAACCTCTTAAGTTACAAAAACATAACTTTAATAAAACTATCTAGAGAAATCGGTCAAATAATGAATTCCTTTCAAAAGATTTGCTAAGAATAAAGTGAACAAAGCTGAAACGAGATATCTATCCACATTCAATTGATCCTTACATATTTACTTTTCCTCCATTGTTTCATAAGCAAGAGAGCTTTAAATGCTTGTTTATTTTGATAAGCCTAACTGTTTACTACTGTAGCTTATATGTGGGATATACGGCAGCAGCGCCCTAAACTATGCTATGAATTTCATTTGGCAACCCAAGGACATGCACAACGTGCGCCTAAAAAGCCGGTTTGCGGGTGATATTGGGTGGCACCAGCCAACTAAGGTGTTGGTGCAGATGCAGATAGGGCGGGTGTGGGTCGGGAGGTTGGTTGAATAGGGTGGGTGAGTTTGGGGTTCTTTGGTGCTTGGTGGCAAAACTTGCTTGGCAGTTGGCGTCGCCAGCCGCCACTAATATTAAAATTGAAAATTTTGTAATTTTTCTTTTTTTGGCAAGCCGGCACAGCGCAGTCATAACAGCTGGCATTGCTACCGCTGCTCTCATATCCAACACACCCCGCCCACCCTCTTGAGCTTTGCTTCGTTCTGCTGTCTCTATTGCTTGTTAGGACGTGGAGGAGGAGTAGCAACTTTTATATGCAGCCCATATCTGTGGCCGTTACTTGGCAATAACATGCATGAGTGTGCAATTTTTGCAGTTGGCAAAAGCATCTCCCGGTGCTTTCTCTATCTCGCCCTTACGCCCACTCCCAAGTTGAGGCTCATCGTTCTGCTGTTCGTCCTGCGGGAAATTTTCGACAGGTAAAAATGGCAGCAAAAGCAGCCGCAAAATTAACTAGCAAGCGACTCCTGCCGGGCATTTTTCATGCTGCTTTTGGCGCATTTGTAGCTAGCAGATACATTTTTGATTGAGTTACGTGCAGTGAGTGGTGCAAGAGCGGAGATTGGGGGGCTGGTGGGCAGTCGACAAAGAAATTGCTAGCTTCATTTGCTGGCCACGCTGGCTGGCGCTCTTGGGCTGATTTATGAGTGGCCAACGGCAATGGCAGCTACGAAAGTGGCAACTACTACGTGCAACTTGCAACGTGCGCTAATTTTATATAATTAAAACAAACACAAACACAAGCACAGCGCACGTGGAGCCAGCTAAGAAAAGCAGTGCAGTGATGGAAAGGGAAATTGGAGAGGGCGACTGTTGAACGCCCACAATGTTGTTGTCAAAGAGCAAGGAGCAAGGAGCAGCAAGGTGAAAGGAGCCGTTGCTGCTGCTGCTGCTGCTGCTGCTCAGCACATGTCGCTAATAAGCCTGCGTGTTTACTGTTACTTGTTTCAACTAATTTGTCAGCTACGCCCAACGCCCGCATGCCAAGACAAACACAAGCAAACACCAGCACACACACACACATGCACAAAGCGAAACGATGTTTCCGTTTGAGGGCGTGGCATCAGGTGTCTGCACTTGGCCTTGCTAATTGCACAGCCCTTTTGGCCAGGCCAAATCTCAGACAATTGCGCTAATTGAAAAAGAAAACCTCGATAAGACCAAAGCGCAGCCAACAAAATAGAAACCAAGACAAACATACAGCAAAAGATTTTTTAGGGGTTGGTTTGTTGTCTTTGCCATTTCCTTGGCAAATAAACATACATTCCAAGTTAGAGGCAATTATCAAAGACTTCTGCTTACAATGCATACAAAAAGCATAGCTTAGATAGTCGATAGCATATTTTTAAGCAAAATCAAATGGATTTCGGAAAGTAACCTTCTGAAATTTCAACATAAAACTAATAAGGATATAATAAAGTATAAGTATGGCTTAGATACTTGAAGGCAAAAATAGCTTAAATAAAACTGTATGGCATAAAGTACTTCTGAAACATTTCAATATGAAAACAATTCGTTTTAATAATGCTTTACTGAAAGGAGCTCAACAAAATCTGAGCTGATGTTGCTGTTGCCTTTTGCAAGGCTTTCTATAAAATGTCACAAATTTTATAACCAATAAACTGCAGATGAATTAAAATGCAATTTTAAAAGTGCTTGCCATGCATTTTTGCTATCCAAAATAATAAAGTATAAGCACGATTTTAAAAGATTGCATATATTTTGAGAAATTAACTAAATTTGACTATAGAAATTGGTCAACGGCTGCATCAGCATCAACAGCAGCAGCAGCAGCAAAGACCAAAAAGAGCTGATCCAGCAATTCTATGCAATTTCTAGAAGGGGTTTCTCTTTTTTTTTGTGCTGGATGAGAGGAGCTTGCGAGTGAAAACTTCATGACAAACTTATTATGCACTCGGCTGGGTTATTTTCAGCGCTGGGTAAAGTTTGCTATGTAAACTCACAGGCTGGCACGCTGGCAGGCTGGCAGGCTGGGCAGTGTTTGAATTACTCGGCCCGGCTGGCACTTGAGGTCCCTGCAGGGTTCCCAGCCAGGCACCCGGCCGCATATTGAGGTCAGCTTGGTGAAAGGGGGAGTGCATAAGGGTATAGGTAATGGAATGGACAGTGGGTCGCCTGTCTGGGTACGTCTCGGTCTCGACACTTGAGTAAATTATTTAGCCGCTCGCACAAAAGCATATTTCGTTCAATTTTTGCAGCTCTTAAACTTGTTTGCCCACTCTTTTGCTCTATGTCTGACTCTGACTTTGTACACTACGTTTTTCACTCCATGTTTGTTGTTTTCTTTCTTTTCTTCCCCTTCTAATTTTTCTCTTCAATTCTTTTTTTTTTGCAGGTTTTGGCTTCGTTACATTTCAAAGCGAAGATGTGGTAGACAAAGTTTGTGAAATTCATTTCCATGAGATAAACAACAAAATGGTAAGTCAAGCGAAACCAAATGAAACGAAACGCTCCAACTTTACTCAAAATCCGCTTCCCCTTTCCGCCGCTCTCTCTCACTCTCCCTCTTTCGCTGTGACTTGTAGGTGGAGTGCAAGAAGGCGCAGCCGAAGGAGGTAATGCTGCCGGCAAATCTGGCCAAGACCCGTGCCGCTGGTCGCTCCGCTTACGGTGAGTTGGTAGTCTGGGGCAGCCACGCAAATCAGGCGGCATCAGCGGCCCCCTCTGCCGCTGGCCTCCTGCCAAGTAGTTTAGCCGCTGCCGCAGCGTTGCATCAACAGCAGCAACAACAACAACAACAGCAACATTCACACCATCACCAACAAAATCAACAGCACACACATCACCATCATCATCAGTTGCTTGGGGCAGCAGCAGCAGCTGCCTCACTGCGCTACACACCCTATCCGCTGCCCACACACATTTCGGCAGCTGCCGTGGCCGCGGCAGCAGCCGCTGCTGCCAATCAGCAGCAGCAGCAGCAACAACAACAGCAACAGCAGCAAGCAGTTGCTGTTGCAGCCCATCAGCAACATCAGCAGCAACAACAACAACAGCAACAGAATCTTGCTCATGCTGTGGCTGCTGCTGCAGGCGCTCCCTCCCTTCTGCCCCTCTCAAGTCCGGCCCAGTCCACCGGCCCATCGCTGCTGCAATATGCAGCAGCTGCAAATGCCACCCAAAATAATGTTGCCCTAGCGAATTCTTTTATGCCGACGCTGCTGCCGTTATGGGCTATAAGCGGCTGTTGGCTGCCGCCGCAGTTAGCAGTGGGCTCAGAGGCACGCCCACAGCGGCCACTTTGGGCGCCCTTACGGCTGCGGCCACAGCGCCAGCAGCAGCTGCCGCAGCCGCTGCCCAGCAGGCGCAACTGCGTCAAAATGCGGCACTTGCTGCCGCACATTATCCGCTCAGTGAGCTTCTGGGCATGCCGGGGGGACTGGAAATGCCCGGAGCGGCATCGGCTGCTGCGGCGGCAGCCTCTCTATATCAGTTGCCTGGCATCTGACCATCAAGGCCGCAGTGAGCCGACGCCCGCATTTGCTAAGCCAACTTCAAACTTGACTTGCATAATTTATACCTAACAAAAATTTAGAAATAACTTTCCTATGTTTTGTTGAGTATAAATTGCGCTAAATGGCTGATGCATTTATGCAACACACAATTTACACTAAACAAAAGCACAAATACTCACACACAAACATACACACAATGCTCTCATTCCGTCTAAATGTCCAAAGCGCGAACGTGTCGCATTTACTCATAGGTTTTAGGCTAATGTGTACAATTCTCCCTAGCCATGTACTCCATACATACATATATGTACATACATATCTTACTTGCATAACAACAAAATATATTATACATGTATTCTGTGTCCAATCAGATCGGCGTTTAGGCAATGCGGCGAATGCGCTATAAACTTATTTAACTTACATTTAAAATTACTTACCTAAATAATTAACTAGTGGACGCATTTGATTTTGTTTAACCATAGAACTTAAGAGGTTTGTTTAAGATATCTAGGTTAAATACTTAAGAGCAGGTCCTAGAGAGCTGCTTAGATTTTGGCTAAAAACGTTTTGGTATCGATGCATCGATAAATGGGTATAGCAACACTTTGCGAAATCGATACTTAGCAATATTACTACTATTTAGAGGCGATCGTAATTCAAGTAACAGTAAACAGTAAACGTAACTGTATAACAATGCTGCGTGTAAGTCTTAGACATTGTGCAACACTAGAACTTAAGAAATTGATATGAATTATGTGCAAAAAAAAAACCAATTAAACAAACAACTATCGAAATTGTCAAAAACCAGTTAATATTAAATCATTAATGTATGTGTAAAATACATATTCTTGTAAACAATGCATATTCAATAACATTTATATACCTTGTGTTACCCAACTATATACATACATATACTATTTCTTACGTACTTCAGCTCATAACAATAGCTCTTCAAAAATGATTTTCTGTAGACCCAAATAACAATGCCAACAACAATAACAATATGTTATAATTACAATAATATTAATAATGACTAGCAAATGTATCGACTTAGTATTTAAGTACATGCCGCATTTAAGCTCAGCTGATAAGCTTAGAGTGTATTTAAACACACAAACACGAACACATAAACACACTAACATACACATGCACTTATGCACTTATTGTGCATGAGTGTATCTGAAACAATATTAGCTAAAAAAAAATATTTGTGGAAGGTGCAAGCCGCCATCTTATAGTAGAAAAGTCCTTTTGTTGAGTGGCATTAGAATGGCAGCTGTCTGCTTGTTGTTTTGTAACTACTATTTGCTATCAGAAACTGGTTAATTGAATATTTCATTGCGAAAACGATGCCTTTACAAAATTACAACGTGGACAGTTGATGGCCATAATAACAGGCAGGCCACTTAATTACTACATACATTTCTGCATATAGCCATTAATATTTGACTAAACATGAACTTAGCTTTCGAATATACCTAACATATGCATTAAACTACATACATACATACATACTAACCTACTTACGATAAGCGCATTAAGTGCTTAAAATTTCTAGTTTATACTTGAATGTTATCCACATACGTATTGTAATAGCGTACTTATGTAAGCCAATGTTACGCAACATCAACAAGAGCAACACAGGAAATCAGCCGTCAGCCAAAATTGATGCCAAAGATGAACGAATGAATGATTGAACGATGACAACCAAGTCGTCGCGTATGGGTCTAAATCCCATGGATCAAACCAAAATTATTCCCATAACTTTCAAAAGCATTGCTACATTTATATTATTAATTAGATGTCAAATTGTTGCCAATATATTTTTCTCCTTTTCTTTAAAATTTTGATTATCCCCTTGGGTTCTTGATTATGTATTGTGTTGTAGTGTTTTTCTATTAGCCCTTTTAGTTCGTTTTTTTTGTCAATTTGTGAGTGTTTGTAAACACGATTCGTTATTTGTTTAACTCTTTAACTTAGTTAAAGGCGAGGGAGGAGTGCAATAGCCGGAAATTAAAGCGTTGACATTTTCGTAGAAATGCACAGCGTGGCTCTTAGCGTTGCCCTCGTCCCTTTGGACACAAATAGATAACAAACGCAATTAATTTTAGTATTGACATTTTAGCATAGCTCTTAAATGTTTTAGTCAACAATATAGTCAAAAATGTCTACGTACTTATAAACATACATATATATTTAAACATACAAACTATATTTAATAAGTGTTTAGAATTGTGTCATATCTATATTTATATCGATGGTACTACAACTGTATCGAACATGTAACTCTATATTAGTTACAATAGCTCAGAAAATCGAGGCTGTTTACGATAAACAAAAAACTAAAAACATTTGTTAAGTGAAAACATTACTTAGAATCTCTCTCCTTCTCTTTCTAACAGCAGTACTAAACAATTAGAATATAGTAAAATAATCGATAGCTGATAATCGATTATTTGTTTAGCTCAATAGCCTAACACACAATTAGATCTCTAAGTACACACACACACACACACACACACGCACACAGTGAAAATCTCATATATACTACATACATACAAACATATATAGTAAATCAGTCTTTCAAACTATATAACTAGATAATTTATACATATTCTTGATATCTTTGTTTATAACGAGTACTTAGCTCTAAAAGATGCGCACTTGTGAATGTTTAGTAATTGATTTATGTTTATGCCTTTCTTTTTTGTGCTCTCTCTTGTTTTTCATGCGCCATTTTTAGATAACATCATGTGGGGTCTGGGGACATTGCCTGAAGGTAAGAGCTAGTGAAGTACTATTACAAGTAGAACACGTAGCATAACTAGATTATTTTTAAGTTTTCTTCGACATGCTATGAATTTTTCTTGATTAACATTATTTTTCTCTGTTTTACTTTTATCTCGTAGGTTTTCCGGCAGCTGCGTATGCTGCTTATGCCGCTGGTCGTGGTTACTCTGGCTACCCTAGCTTTGGACTACCCTATCCAACTGGTAAGTTGCTCCAATCTTTGCTACTCTCGCACACGCACACATCAACACTTATAACTTAATTAAATATTATTAAAGAATATCTAGAATCCTCTGCATTTGTCGTATGTGTCCCTTAAAATCTACTCGTTTGTATGAGTGAAATTGAGTGTGTGTGTTGTCTGAGTGCATAAGTGTATGTGCTCAAAAGTGACTACTCAAAAATCAACTCTTAAAAGAACCACCAACCCTAACCGTTTGCAATTTGTGTAAGTTGATATGACGAAAAGCAATTAAAAATATAAAACTAGTCCAACTGTTTACCTATGTACTATGTATAAGAAGCATTAGTAGCATTACATACTAATAACATGCTCGATAATTTGTTTTAATTATGTGTCATTTGGTTTTCTGATATGTTCGAACAAGCAACAATATCTTTCTTTTTATGATTTTTCTTTTGTTTTTGTCTTCATTTGCCTTTTAGCTGGTTTAATGAGCGTTATGCCGGAAAATCGCATACTCATCGGTGATTACATGGTTGCGCCAACGACCAGCAGCACGGCCTAGGAACTGAACTAACTGATGACAAATCAATACACAACCTAAATATTTATCGAGTATTATACGAAATATGTTTCGGTGCCGCTGCCAAATAAAATAACTACTTATTATCCTAAAAGAACTACTCAGCGTTCGTCATATCAATGCACAAATAGTACTTAAACTTATGAGCATACAAAAAGCAGCTTTGAAAATCTAGAAATTTACATAAATCAACCCATAAACATACACCGATTTTTTTTTTATCATAAATGCTGCTTGGTCTTGTGTTAAATATCATTTGCACCAAAAACACATGCATAAACTAATATCACATGAATCATATCCAACCACAAGCAACCCAATCAACATTCGCTAGTAGGTTATATCCTTGCCAGCGCCTCATTCACAGCGTGTGTGTTGTACTTATTACTCCACTTCTTTTTAGTTTTGTTGGGGTTGGAACGGATGTCGAAATGCATTTGCAATTGATTAAGTACTCAAATTCAACACATTTAACTCAGTTATAGCAATTAGTTAGCAAAGGATTTGTATTAGAATCAAACTAAAATGGAAATTCGTCTGAGTCTGTGAAAAGTTGCTCGAGTGCGAGTTTATTTATAAACGCTTTCGTCCCAACCCTAGCTTCTACCCGACTCTCTCTCTCTCTATCTCTATCGCTCCGACCCCCTCTCTACCTCTCTCCCTCTCTCTCTCTCTCTCTCTCTTTCTGTGTCTTTCTACATTGCAATCTATCTCGTGTGATTTTGTAGGCTTGACTATTTGTGGCATCGGTAGAAGTTATGGTACCACAACGTGTAGCACGAATGTCGGCCGCAGCAGAGCCACAACCACTGGCCCCAGTGGCGGTGTTGGTGCTGCTACGGCTGCTGCTGCAGCGGCTGTCCACAATCATACCCAGTCGGGATATCAACACCATCAGGCGCTGACTTTGCCGCTGGCAACAGCACTAACAGCGCGCACCGCGGCAATCAAATCGCAGTTTCTGGGCAACATAAATTTCTAAAAATAAAAACAAATAAAAAGACAAATCTAAATCAGCTTACAGCCCCATATCTAAGCCGAAAGCAAGTCTGAGAGAGCGGGAAACACGACAAAAAACTAAAAACGATATACAAGCAAGCATAAAATAAATATTTACGAGAGGCCTGTGCAAATTGTATTTAATATTTCATTGCCATTTTGTCTCTTTTTTCGACAATACGCAATCCAAAATAAATCATTTGTACTCTGACAAGTAGGTACAACAAACAACCAACCAACAAACCAAACAGCAACAACAACAACAAACACCAATAACAACAGCAACACAAATAAAAATTTATTAGTTTAGATTGTTTCGACGGTGAATGGTAACAAACAGCCAACAACAATAAAACAAATACTCGTTAGCTGTTGATCTATCGAACAATAATAAACAACAACAAAAAAAGTATTTACTACAACAAGTATTTTAACTAATCTCAGAGCCATGTAATCACATTTAGAGCTGCTGCTGCTGCTCTATCTAGTTGACACTTAGTCTCCTTCCTTTCTACTAGCTCAACACACACACACACACATACTTAGCTACATACACATACACGTACTATATAAACATTGATTATAAACAGCATTTGTTCTAGACGCGTTGAATCCCTAGTTACAAACATATATATATTTGCTATATATTCTAAATATATATATTTGAATATATCTTTAGAGCTGTGCACCATGTAAAACGGCAGCCAGCACCTGTACTACGAGTATTCTATCTATAGAGCAGTTGTGTAGTTGTTTATCTTCTTTATATTCGGAGAACCACATGTAGTGTTTAGGTAAACACAAGAAACATAATCGCATTATCACACATTTAAACTTCATAGATACGTGTGTGTAGAATCCTAGAGATATGACACAATATATATTCGTACACAGTAAAAACTCAATATATGCTCCCCCCACCCCCGCCCCAACCATACAAGCAAACATTTATAATTTTATATTTTTTTGTATTTTTTTTCCTTTTTATATAACCTCATCAATTCTCATTAAACACACACAGTGCTCCCATTTGGACCTGGGACATTTATTATTAATAGAACTATTTTACTGTAAGCATTTATATGCAAATTTTTATTTGTAGTACATCTGCATAAATTAGTTGGACAAAGCGCAGCAACAATAATAAAACCGCGCAAAATGCACATGAAATTCATTTAGATAAAAACAACATTTTAGCAGGCCTGTCACATTTACTACTATCATTATTATTATCCTTTAATTAATTTCCAGCATAATATAATTTGGTTGGTAATATTTTAACGTTTTTTTTTTTTTTTCGTTTGGGTCCTCTGAGTTTTGAGTTGATAAGCAAATGTGCAGAGATTTTTTGGGATAGCTAAAGTTCATTAATTAGTTGCATTTTATGTTTGATTGTGTTTACCTTCGTATAGCCACAGAATACATATTTTGGCGTTCTTTATAACTCTATCCGTACTATAACTATATCGTATATAGCCTGCATAAATTCCTTCATCGGTGCATCAAACTGAATCAGTAATAAGCGAAAAATAAAATACAAAAAATCAGAAAATTTCTACCAAAATGAGCGAAAATTTTTATTGACATTTCTTTATGAATAATATATATAAACTATATACATACATACATATATTTAATATATAAAATATACAAGATAAGCTTAAATATTTATTTTATACAAAAGCAAAATCAATTTTATTTGTACTATGAATATAAAAATATGACAAAACAAAACAAAAAATACAATTAAAATGTCCATCCATTTTCGAAGAGCGACTTTAAGTTTACGAAAAATGCAATTTTTCTATGTCCTTTCCATTTACGCATAATTGTAAGTTTCACACTTAAATACTTGGCTACCAATACTATATATATATATACTATATACTACTATAATATTTATGACGTACGTACATTATACACTCACACACACACTTACAGATCAATGAATATAAATTGATAAGCTGTTAATTAGTTAATTGAATGCAGTTATCGCAAATTTTTGGCAATTAAATTAAATGTATAGCAAAAAAAATGGACAAAGGCTTAAAGGAAATAAGAAGAAGCAACTTGCTTCGAGGTATCTTAACTATAAAATGCTTGCGAGTTATTTATATATATATACAAACAACTTATATAGCTAAACACACACACACACACATACGCATACGCATACGCATATCTATGTATTTTACACGTATATACTGTGATTTATAAGAAAACGCTTCAAAACAACAAGTAAACAGCAAACAACAAGAACAAAAACAAAAACAAATAAAAAAGTAAATTAAATGCCAACGCAGAATTCAAATTGCTTATGCAAAACAACAAGAAAAGTTATTAACTTAATAAATGCACAAAAAAACGGACACAAAAGCCGAAACCAAAAACCCAAAAGCAATGTCTACTTTTTGGCCGCAAGCCTTCTTGCATCCTTGCTCTAGCTTTTTGTGTTATTAGCGTTTGAGAAAGCGTTTTCAAATCAAAGCAGCCAAAAATTTATGGAATTGTCAGGCCAAGAGCGACACAGTGGCCATCGAGGCGTATACGCAATTAACTTGACAGCAGCGACAACCCAAAACTGCAGCAACAACAGCAACAATGTGAAAAGTCAACTGCCAACAAGGTCAGCTTATGGTCGTATTCAAATGCATAACCCTACAGCATTCTTTATAATTAAATACTTCAATTTATATATTTTTGTTCTTTGGGCTAATTAATCGAAAGCCGTTAAGACATTCTATGATTATTAAATGTACTGTTAGTTATTCGTTATACATAGAAACAAGTTTAGCAACAAACACACAAATTGTAAACTGCTCGAAAGAGACAGTCGTAGTTAACATTATATATATTTATGTGTAGTGTTCTCTTAATAATAGAATTTATATATGCCAAAGATTTTCAGTTGATTAACGGACAACAAAAATACAAACTAGAAGATAAGACTAAATAATTAGTAGTAGCTAAAAAAGAAATAAACAAAATATAATCATTATTAAAATTTTAACTCTTAAAATTCTGTTGTTAAATGTAAAATTAATGATATATGTTTAAGCTAAACAAAATTTAGTTTTACAAACACTAGAAGAATCGAATTTATTGTCCCACAACAAAACTATAAACTGTGTAGTGTTGGAAAACGGAGCAAATGTGTAGCTCATATGTATTTAAGTATATATAAAAACTTATTTTTTTGTTTACTAATATATTTAAGTAGCTATCGTATCGAAACGTCCATTATCCCTTAGTGTTCAAGATCTAACCAGAGTTGCCAAAGCTTTAAACTTTTCGTCCCGATAAACAACAAACAAGACTGACAGCTCAACTTTACCTTAACTCACTGACAGCCAGTGTTGGTAACAACACTGTTGTTTGCCAAATAACAAAACCACAAGTCTGACAACTAAACAAACTAAAATGTTGCAGCTGCAACAAGACCAAAAAATATACATACATATATACGCAAAAATAAAAACCCAGAGAAAAATAGAAACCAAACCGGAAACCCATTCTATAACAACAGCTACAGCTACCGCTACAACTAAAAACTGAAACTAAAACTTATTTATTTAGAAAAATGCTGTTACCGCTATTTCGATTGCCAGAAGCTTTCAAACAGTTGTTGCTGCTGCTCGCTGCGTCGCTAATGAAAACAACATGGCGCAGCACAGAGCTTTTCCGTAAAGCGTAAACTAAACGTAAGCCAAACTTGATTGGCGCCATGCACACACACACACACACAGACATACTCATATATATATACATACAAAGCGCACGCACAAGCGACAAGGACGACAATAAGCAAACGTCTGCCACAGCCACGCCTCGTTACGTTACGTCACGTTACGTTACATCAATTTTTGTGTTTCCGCAGGAAATGCAACTGCTACATTCATATTCCCCTTGCCACCGTTCCCCCACATCAACCATTTCCCCCCCTAAATACGTTAGCCATAACCCGTTACTTCTTAGTACAATCCTTCTCAATTCCCCTTTTTGCAATCGCATTCCCATTCTGTTCTCATTTCAATATTGGCGCTGGCGTATTTTTACTTTCTGCACCCGCTGTGACCGTAACAACAACAACAACAACACCGACTGGCAATGATAACAAAAATAGCGCCAAAAGGATAGTGCGCCCGTGTCCTTTAACCAAGCATTGTAACTGAGTTTCGTTTTGCTGCTCTGGTTTTCATGTGCAACCAAAACCCATCATCATAGTTGACGACAACGAGGCTTTCAAGCGACAACGCTCGTTTAATAAACCAGCAAGCACTTTGTGTCTGTTTTCATAACCTGCCTTTTCTCTAGTTACTCCCCATTTCTCCCTGGTGTTCCATGTTCTTTTCGTCGTAGTTTTAATATGCCATACCTTTATCTGTTGTTTGTGTTACTTTGTTAATTTTCGGTCTTGGGTTATCAAGCAGCGTTAGTTAGTTAGTCGTATTTGAGTTATTAATGTTTTTTGGATATACCTTTTTTCAGTTCTAATCTAGCTGAGAATCATTATTTAACATTCATACGCTCACTACTTAGTTATAATCCTATAAACTTTCCTTATGATATACCACTTAGAGTTCCGTCTTGATTAACTTTCATGTACTTGAATATTATATAACTTAGGTATTTATTTAACGCCCATATTCTTAACTAGTTGCATAACAATTTTGTCGGCTATATATTAAAGTGTTCGAACTCTTTAAATCTTTTGCCACTTACAGTTGATCTAACCAATGGGCAGCTGACTCCCAACAACAATACACCGCTCCTAACGCAGGCATTGTCAGGTAAGATATCAGAACAGAACGACGATTTAACTTCAACTTTATCAAAACTAAGCCGATTTTCAAGTTGTATTTGATTTTATCGTTAGAGCGTCATGCATAATCTTCAACCCCCCTTTTTTTTTTTGCAGTGATGAACAACTATCAGGCGGCTGCTGCCGCTGCTCACAGCTATGGTCCGTCGGCCTCGCCGCATGGCGGGGCTGGCACTACGGCCACACGACAGGGTTTTCCGTCAACCAACTCGCCCGGACCAACCATGGACATGTACAGCTCAGGCGGGGCCGACAATGTGGGCTACGTTCAGGCAACCAGTCCGCAGCCATCGGGCTTTCCCATAGCCGTTAGCCGTGCCCCATTGAACTACAGCCCGGTAAGTACTACGACTGATTATGGCGTTCAATCAAAATCAAAAAAAAAAAGTAGTTGTTAATTTGGGGGCGCTAGGACGCGTTTTCTAGGCCCAGTCCTGGTCCGCTTCCAAATGCTCCGCTTAGCTATCGATTTTCTGTACCAAAAAAAATTAATTTAAAAAATATATATATAATTTAAAAATATGTATAGTTACATAGTTATTGCGTTGACCTTCTAAATATGTATTGTATACGATGTATTTCTCTTTCATTTCGTACAGATTTATTCGTTGAACTTTGCGATGGCTAATATATAAAAAGACTGATAACCCAAAAAATAAAACAAGAAAACAAACAAAAGCAAAAGTATATACAATTATATATATATATAAATCAAAAATATATATATATATACATAAATATAAATAAACGAAAAGCAAAATATAAAAATAAAAAAAGAGAAAACAAAAGAAATAAGAGTATATAACAAACGCAGTTGCACAAGGTAGGCACACCAACAAAACTACAGCGTCCTTCTTTTTTTTTTTAAATAACAATTTCAATTATTAATCAAACAAAATTTCCTAGTCAACAAAACAATCTAAATCAAGTATTAAAAAAAAAAATAATGTATGCACGTCACAAGCACAGTTATCTAGGCCGTTTCAATTAAACAATTATGATTTATTTACAATTATACAATACTGTAAACATACATACATACATACATACGTACATATATACAAAAAAAAAAAAAATGTATTATATAAATATTAAATTTTCAAACTCAACATACATACATACGTATAACAAACATACATGCATACAACATTTATTATTCAAGCCTGAGGCGAGTTTTGATAAAGAATTAAAAAATGTTTTGTTTATTGCGACACTTTGATTTTTGACTGCTGTGATAAAATTATTGAAAAATCGTTTAAAAAATTCTTGATACTTTAAAGTTTTGATTTCTTTGATTTCGATCTTTATCAACACTTCGTCTCAAGGCAAAACAAATACAAAACAATTTCCAATAAAAAATTCAATAATGAATATACTATATACCTTTAGTCATTTTTCTATCTCAATACTTTTCACTTATATATATAACTTTATATATATATATATATAGACATGATTACCATATAAATGTTAAACTACTTTCTATATGTCTGTGTGCATTAGATGCTCTCGAGATTGTATTTTATTTGAATAATTTTTGGTGTATTTGTTTTGTTCCATGCGAAACGTTTATTTACAGGGACCACTAATTCCTGCGGCATTTACAAATGGATACCATTAAAAAGGTGGCGCCGAAAACCGCAATGACAACAACAACAACAACAACAGCAGCAACAACAAATAACGCAACACAACAAATAGTATAACAACCAAAAATGAGAACAGACACGTAAAGTAAACTGTAATGCTGCAACCACACACACACACACATACACACACGCATACGCAAAACAAGAAGAAATAATTCAAAGTATATATATAAAACTTATATACCTAATACACAATATATATATATATACAAACATATATATATGAAATTTTGCATGCATTGTGTATGTTAATATATTTATACAACGCAGTCGAAATCCGTTAAGCAGCCCACACACACACACACACATACACACACACGCAATTATTAAACAATTAATTAATTAACGAACGTATATGTAATGCATACAAATATGTATATGTATATACTTGCAACAGATATAAAAATTTATAGAACCCAGCAAAAAATTATAAAAACAAAGTAAAGAACATCCAGCAACTATGGGCGAATATAAAAAAAAGAATTAATTTTAATTTAATGACAACAAGAAGAAGAAGAACAAAAGCAACAGCAACAAGAACAATATCACCAAATAATCAAATAACCAACCACAGCAGCCACACACACACACACACAGAGAGAGAGCTGCCCCCCAAAAAGATGCAACGTGTGCAGCAAAAATCGTTTAAAATGCAAATTAAACGAAACTGCGTCAAGTGCAGCAGCAGCAGCAGTTGCAGCAGTAAGGAGGCGGCAAGTAGGCGTCAAGTGGGCGTTGCCTTTTGCACACACACACACCCACACCCACAGAAACAATATGAAGGCCAGCCTGGAGGATGTAAGTAATGAGAAAGCAAATATATATAAAAAAAAAACACACACACACATTTTAAATATTAACAAACTGATGATGAAAAAAGCAAAAAAAAAAAAAAAGAATGGGAGAAAGTAAAATGTTGCAATAATAGCGAAAATGTTATTATTTAATTGCGTATTATTAAACAAATCAAATGATTATTATCATTATTATTACTATTCTTAAATTGCTAAGTTGTAACTTTTAAAGTTAATGTCGAAATACATATATATATATATATATAACAAAATATTAAACATACATATTAAAGAAAACTGCAATATATACAAAACTAATTAAATGCAAACAAACACACACAGACTCACACACACACAAATCAAAATGCAAAAACAAATGCATATACAAATAATTATTTGTTGAAAGTTTCTGCAAGTGTTAAAAGTTCGAGAATTGGGTCTCAGTTCGAGTTCAAAAGTGCAATCAACTTGACTGAATCAACCAAATTGGCAGCTTCAATTTGAAGTAAAGCGTGTATGTTTTTTTCAGTTTTCAATGGTATGTGAATCAAAAATCAAAATTGTGCTAACAATTAGATGCAAAAGTTATGAATTATATTAAATGAATTTAATTTAAAGTACAACAATCGTTTATTGGCCAAAAAAGCAAAGCAAAGCGAAGCAAAGCAAAGCGATGCGAACTTATTTGTTTGTTACATGTGTTGAAGTTCTGTATTATTTGATAATTGCAACTCTTTTGTGTTCACATTGAAAGCATAAATGCATAATGCTAATTAAACAATGGATATGGATATGGATAGTTAGACAAATATGTTAAAGCATTCATTATTATCGCAATGAATGCGTATTAAAACAGAGCAAGAGAGAGAGAAAGCGAAAGAGCGATTGCATTTTTTGCATAGCTCGAGGCATAAATCAATTTATTTGCAAAAAGCAACAAAAATCTATATATGTAAAAAAGAAAACTTTTTCAACTCACACACACAACACACACACACACACACACATAAAACTGATGAATCAAAAGAAATAACGCAAACTTAAAACAAATTACAATCTAAGCGCATATGCAAATATAACAATGAACTATTATACATACAACATATATATTTAAGTAAATAAAATATTTATAAACACACACACACACACGCAAACACAAACAAAAGACAAAAGCTAACACACGCAATTGTTTAAGTAATTAACTAAATATATATGTATGTATAAAGCCAAAAACAAAAAACCAAAAAAAAAGCCAGATAAGAATGGGTAAAAAGCGAAAGCAAAATGAAAAGCAGGCCACGTTATGTGCAATTAATTTTTCTAGCCGTGCTGCCTCGTGTCCTGTGCAAAGGACACGACTGGACGACGAAAGACGACAGAATGCAAAGGAAGGATGGGCAATTCGACTATGATGCAATTCGAGGGCGTAATAGAAAAATATATTTATATACAACTATATGAAGTATTCAATTATTGGAACAAAACAAAAAAACTATCTGACAATTAAGTAAACAACATTTGTTAAACACAGCAAATGGGGAAAAAAACCAAAAAAAAAACATAACAATTAATAACAAAACACGTATTGTTCTATAATTGACAGAACAACAATAAGATGCGCTTTTTGTCTGTCTGAGATTTTTGCATTAGGCGACGTAAAAAACAAAACAAAAAACACAAACACATATAGACAAGAACAGATAAAAACAAAAAACTATAAAACAAAAGCAGAAACTGAAACCAGAAGCTGAAACAGAAACAGAAACAGAAGCAGAGAAACAGACGAAATGCAGTGAAAATGTTCCTTTCATAAACTTTTTTGCCAAATTGTCAAACCAACGCTCTCCAGGACTTTGCCTGTCAAGTCTCGGACCAAATACAACAAACTTATGTACGAATGATGACAACAACAACAACAACATACATAGTTATACAAATTACAGATAAAGACAAATAGTTGCAGTGTATTATAAATAAAAGTGTTTTTAATGTTGACAAAAACACTGAAATAAATCACTTCGTGACTTCATTTATAACAATTTGCAGACTTGATTTCACATTGCACTTCACTTGGGGACAAAGAAAACGGATTTGTCAGCATTATTAATAAACCAAAATTACATAAACAACATTTATAGTATATAAATATATATTATATAAATAATCAGAAAGCAAAACCGACACGAAAATGTAAAAGAAATTTTAGATAGGCGAAAGTAAGCAGCTAAAATACATCCATAAATGAATATACAAATGAAATCGGCTAGACTATCGTGCATTATTGGTGATTGTTGATTGTCCAGCAAAAAGAATTAATCACATTTTACTTATGTATACGTATGTATGTTTGCTATGACTTATATACACATGCATACTACATTTGCAAGGGAGTCAAGGCAATGGTTACTTTAACGCTAACTAAACTATTTGTTAAAACCGAAAACCAAAATCAATATATAAGCATTATAAACAGGTCAAAAGCGTATTGTAATTACTCGTATTCCAGCTGCCTGCAGCCGAAATTAGTGGCGAGATCCAAGCGTATTTTACGATTGGATTCAGCAACAAAAAAATATAAAATAACAAAAGCATCAATGAAAATTCGAAAAACAAAGCGAAAAACATGTTATATTTGCATAACAATATATATATATATATATGATGAACAAAATAAAAAAAACGTACTTCTAAGGCATATACATACACACATATATATATATAATTAAATAAATATATTTTTAAGACACGTTCTAAAAGCAATAATTAAAAACAACAAACAGAACAAGTAAGTTTGACAACAAAAAACAAAAGAAAAAAATTATAAAATAAAAATAATAAAACAAAAAAATTGAATACATTAAATATACACCAATATATAAATATACATAAAAATATATATACACCTAAAAAATATATATACAAATATATACATATTATTACTTACGATCGAAGAACGAAAGAGCAAGAACTGCATTAGAGGAAAGCAAAGTGAAGAGAAAACACTTTCTCTATCAGAACAAAACATGCATATTGTAAATTACTTTTAAACATTTTTTGGACTGTCCTAGGAAAAAGAAAGAAAAACACAAACAATGTAAAATCTCTCTTTAATTGGTATTAAAGTAGAGAGAGAGCTGGTGTAATCCAAGTCTATAACAATTCTCAAAACAATACAAATCATTTCTAGGCAGCTATGTCAAAAAAAAAAACAAAAAAAACAAAAGAAAAATAAAAATAAAAATAAAAATGATAAACAAACAAACAAATGTATGCTAAAAACTTTGCTGGCACAAAGTACAGTCAGCTAGTAAATTTTTTATGTTGTAAGTCAAAAAACCGAAACCAAAAACGCGGCTTTGAAGCAAATCGCTTTTTGCAACTGGCCCAAAAGCGATTCAGATTTTAAGCCAGTCTGCTTAGTTTGGACTCGTTGTTGAAAGCGCTTAGCTTTGAAACGTTTAAAATCGGTTATTATAGTACACACACATACAAACATGATGTTGTACGAGTAAGTCAAAAACCAAATCACAGCTTTAAGCGTACTGTTGAATTTTTTCTAGCATTTTCCCTGTTAACGTTCGTTATGAGTAGATGAACATGCTTTATACATTTTATTTGTAGTGCTCTATTGTTAGAAACCAATCTTAAGACAGCAAACTACAACAACAGAAACAACAACAACAACTTTATGCAAACTACATTGGTATACCGGATCAACAAAAGCAGCAACAACAACAACCAAAACGATATGCGTCCTTGTAACAAAATCAATTTCAGTCAATTAGAAAGAAAAACAAAACACACACATACGAAAAAAAATGTTACAGCAACAACACAGAGAGCAACACAAAGACATAAAAAAAACCCAAAAAAAAAGAACAAAAAAATCAAAAATAACAAAAAGAAAAACCAAATCGAACAATTTTTCATTATTTTTCTACTGATGGCGCCGTCAATGCAAAAATTTAGACAGGAAGAGAAATTTTGACGGCGCAGGCGCAAAAGCTTTAAATTGAACATAATAAAAACAAGAGATGTCCCTCTTTTTTATATATATGTGGGGAGGAATAACGTGTATAAATAAATGCATAGGTACGCCGTAAAAGATTTTTTAAACAAACAAAAATATATAAACACACACATACTTTAAGCTAAAAGCCATTTTTTTTTTTTTTTTTTTTTTTGATTCAAAAGTCAATTTTGTGGTCACAGCAAGCAGAATTAAAAAATAGGCGACACGAAAAGACGTAAAGTAATATGTAAAATAGTTTTCAATGTGACAATTACGAAAAGACAGAGCTAAGAGTAAAATTTTGGTAGCTACTTTATACGACTTACTTTCCGTTTCTTTCTCTTTTATATGATCATTATTATTATTATATATATATTGTCTTATAAAACATATCAGTTCTAATTATGTGTATGACTAAATCGTTAACAACCAAAAATAATTACAAATGATAACGATTACGATCATTAAACACAATTATACATAACTAAAGTCTGGCGCTGAAGACGAACTTTCTTTTCAGTACGCTAAAACCACACAAACACACACTTAAGCACATGCTAACGTCCCAGTGTTGAGAAGCGCATAGAAAGGTATGGTCGCTTGGGTCGTGGGGAGTTTGTTAGCCTTGACATTCTTTTATATGATAACAATATCAATTACTTGCATCAGACATCTTTCTATCTTTAGTTATTTACATATATTTTGGAAGACATGCATAAACATATGTACATACACCAGACCACAGCACACTAGCACTCACACACACTTAGACACACTCACACACACACACACATACTTGGTAAAGAATGCATACAAAAAGAATCTACATACATACGAACGATCACTTGACTATTTTTGCTATAAGTAAGAAATTCCCCCCAGGAATATGTCAGTTTGCAGTTGGTACTCCTACTGACAAAAACACCTTTACTATATTGACAATATCTCTTATATATTTTACACTATACTATATGAAAAAAAAAACCAAAAACAAGCAACAAAAAAATTATATATTAATATATACAAGAAAAATAAATAACAAAATAATATTAATATAAAAAACCTAAATACAACAAAAATGATTAAGATAAAAATAACTGACAAAGTTGGCGGCAGTGACGTTAAAATTGTATTTACAAATGCGTAACCAGCAAAATGAAATCATTTTAATACTTTATACACGATACAAGTCGAAGGAATCTTAAAAAAAAATTCAAAAATCCCAAAAAAAAAAAATACCCCAAAATTTAAAAAAAAAAAACCAGAACAAGACAAAAATGGAAGACACATTTATATAAAATGCGCGATAATAAAGCGTTCAGTTTGTAAGTATTCTACTATGTAAGTAAAAGTAATTAAGTCGAATCGTGCAATGGATGGAAAATCAATTAAAAACACACAGCAATACACACACAAACACACATACAAACATACTTACTTGTATAGTATATATTGTGTGGTATCTATAAAACGAAAAAGGAGTGAAGTGGAGAAAAAGCAAACTTTGAGCGCGAATACTTTAAACAAAAATAATTCTAGCTATTAAGTCCCAGCAGGACACATTTGGGCATCGAGTGATTCACGATGATGTTGAAGGAATGAAGTTAATGCTGTTTTAGAAGGTGTTGCCAATGTGTGTATATAGGTAAGGATGTATGACAGTGTAATAGCGATGAGAAAAAAAACTGGTACAGTACTACACTTACAGCAAACTATACAAGGTAAATTATAATAACAACAAGGATTAAGACAAAACTGTGCGAAAGCCATACACATAAATAGAAGCATAACAAGAATTTAAGAAAATACAAAAATAAAAAAAGTTTCGAAAAAAATTTCATTTCTATAAAGAAATCCGGTAACGAATTTGTATATTTACTACGAGAAATACAAAAACAAATTATACACATATGTATTTATATGCGTATATAAGGAAAAGGCAGAAAGAATCTTCATACGACCGCAAATATGCCCATATATATAAAAATACAAATATTATATATATATGTATATATCATATACTATATATATACATAATATAGTTATATATAACCAAGAACAACAAATAAACATATAGTTAAATTCAATAATGTTAAGCATATGATGAAACACAGACAGGGGCGCATGCCGATGGTTAAAGTAATTCAATTATTGATAAGGACCCTTGGAAAAATACATATAAAATAAAACACACATAAAGTATGCGGCCACCAAACAAAGGAGAATATTAACAACTGGATCAGATCGTTCAGATATGGCAATTAACGCTATTTTCAATCACACACATACCCATTCACAGACAGTCGGACGGACAAGAGGAAATTGTAAAAGTTTTTAACACACACAGACACACCGCCCCCAACAACAAACAAACACCCACACATACTTTATAATATCAACAAAAGAAAAATAATTATTGAAAACTTTATCAACAAACATTTACAACTTACAACCTACCCCATTAACTGAAATTGATAATGACAAGAAAAAAAGCAAGAAAAACAGATAGAAAGTAAATCATTTTGTTCGCAATGTGTTACATAAAGCATGTTGTTGGAAAGGAGGCAGGCCTGAAGGATATTCCAATGAGCTGGTTAAAATCGGCATGAGCATTAAATAACAACCGATATGCATGCATATATAAATATATATAAACTATAATGAAACATGATTTTAAAAACCAAAATGAAAAATTAAATAATGGCATTATAAGTTAAGATAATGGTACATAAGTTTAAAAAACAATGGCAAAGAAACGCTCTAGAGCAACAAAAAAACATATATAATACAAATTATATTGAAATAACTGAGAAATAAATAAATTAATTCATAATGATTAATAAACAAATATGAACATTGTTCAAAAACATAAAAAAAATAGCTGTCTTGACTTTTTAATGCGGAAACTTATGAACAGTGTTGCCAGCTTTTGAGCGCCCGCGTAAGCTAGATTCTGGGAAAAAATAAGCTAGAACAAGCTAAAAATATGCTAAAAGGTAAGCTATATCCAAATGCAAGAAAAAAATGCTTGTAATTCCCAACTGGTTTATGCTCTAACCGAAACCTAACCCAGACAAATGCCTCGCACCATTGGCTGTGTTCAGCAGAACTTGCTCTGCCCAAGTGAAGTTATCAAGAGCAGTTATCGGTCGTATTTCTAACAACCTGCCCTTCCCCCCCTTCACCCACTCCCCCCTTCCCACACCAAATCTTCAGGTCTGGGGAGGCGCTTGTAAACTACTTTATTATCCTTCAATAAGACTGTTATGTGTTTGCTTCAAAACATTTAAGGCCCAACCAAACGATGCTTGCTTGATTGTGTAAAGCATCGAAGTTGGCAAATTTTCAACATATGCTACGTCGTGTATCTGCCCAAACGATGCTTACGCACGGTTTCGTTGAGTTTTGTTTTTTTAACGAATGCTTAAGCGCCTAAGCATAAGTTCAATCATTGAAAACATGCTTCGATGCTTTGTGCTCTAGAGCTGTCGCTGTTTTTTTATTATATGGAAAATATTTAAAATAATTGTTAGATCTACATTTTATTGCTTAGAAACATATTGATATAATATACTATTTCTATAAACCTTGTGTTATCTTTATTTTTAACATAATATTACATAAAATGTTACCATTTATTTTTTAATGGAATAAAAAAAGAACATGTGGCAACAATGGTTGGCAAAAAGAAATAAGAAGAAGAGACAAAGCACTTAAGCAACGTATGGTCATAGGCTTTCATGCTCAATGCTGTTCGTTCAGTCTTTCTCCGAGACGCGAAGCAAGCAAGCATCGTTTGGTTGGGCCTTTACTTGTGTTTGGGCTTGTAATTCCTAACTGGTTTAACCACTAACGCATACCTTACCCAGACAAATGCCTCGGACCATTGGCTGTGTTCAGCAGTACTTGCTCTGCCCAAGTGAAGTTATCAAGTGCAGCTATCGATCGAATTTCTAACAACCTGCCCTTCCCCCCCCCCCTTCACCCACTCCCCCCCTTCACCCACTCCCCCCCCCTTCACCCACTCCCCCCCCTCCCCAAACCAAAACCTTCAGGTCTGGGGAGGCTCTTGTAAACTACTTTATTATCCTTCAATAAGACTGTTATATGTTTGTTCAAAACATTTACTTGTGTTTGGGCTTGTAATTCCCAACTGGTTTAACCACTAAGCCATACCTTACCCAGACAAATGCTGTGAACCATTGGCTGTGTTCAGCAGAACTTGCTCTGCCCAAGTGAAGTTATCAAGTGCAGTTATCGATTGTATTTCTCACCACCTGCCCTCCCCCCTCTCCCCCCCTCTCCACCCATCCCCTTACCAACAGGTCTGGGGAGGCGCTTGTAAACTACTTTATTATCCTTCAATAAGACTGTAATGTGTTTGCTTCAAAACATTTACTTGTGTTTGGGCTTGTAATTCCCAACTGGTTTAACCACTAACGCATACCTTACCCAGACAAATGCTGTGGACCATTGGCTGTGTTCAGCAGAACTTGCTCTGCCCAAGTGAAGTTATCAAGTGCAGTTATCGATCGTATTTCTAACCACCTGCCCTCCCCCCCCCCTTCACCCGCTCCCCCTCCCCTTCACCCACTTCCCCCTCCTCTCACCAAACCTTCAGGTCTGGGGAGGCGCTTGTAAACTACTTTTTTATCCTTCAATAAGACTGTAATGTGTTTGCTTCAAAACATTAACATGTGTTTGGGCTTGTAATTCCCAACTGGTTTAACCACTTACGCATACCTTACCCAGACAAATGCCTCGGACCATTGGCTGTGTTCAGCAGAACTTGCTCTGCCCAAGTGAAGTTATCAAGTGCAGTTATCGATCGTATTTCTAACCACCTGCCCTCCCCCCCCCCTTCACCCACTCCCCCTACCCTTCACCCACTCCCCCCCTCCCCTCACCAAACCTTCAGGTCTGGGAAGGCGCTTGTAAACTACTTTATTATCCTTCAATAAGACTGTTATGTGTTTGCTTCAAAACATTTACTTGTGTTTGGGCTTGTAATTCCCAACTGGTTTACCCACTAACGCATACCTTACCCAGACAAATGCCTCGGACCATTGGCTGTGTTCAGCAGAACTTGCTCTGCCCAAGTGAAGTTATCAAGTGCAGTTATCGATCGTATTTCTAACCACCTGCCCTCCCCCCCCCCTTCACCCACTCCCCCCCTCCCCTCACCAACCTTCAGGTCTGCGAAGGCGCTTGTAAACTACTTTTTATCCTTCAATAAGACTGTAATGTGTTTGCTTCAAAACATTAACATGTTTTGGGCTTGTAATTCCCAACTGGTTTAACCACTTACGCATACCTTACCCAGACAAATGCCTCGGACCATTGGCTGTGTTCAGCAGAACTTGCTCTGCCCAAGTGAAGTTATCAAGTGCAGTTATCGATCGTATTTCTAACCACCTGCCCTCCCCCCCCCCCTTCACCCGCTCCCCCTACCTTCACCCACTCCCCCCCTCCCCTCACCAAACCTTCAGGTCTGGGGAGGCGCTTGTAAACTACTTTATTATCCTTCAATAAGACTGTAATGTGTTTGCTTCAAAACATTTACTTGTGTTTGGGCTTGTAATTCCCAACTGGTTTAACCACTAACGCATACCTTACCCAGACAAATGCCTCGGACCATTGGCTGTGTTCAGCAGAACTTGCTCTGCCCAAGTGAAGTTATCAAGTGCAGTTATCGATCGTATTTCTAACCACCTGCCCTCTCGCCTCTCCACCCCCCTCCCATCTTTCCCTTCTCCCCCCTCCACCTATATTCAGGTCTGAGGAGGCGCTTGTAAACTACTTTATTATCCAAAGGGCAAAGTTCCCGCTACACTTCCAGAATTCAGTAGTAGTTGCTCAGTTAAATTCAATTCTACCTATTTTTTTTATCGAAAATATTCAAACCAATTACGTGACGTATTGTTTATAAATTATTTTAGGCATTTTTGCAACATTGACTTCTTTTCACTTCTCAATTCCAAAATCGCGAATGCATCAGACCACATATCGATGGCACTATCGATTAGAATACCAATTCATATTCATATTGATTGAGTTTACGTTACAATCGGCTTTAAATGAACAAGCTCCGATATTTAAGCTGTGGAACACTTGAAATTTATGATATATTTCTTTTAAGTCACGAATATAATTTAATGCTAGAATATGCTATATCAACTTTGAAAAATGCTAGATTTATAGCTATAAGCTATTTGTAAATTTTATAAGCTATTCCATTTTCAAATATGCTAGATCTAGCCTGAAATAAGCTAAACTGGCAACACTGCTTATGAATGACATCACACAATGTGTAGCAAACTTTTCTGATTAATATTAAATTCGATGGTTTTTTTTTTTTTTTTTATATCTTGTTATTTATTAAGGCATACAGGGCAATCCAGGAGCCCCTTTGTGTCCTTGGTGTCTATTCATTCAGCCCATTTGGGCGCGCCGGCTAACATAAGTTAGCTGTAACAATTATAATAACAGTAACAATATAATAACAATAACAATAAAATAACAAATATCACAGATATACAAATGCTGCAAAGATGCGTCAGCTTCTTCTGACCCTCGTCACAGGAGATCGAAGTATTAGGTCCCTCGGTTGTCGCCGGTTGAGCCTCCTAGGTGGGCGATATCTGGTGAGTCCGTTTGCTAGCCGATTTCGGTGTCGCTCTAGCCTATCATGGTAACGACTCGAGTGCTGGTTGATTGTGTCGAAGACAGTGGTCAGTTTCAGGTCTCTGTGTAGCGTGGTGTTCCGGATAAACCACTCGCAACCAGTAACTATCCTCAATGCTTTATTCTGGACGACCTGCACTCTTTGGATTTGGCTGTCGCATGCCAGGCCCCAGATTTGGCACCCGTATTTCCAGATTGGTGCCACGATCTGCTTATAAATTGTCATTTATTGGAGAGTGACAATTTACTTCGCGAGCAGAGAAGCCAATAATGCTTTTTTACTGAAGCACGTATGCGCGTTTTGATGGCAGTCACTTGCTTAGAGAAAGTGAGTCTGCGATCCAGGATTACTCCAAGATATTTTGCTGTATTCGACTGCGGTACAGGGGCCCCTTCCACAGACACGGCCGGTGGCGTTCTCCTCTTGAGGGTGTAGCAAACATTGCTCGATTTGTCGCTATTGATGCCAATATTCCAGCGCCTTGCCCATTCCGCAAACTTTGATGCGTAGTCCTGGATGCCATCGGCTGCATCGTATTCGCATCGGGACGTGTAGGTGACACACACATCATCAGCAAATGTGGCTAGCATTGATGTCCCGTACAGGCTATAATCTGGTATCGGCATATCGTAGCTATACAAGCAGTAAAGCAGGGGGCCAAGGACACTTCCCTGTGGTACTCCAGCTGCCACATCATGTTGGGTAGAGAGTGCCGAATGAAAACGGACCGCGAATCTCCT
The DNA here is from genome assembly GCA_030179655.1 of Scaptomyza flava. NCBI lineage: Eukaryota > Metazoa > Arthropoda > Insecta > Diptera > Drosophilidae > Scaptomyza > Scaptomyza flava. The sequence continues at coordinate 8,390,651 of JARNME010000404.1, forward strand.
TCCCTCGAGGTATGACTTAAGAAGGCCGAAATATGGCGCAGGCAGCGTATGCTTAATTTTTAGCAGAATTCCGGTGTGCCAAACTCGGTCAAACGCTTCCCGGATATCCAGATAGAGGGCGTTGCAGTATTCCTTATTGTCGTAGGCCGTCAGAATTTGCTCGACAACCCGATGAAGCTGTTCGACAGTACTATGGCCAGCGCGGAACCCGAACTGATGCTCAGGAATAATCCCCTTAGCTTCCATGATCCTGGCCATCCGGGCGGCAATCAGTCTTTCAAACACTTTTGAGATCGAAGGGAGGAGGCTTATCGGCCTGTAGGAAGCGGGTTCCCTTTCCGGTTTGCCTGATTTGTGGATCATGGAGATTATCCCGAGCTTCCACTGAGGAGGGAAGTATTGCAGCCTCACAATAGCGTTGAACACCATCGCTATGTAGCGAATCGCACGGCTGGGCAGTGCCTTCAAAGTAGCATTGCAGATGGCGTCATGACCTGGCGCTCTTTTTATGTTCTGGCTTGCAATGACATCAGCTATCTCACTAGGGGCAAATGGCTTGATAGGCAGGTCCATTTGAAGAGCTTGAGTCAGCTGGTCGTGTGTCTCCTCGACATGCTGCAGACTTGCAAGATTAAACGGCTGAAAGCGCTCGGCAAGGTGCACAGCAAACACCTCCGCTTGCTCCAAGTCAGTACGACACCATGTCCCGTTACTGTCCACCAGTGGCGCTTTTCTTGCGCAACGCCTTTTAATAGCGCGCGTGGCTTTCCAGAGTGAGTGCGTCGCTTCGCTTGCAACCCCAGTGTTGGCTAGCCTTTCGTCAAACCATGCAGATTTGTGCTCCACTAGTGCACGACGGAGCCTACTCTGCGCTCTGTTCCAATCGGCTTTGTCCAACGGATGGCGAGACCTCATCCACCTCGCGCGTAAGCGCCTCTTCTCAGTGATGAGAAGAAGAATCTCCCCGGTTAACGGTATCCTATCTGCTGCGGGCCTCCGAGATGCAGTGCGAGTAGCCATTCTAGCTGCTGCCTGGACTGAGTGGGTGAACGAGTCGATAGCGTCATCGATGTCCTTTTCGGTGTGAATCGCAGAGTTAAGTTGCAGTGAGGATTCGAGGTGCTCTTGGAACCATTCCAAGTTAGTACGCCTGGTGATTAGCCGCTCCGTCTTGGGGTAAGATATTGCTGACGCATTCAGCGTAATGACAAGGGGTAGATGGTCGGAGCTGAGCTCAACAACCGGCCGTATATCAGCATGAATGCCCATGATCCCCCTAGTCAACGCAAAATCAATATAGCCTGGTGAGCCTCTGCTGCCGTACGGGTATCTCGTTGGGCCACCTGTTGCTAGCGAGTTTATCTCCGAATTCAGGACGAGATTTGCAAGCGCATGACCTCTTTGGTTGCACCTTCCTGCTCCCCATAGCCAGTGGGACGCATTCCAGTCGCCCGCAACGATGAATTTGGAACGATGCTGTTCCTAAATCGACTTAAATTCATCCGTTGTCCATATAAACCTCGGGGGACAGTATACCGCTCCAAAATTTATATATCCGAGTGCCGTCTCGATAGCTGCTGACGCTAGTTGCACTTTGTTAGTGGCTGTTGGTTCTAGCGGGAAGTGGACCAGGCTTGACCTGATCATGATCGCTGCACCACCTTTAGCGTTGCCAGCGCTGGGATCATTGGCAGTATAGGCCTCATACCCAAATAGTTTGGGTGCCTCTGACCCTTTGCAGTGTGTCTCGCTGAGAAGCAAGACATCTATATCATGTCGCCGCACAAAGCACTCTACTTCGGGCAGCTTCGTGGAAACGCCGTCGGCGTTCCACACAAGGATGCGCAGCGGCATCATTATGGTGTCTTCTGCGCTTGGAGAGCAGTGAGCAGATTAAGAATCTGCCCCTGCTGCTGTGTCTGTTGTTGTTGCTGCTTCAGCATCATCATCATTAATTCCATCTGCTTCTCTTGGAACGAGCGCAGAGAGTTAATGCTTTCACTAAGCGATTGCAGAATTGTTTCGATGGTGCTGCTGGCTCCCATCGACTGCTGATGTGGATCCCTCGTCGTCCTTTGACGGCTGCGGCTCCTGTTGTTAGACTGTTGCTGATGTTGGTGTTGTTGTTGGTCCTGCTGCTGTTGCTGCTTTGCTACATCCGCATAGGAGACGCCGCTTCGAAGAGTGGCAATCGGCCTACCACCAGAGGTACTCCGTAGCATAGAGCGCTCGTTGCTCATGCTTCTACCGCCCAGTCCGCTTCTGGGCCTGGAGCGTTGTAGGAACGCTTGATATTTATTGCAGCCTGAGTAGTTGGCAGGGTGCTGTTCACCACAGTTATAGCAAGTGCATAGCTCGTTGCGTGGTCGAGTACAATCTCTGGCAGGGTGTTCTCCGGCACATTTAACACAAATGTGCGCCTTGCGACAATATTTAGCAGTGTGACCAAACTGCTGGCATCTATGGCATTGCACGATAGCAGTGCGCTTGCGGAGTGGTTCAATAACAACTCTCATATGGCATAATGTTTTGACAGCCAGGATCGCCTTGTTGTTGGCCGCTGCAGCAATATTCAGGAAAAACATATTGACTGGATTGTCTTTTGGGGTGCCTGGCTCGCTGCGCCTCTTGGGCGTATGGGCATCGATCACCTTGTGGCCAATTTTCTCCAGTTCGGCTTTGATCTGGCTAAGCAACGTGCTGTGGTGCAAGCCTTTTACGCAGACTCTGTATGGTCTGTCTTCTTTTAGCTGGTAGCAGTGAAACTCATACTGCTCAGACTCGAGCCAGTTGACAATACTGCGGAATGTGGCAGCATCGGCCGTGTAAAGCCTCATGACACCACCCAGAGAAGCCCTTGCCTCTACCTTGCTCACGTCAGTAATTCTTTTAATGCTTTCCATTAGCAAATTTACATCATTTATTCCCTCCATCACTATTGGTGGTGGCTTGGGCTGTGTTTTGACGGGAGTATCAGAGCTCCCAGCTATGTCAGCAGTAGCAGCTTGGTGGCTGGTGCTTGGCTGCTCGCACAGCACGTCAATTTCGTTTTCGGCGTCCATGTCAGCAGGAGTTTGCGCAAGTGATCCGAAGCGGTTTGAGCTGCCGTTGTAACTAGCTTGAAGTGAGGGAAAGTTACCACCATTCTGGACAAGGTTCGATTTTTTCCTCAATAGCTTCGGAGAAGCGGCTAAGCCCATCTTGCGCTTAATTTTAATTTTTTGAAAACGCAAAGCTACGTCACCTGAGGCAGAGTTTTGGTTGCTTGTGGGGGTCTCAGCTGAGGCTCCGTTGACGCTTGAGAAGGCACCTGGTGCAAATGTCGATGTAGTTGCGGCAATTCCAGCTGCACCGTTCATCTCATTAGCTGTGGGTTCATTGACGGCTTTGCTTAGTGCCTCGCCAAGAATCGCTTTGTTCTTAATCTTAGTTGTTGTTGCAGTTGTTGTGGTGGGGCTACTGCTTTCGGTCGTATTGCATGAAATGCGCTTAATTTCATAAGGTGATTTACCTGCTATTGAGAATATTTTTCCGCGAGCAATCTGCTTATTTCTGAACTGAGAGTTCATTTTGCGCACTAAGGTGATGTGCTGCCCAGACGGGCAAAGAAACAAGTCTGGCCGCACTACAGATATATTTTGTTGTTTTCCAACTGCCGACACTGTACGAGACAGTATCCAAAGACTTAGAATGTGAAATCACTGCACACAGAAAATAAAACAAATTTATTTGTTCTGAATTAAAAAAAAAAAAAAAAATTTTTTGATAAATTTTTGATGTTGCCTGTCAGACGACCTGACAGAGACTTGATCTAAAACTCGATGGTGGTAAGTAGTTTCATATGCAAAATTTCTAAGGCATACTTTTAGGACAAAACGTAATTATTTTTAGAAACAACAGTATAACAATAACACCCAAATTTATTTAAAACATTGAAAATACACTAGATTTATAAAATAATTAAAGAACAATATCAGCTCGATTTCTTAGACTTTTTAGCCAGTTGCTTGTCGTCCCACCACTTGACATACCATTTAGCACTACGTTCGGCAGAAATGTCAGGATCATAAAGTGGCACGTAGTCCATGTGAATGGAGGCACGCAGTCTATTGTACATCAGCATTGAGGACGTATAGGAGGCAATTGCACGTGGTGAGTAACGCATGCGGTATTTGGTATAGGGATAGGCAACTCGGATCACAAACTCCAGTAGGAAAGCTATAAAGTAGTACAGAAAGTGTGGTATAGACCACCAGCTAGTCTTCACCTTGAATCGGTCACCCATCAGCGCCATCTTTTGCAAAAAACGTGAAACATCATTGATGCCCGTGTCGTCGGTGACAAAAACAGGCAAACCATTCACAGCCTTGGTGGACACTTTTAGTGCCTTATAGGCACATATATGACCCCAAGCAACGTTGCCAGCATAAACTAACTGTTGTTTGCCACCCACACCCGCGATCCGTGGAAAGATCCAATCGCGTGTGGACAGATAATCAAATGTTTTTGTAATAAAATGTGAGTCACACTCGCCGTAAGTCAACGGCGCACGTATCGCGCTTGTGGCCAGATAATCTATGAATATATATGATCAATAGGATTCTAACAAAGAAGAGAATATCAATGATGATTGCTTACCCAATTGATTATTTAGCGGTGCTCCATTGGAATTGAGTACTATGTTCTCGGCACGCAGCTTACTGGATGCATATCCAGCAATTAAAAACTCACCATCCTGTTCCCATAGCTTAGAACTATCCAGCGTGGGCGTATCCGTTTTAGACTCTGTGGAGTTGATAATTGCAGAGAAGGTGCTGCGTCCCTTGAACGGCACAAAACAAACCGAAGTGCAGCTGCTGTAAACCAAACGCTTCACATTGTTTTGTATGCACAAATCCACCACATTTCGAGTACCTATAATTAAAAACGAGTAAATAGATAAGTAACATGAATAAGATTCGCATGAGCTTGACAGCACTTACCAGTTATATTCACACGTTCTAGTTCCTCATAGTTGGGTGGATATTCAATTTTTACTGAGGCAGCGCAATGGAATACACTATCAACTCCCTCAAAGATTTTGTTCAAACTCTCACGTTCGTCGCTAATGTCGGCGACAAATGTGTGCAGCATTTGCGGGATCTCCAAGTGTCCAATGTTATTCTGGTAGGGCACAATGTCCAGTGAGCGAATCTCTTTGATGTTTAGTTCTTTGCGCTTTTCCAGCAGCAGCTTAATAATATGCTGCCCTAAAAAGCCGCTACCGCCCGTGACGAGCACTACATCGCCAGCAATGCTTCCCATTTTGTGTCTAATGTCGAATGTTAACTCTATGAGATTGCTGGAAAATAAAAACAAAGTGCAACGGCCATAAAAAAAACGCAAGTTGGTCAAGAAAACGACATTAAAAAAAAGCGCGCACTGCTTCAATGTGTGTGAGTCTGTTTGTCGCAAGAGAAGCCTCCATTTGCAACCTTATAGACATTACCATCATAGCTAAAGTAGTTCACCATGGCAATTTCACAGTGAGACCTTCGTCAGGGTCACACAAGCAACTTTGTTTTAAATGACTTTTTATAGCTCTTAGCTTACGTTCAGCGATGTTATGGTAATGAATATAAAGCTTAATAGACCATATTTCTACGGATCATATATCAAATATGTAATTCTATCTCAAAAGTGCAACTTTTTGAACTTTTAATAATTTTTAAATAAAAGCGAAAGTTCATTTTGGTTTACTGCAGTGTAAACAAACTCTCAGAATTCGATTTTTTAAATTTACTTGAAACAATTTCTATATCGTTTTGCAATATTACGCTGTGATAATTTTGCTGATTTTAAAGTTTATGTTTTTTCGCCTTTACTTCCTCTCATTTGGTGTTACTTGGCCATGGTCAAATTATTCATCACCTTTTGGCCAGCAGCGAGAGACACGAATCACAACAGCAAAAAAGATTAAATGCGTTTGACTTGACGCGGCGCTAGTCGCGATTACAACATAGCAACAACACAAAGACAACAACAACAACAACGGGAAAATAGCATCTCTATGATTACGACGAACTGGTTTCCGCGTCTCTGTTACACCATCAAATGCGTAAAGTTGTTGAGCACTAAGTCTAACTTAAGATCTGTCTGGTTGGACATTGGTCTGCTTTGATTAGGCCAATGGAAAGTGCATTTGACCCGTTTACATTTGCAATACGCGAAACACTGTAATTAATTAAACTTACCACGAAAAGTTTGATTTTGCTTTTGCCGGTGCCAAACGTTGTGGTTTGTTTGCCGTTTTACAACTGTTTGACGGTTAGAGCACGAATGGAGCTACAAATAGGCTGACAGAGTTGCCAACAGTAAGACTGTTATCGGAAAACAGTATTGATCGCTGCAGTGTTATCGATCGTCTGCTGGCGCGCCAAGATTGAAACAGCGAGTAGAATATAAACATCTCAAGTTTGGTAAAATTCAAATTTTATTCAACAACAATTAAATGAATATGGACATTAAATAAGCTTATAGATTACATAAATAGGTTTTTTAATCTTCATTTTTCAAACGAATTGTGTTTATAACAATATATTTGTAAGTACATTGTTAATTGTTTTCGTTGCATCCCTCCTTATTTATATACATATAAAGTAAACGAGAAGTAAAAGGCCGTTGATACAAATGACTTTCGATTAGATTAGGCGCGCTTAACCATTAACATTAACATATACATACATGGAATACAAAATGGTGTGTAGTACAATTAAAAATTCTTTTCACATTTCGGTTTGGTTTATTACATTACATTATTTTCTGTAAATATTAATGCTTAGTTAACTTTTAATGCATGTATGTATGCAGCTTGCGTATTTTTGTATAAATGAATCTGTTAAGTACTAGTTGACTCTTCTGCATATATATAAACGTAAATACATATATATAAATATGTAAATCGGTATAATAACATTTAAGTACGCACATTACAACGTATAAACTATAAATAATCATCCATAATTATCTAGCAATTTCATTTAAATACATTTACAAAAACTCAGTAAATTTGTATTCTATTGCATTTAGATGCATAATTGGAGTGACATGAAGCAATGAAAACAAATTCTATAATTTTTAATTGTCGCGCTATGAACAATATGAATGTTGATTGTGTATGTTAAACTAGTTTAGGTGTATATAGCTCTGTGTGTATATATATTTATATATATATATAGAATGTGTATATGTATGTTAGGCATTGTGTGCGGTCGCAAAGAGCAACACTTTAACTAACATTATTTTACTTTTAACTATTACAATTACATTTTCATTATCAGCTATTATTGTTGTTATTGTTTTGTGTTGCCGAATAACACATTCACCCACACATATACATATGCACATATGAACATATAAGTATGTATTTAATATCCATCCTTTCATTTTCCATTCAGTACGATAATGCTGACGGCGAGCGCGAACCAACTGTAAAATCTTTATACACTGAAAACACGGATATCTGCAAAAGCAATATTCATATTATAAAAATAGTACGTAAATCATATATATATTAATACGTTTAATGAGCATACTATATATGTATGTTTGTGGTCGTATTAATTGGCAACTTGCGTCACAGTCAAGAACTGCATAATGATGATGTGGGCAAGTTGCCAGGAAACCAAATTATACTTGGCATATAACACTATTGGCAGACCAATTGAAACCGACGCTTGCAGGAATGTGCTCCAACACAAAACAAAAACAAAAATCGAAAAATAAAAGGCAAAACAAAACAAATTTGCTTATCAGCAGTACTCAAGTGCGAAGGTTGTTTACCTTGTCTTTTAGCTGCTGACACAGTTTCTGGCCATTCATAAGCAGCAGGAGGACATCGTTGAGCCACTGCACACCGATTTCCGCTTGGCGTGAATCGAACTGCATTGTTCCCTGATTGTTAAGCAGCTGATAGACGGCAATGATGAGCTTGTGGCTTTGTAGATAAAAACTAACAGCCAGATCCTCGGGCAGGTTGGGCACAAGTGATTTCATATTGCGTCCTTTGATTAACTCCTCAATTGGCTTCTTCTTCGGCACAAGCAGGCTATTGCGACCGCGCTGCAAGGCATCCAGAATATTGCCTATCACATGGAGCACTTCATCGGAGGTTCTATTTAATCAGCAAGTGATTTATAATTAAAACAAAAACATTCATGGAAAAACACAAACACACACACACTCACTTGAAGTGATAAGAGTCATCAACGTCATCAATGTGATTGATTGCTGTTTGCAGATGATTGGCAGCATCCTGAACTTGCTGCAGCTTCCAAGGCGAATCGTGCGTAATTGAGGTACGCTGTGTTTGGCTGGGAGCCTTGCACAGCTTAAAGCTTATATCCTGTTAATAATAAAGGGTATTTCATAAGAGAGTTTTGTGCTGTTTTGTGACTAAAGCTCGTACCGCCTGCGTTATCGCGTCACCAGTTAGGGTAAGCACAGCTTTAAGCTGATCGGGTGAAACGCTTAGTATAAACTTTTCAGTCTTCTTGCCCTCATTATCATACAGCGGCACAGGAAATCTGTGAGCACATTCCTGTAAAAGACTTGGCATGAGTTATAAAACACTCAAATATTTTAATATAATACTTACAACTAGTATAGATCGCAATTGTTTTAATATCGCATGTACTTCTTGTCTCAGCACCCATTCAAACTCAATTTGCTGTAAGAATGTTTACATATACAAATGTATGTATATATATATATGCATGTGTAATATGAGTGTGGGTGTTCGTTTTCGCGATAGCGCCACCAAAAAACACAAAGAGGCAACAACAGCACGTTTCATGTACAAATCAATAATATCGGCATTCGTGTAAGGAGTGTGTGAGTGTGTGTGTTTGGTAAGAGACGAGAAAAAAATAAAAGAAGACAATCAATAATCAATTAGCTCAGTGTTGATTAATTGCATTGCAATTTTGGAGCAGGCTTGTCATTAATTTTTAATTACACACACATACCAAATTTAGAGCCTCCTCTCGCTCCGTGTCAACGACAAGCATTTTCATGTTGCTTTTGGCCTTCTTGCGCGCTGTTATGTATCTCCGTTTGGTTTTGTCAGCTAATGCTGCCGCACCCCCGTTAGCAGCAATGCCAGCAAATTGCAATGAGAACGCTGTAATGTGTTTGGAATATGTTGTATGTACTGGCTGTCTATATATGTAGGTAGTATTTAACAACTGCTGCTGTTCATGAATGAACAAACAAAAACGAACAAACGCATCTTTCTGACCGATATCACCGATAATGTTTGGGTCATCGACTGCCATCTCTAACGCACACCAAATTTTAAATTGTAAATGTAGCAAAAGTGTTTTGTGAAGTCAATTAATTTAAAATAAGTTCATAAAAGGGACAGATAGCTTTGGACCATCCTAATTAATTGTTTTTAATATTAATATAAGTCATTTTCACGACCAGTGAAGCTTTCAGCCCTGGCTTATGACTTATTTTGCTATCGACTTATCGCAGCTCGTCGATACAGTGTATGCGTTGTCGTGTGAATGTTTAAACATATTCGCGCGCTATTCAAAATAATAGATAGTACTTACGTCTGCGTAAAGGTGGGGGTGTGGTCAGCACCGCTGCCTCCGGCACCGGATTGAGCACATGGTGCTGAAATTGTCCGCTCCGCTGTCGATGTAGCGGCTGGAATGACCAATTTGTTGTCGAGCTGCAAAATAATTGAAATCACATACACAAATAACACGTTTCGTTATTATTTTGATCAATATGATATATCACTACAAATTAATTGCTTGCACAAATACGACACCACAACAAAAGAATCACCGAGTTTGCGTTATCAAATATTTTTTTGCTATGATATTTGTGTGCTTGATTTTTGGAGCTTAATTTGATTCAGTGTGAAGTGTTAATTGCCATAATGCTTTTGTTATTGGTCGCTTGGTATCTTTGCTGCCATTTGAATAATGACTCATCGAAGCAGCTGTTGAAAGCGTTTTGGGTTTTTGGTGGTTATTTGGAAAAAAAAAAAACTCTACCCGTTTCGCTTGAACTGCATGTAAATGCATGTAATCTGGGGTTCCCACAGCGCGCGCGTGTCAGCAACTTCAATGGCATTGGCTTTTGGTTTTCAAATTACAAAACGCGCTTATCAAGCTATGCTGACGTTTTTTTACACACACGCATGCATACGTACACATAAACAAACACGCGCATAAACTTTTGTTGAAATTGTTTTTTTTTTTTTTTTTTATCAAGCAAGCTCTTTTTGTTTTTCTTTCGATAAGCGAATGTCTGAATAAAAATATTGTGCATTAAAGTATTTATTTGGCCATAAATATAATAGACACGTTAAGACGTCGGCGGCTTTTTTGACACTTTGTACGTTAAGCTAACCCATTAGGCCAAAAACAAACACTGCCTTTTTTATAATTTATTATTTATTGTTAAGGTGGCATATATATACTATGTATAAATAAATAACGGTACCTCTGCGGCATTTTTTGCTGTGTTTTGTTAACAAATATTTTATTTTTGGGATATTATATGTTTGTTATTATCAATTGCAAGCACTTCACAATCACGAGCGAACAACGTTAAAGCCAAGTTAGGTTAAACAATAAAGGGTGCACATGCGATCAGATGTTGGTAGCTAAACAGCTAACTGGTAACACAGCTAACGGCAAGGCAAGCGCACACAAAAGCCACAACCAAGCAACTGAACCGACAAACGGCGGCCCCAAGAAAAAAATAACAAAAAAAACGACCAACACACACAGCGACAGAAAAAAAAGCGCCGCCGTCAAGTCGAGCGGGCTAACAACAACGCGAATTGGTCAATGGCAGGCAGCACCAACAGCAGCAGCAGCAGCATTAGCAACAGCAGCAACGGTAGCAGCGACGTTAGCGTTGACGTCGAGGCCAACGTCGAGCGCTCGTTCGTTTGTTAACGTAGTTAATTTCGACGAGCTTTTTTCGCTGTCGATTTTTTTTTATGCCGTCAGCTTTCTTCAGGTGCGGCGCGCTCTTCACTGATAGCCGCGTTTATCAGCGCCGACAACAACAAAAAACATTTGTGCGGTTGGCATTGACAGCATAGCATAACCATAATAATAAATTAACTACGTTTACAAATTTTTATTTTGTGTTTCTTTTTGTTTTTGCATACACAGTTTTTTTGTTGTATTTTTATTATTTGTTTTTTTTTTTGGTATAAAAAAGTAGTACAAAAGTGTTTAATTCTATTTATTTGAGGCTTTTGTTTTGTGTTCTTATTTTGGTCTCTCAATTTAAATACGTGGATTTGTTTACGAATTGAAACAAATGTGCAAATATCAACAAATACACGTAAACATGTGCCTAACAGGTGTGTGTGTGTGTGTGATAGGGTGTGTATGTTGTGTGTGTGTGTCAAGTGTATTCATGTCTGTGTGTAAATTTTGTGGGGGGATGCGTTAATTTACTCGCCGGTCATCATCTCCATGAATTCTGTAAAATTAAATAAAATGACAGACATTAAATAACAAAACATCGAATGCCAAGCAAGTGTAATATGCATTTATAAATAAATATGTATATACATACGTATGTACATATGTTCATTAGCAATTAAATACTATACACAAGTATAAACGAGTATAAAAAAAAAAAAACACTAATGGAAATTCGGCATAATTATTTTGTGTGTCGCGCGCGCCTATAAATAGCATTCGATATGCTCCAAAACGATCAAGTTGTCATAATCGAGAACTCAAGATCATAACACACACACACCCCAGAGAAGAGACAAGAAAACCATCTTCTAGCTGATGTTTACACAAGATTTATGAACGCTATACAAAATATAGTGGGTGGGTGTTTTTACGTAGGTGCTGCTCTTCTTTTTTTTTTTTGATTCGCAACCCACTAGAATCGATTCCATAAATACATACATATAAATATATGTATATACATGCACGCATATATGCTGTAGACTATTAAAAGTTGTAGTATTTTATTCAAGATTTGCCAACTCACCATCGAAATCAACTGTACCGGAACCATCACTATCGATTTCTTCGATCATAATGTCCAATTCCTGTTCGGTCAATTGATCGTCGAGCTCCTTAAGGATCTCCTTCAGGCAGGTGGTGGGAATGAAACCGTTACCCTGTTTGTCATACAAACGGAATGCCTCACGCAGCTCCTTCTGCATGGCCTCCGCATCCTCCTCCACGATGAATTTGGCAGCCAGTTGCACGAACTCACCAAATTCCAAGCGACCAGATTCTGAAAAAATTCAAAACAAAATACACATATAGATATTAAAAATATTTTAGTCATGTGTGAAAAAGCTGGAAATTTTTTATAGCAGATTAGAAATGATATATAACATATGCTCAATGAATATACATATATGACACAAATGGAATGATATATGACAAGAAAATTCCATGCGCTATCATATCCATAAATATGTACAGGCGAACTTTCATATAACGACTTGCTTATAGCGAAGATTTCTTTCTAGAACCCTTCAATTTGATTTAACCGAAAACCTATTTTATAGTAAAAATGTTCTCTATAACATTTTCTTGTCCCCTTGAGATTCGTTTTATGAAAGTTTGACTGGGTATCCTTTGAATGATATAGCTGATATTGATAAAATGACTGATTTCCTATTTGAAGTTAATCTGAAACTCAAATACTTACTGTCTTCATCAACCTCCTCGATCAGTTCCTCCAGGATCTTCTTGTCGAAGGGCTGACCCATCAAACGCAGAATATCGGCAACCATTTCGGTGGGAATACTGCCAGACTTTTGATGATCGAAGCTGTTGAATGCCTTCTGGAGCACGGCAATTTGCTCGGGTGTCAGATCCTCATCCTAATCAAGGATATTTATTGATTTACTAATTTCAAATTCAAGTTTATCCATTTGCAATATCTTACCACGCTGCTCATGTTGCTGCTGTTGGTTTTTGTTTATACAAAAGATATATGTGTATACTATAGATCGATCTGTATCTGACAGATTTGTACGAAACGATCACCTCGGAGTATTCGTGCCTACTACGAAGCAGGCGCGTTGTGTTTTCCAAAATATAGCCCAAAAAAACATTCAAATCGACTCAGTCTCTGAACTTGCCACAAACACACGCACACAAATACAAGCACACGAATAGCCAAGACGAACCCGAGACGAAAAATGTAGTACGTATTTGTATGCATACAGATGTAGAGCACTTTTCACATTTCCACGCCCGATGCCTGAATTTTATTGTTTTTTAGAAAGAACTGTAAATGCGATTAAAACGTTCGTTTCAAAAAGCCCGATGCCGTTGCCCGACGCCATTCAGAATGTGAGCCGTATAGTGGTTTTCCAAACAGACAGAGTAGAGCAGAGCAATTTCAGCGCTTCCACACAACAGAAGCAGGAATGGAGCAGGAAGTGCGATGGAAGGGGAAAGTTGATTGCCGAGGCTGAAGCTGCATAAATCGGCAGCTAGTACTATAATGCGATGCGTTGCGCTTTTTGAAAATATAGACAAAATAAACGAATAATTATATACTATATATCAATATATATATATATATAAATATATTTGGACATGTATATATAGACAGCAGTTTGCACGACGACAACAACAACATGATATGGAGAAATGCCCCAGTGAAGCATGCGCTAGACAAAGCATAGAGCAATGCACGCTACATTTAAAAAAGAGAACCAGGCATATTGATTAAACGTTAATGTTTGGCAATTAGCCAATGAGAAAACACAATACAATATTTACCACAAACAATACATTTGTCAGGATTAACCCATTCTACAAATAAACTTTGTCAGTATTTACAAATCTCAGTCAAAGATTGTCGAAAAGAAGGCAAAATAAATACAAAGATTAAATCAATTCTATTTCAGTAAAGTAAACGTAGACATTAAACTTTATTCATCAAAGCAAATTAAAGATGGTTTCAATTTGATTGGCAACATTGAATATGAAATATCATGCTGTACATTTGGGTTTTTTTTTTTTTTTAATTATCTATTGCTCGTTGGTTTCAATAATTGCGATATGATAGCGTGACGAAAATAGATGCACAAAGCAAAACTTCATACTTAGAAGCTATTTTAATTTTTACTTGAGAGTATTAATATCTTATATATATGTATATGTATTTATACACCTATAATTTAATTGCGAAATTTGTTAGTGTTGTTGGGTGCTAAAACAGCTGGAGTTCCACCCTGGTTAAGTAAAGCCGTAAGCGTAGCATGCGATGAGCTAAGCGTTGAACTGTTGCTGCTAGTGGTGTTGCTGGTGTTTATCATTTTAGGTTTCAGTGGATTTGTGGTGCTGCTGCCAACAACGGTGCCCTGCAAGCAAGGCGTTGCAAGCGCAACAGATTGTTCTTTGGGTGTTGCTGTTACGTCGTCAACAGTTGGCATCAGTATTGTCATTGGCGTTAGATGTGGCATTGTGGGAGTGCCTTGTAGAAGTGCATTTCGTAAATGACTATTGTTGTTAGCTAACTGTTGCTGCTGCTGTAGCTGTGGTTGCTGTTGTATGGATTGCTGTTGCTGCTGTTGTTCCTGTTGCTGCTGTTGCTGCTCATGCTGCTGCTCCGCATTGCCAGCCAATATAAACGAATTGGTTATCAGCCCACGACTCTTAATATTCAAATCTACAAAGAACAGTTTCATTTTGTGTATCATCGTCTCGGTAACATTAAAAGTGAGCATCATGCTAAGATCGATGCTGGCTTTGTTGCGATACAGCTCGTGGGTTTGTTGCAACCGGCAGACTTCATCATAAATAAGGAATAAAAAACGAGAGCTACGATTCTCGGGCGGAATAATGCCACGCGCCGTTAGCCACTCACGATCCTCGGCATCGGGTAGATAGCGTATAATCTCAGGATGTTTGCTTGCAAGTCGCGCGCCACCCATCTCCTTGCCATCAATGTTAAAGCCAAAAGCCAGGTTTGCCTGCACGTCCAGCACAAATTTGGTGCTGGTCGAGATCTGTGCGGTATTCCAAAAGATCTGACGCCGCACCGGTGTGGGTAGCGGACCGCTCATTATGGGCATGCGAAGTAATTGCTGCTGCTGTTGCAGCTGCAACAATTGTTGCTGCTGTAGCTGTTGTTGCAGCTGTTGCTGCTGCAGTTGTTGATGTTGCTGTTGTGCAACTAAGGTAGTTGAGGAGCAGGGCATAGGTTTACCAGCTGCAACAGGAAAGCCCAAACTATTGGGAAACATTTTGTTGTTATTGTACTCTTGAGGCTTTGCAGGACGTTTAAGTGCCATGCGTTGTTGTTCGGTGGCAGCTGTTGTTGCCGCACAACCTGGACGCTGTTGTCGCATCACAAAATTTGTATACTGTCCTTTGGCATTCTCCAGCAGTGCACACGAGGACATTTTCTGCAAAGTTTCCTCATTTACAGCATGCTGTCCTAGATTTTCCTTGATGTTGCCAAAGGCGGGCTTAAAGCAGTTCTGAGACGAAAGCAAATAAAATGTTAACAAAGTAATCGATATGTTTTAAATGCACTTACGTTCATGTAACGCTTAATAATATCGTTGACTTCCGCATCGAACGCCTGCTGCACGCTGATTCTTAACAGTTCTAAAGCTCGCATTGCCGACTCGGCATTGCCACCACTTTCCATGTTGTGAACGCCACTGTAACGTTGACGTATCCGCTGCAGCATTGTCTCCGCCATTTCCGTTGTGGTTACAAATTTCTGTTAAGCAATGTGAATAATAACTTATTATAGCTTTAGCTCTTAAACTGCATATAGTATTCGTTTCTCTACGCACCCGTGAGTTCTCCATTCCATTCTGTGTTAGCGTTGGTATATTCTCCACTGTGGGCTCGACTTCATTCTGTTTTGTCTGCTTGAGGGGACTAGCTAAGCGCGTGTCCATGGAATGTGTGGTTTGATTGGAGCAATCCGAGTCATCCGATGAGGAATTGACCTGCAGTGCAGCAGGCGAACGTTGCTGTACATCGCTGCTGGTATTGTTGTGCGCTGTGCTCGCTGAATCGCTAAGAATCTTCCAGCTGCGCTGAATGACCATTTTGTTTAATTTTTCCTTATTGTTTTAATGTTTTGCATTTAATTTTGCTGCTGTTGTTTGAGTGGCTGAATAGTTTTTTTTTTTTCTTTTTATCTGGGCTGCGTTCTCTGACCAGGGACCAAAATGTGCGTGGCTGCAGTGCGCATGCGTTTTAGGGCCACCACCCAAATCTCACACTCCCGCCACACAACTTGCAACGACAAACGCTCAACAGCTGCTGCTGGGAGCAACAACAACTTCAGCTGGCGATGCCGGCTCTATACAATCCATATCCAGTTCTCCTAGTTCAAGACGTCGCTGATAATCCAACATGTTGCGCAGTTCAGCATATTCCTCTAGCTCATCCTCTTGCTCCATAGCAACCGATGTGGTGGCTGCTGCTGTCTCTGCTGTCTTAGTTCCTTCAGTTTTGCCGAGCTTTTTATGCTGTTGTCGCTGCGCCAGCAATTTTTTGTCAAACTCATCCATGTATTCTAATGCTGCACTTGGTTGGTAATCCTCTGGAGCTTTATAGCTGCTATGAACAGGCAATTGCAGGACATCGGGCAGCATAAAAGCGTTAAGCCAGCAAACGAGTGGTGTAATGCCGCACTCATAACTGGCTTCCTTGTGGTAGAAGAGCAAACCATCTAGCTGCGGCTGATTATTCGGCCATTGTGGATATGTTTGCAAAACTTGCTCCACAGCACTTGCATCCTCAAAGTCATAGTAATCCAGAAGCTTAAAAGGTTTCTCATTGCGTTTGCTGATCTCGCTTAGCTCACCATGTTCATCGAAACGTGAGCGCAGCCAAAAGAAACGAAAGTTGGCATCGCAGTTAAGGAGCTGCTGCTGTCCAAAGGTAAGCGCATCCAGCACATAGAAAATATCCTGTTCGGGCACATGTATGCAATCTAAAACAGTCTTCAACTTTTGCATATGACCATCGCCGGGAAGCAACGAACGAAACTGCATCACAATGCGACCTCCTTTGTTGTACACTTTGGTGCGTCCATTGCTGGCGATGACTAGACATCGTTTGCCCACAGGACATGGGACCAGTAGCCAATCGGCTAGATTCTCGGGACGATGGCGCAGCCATTCTGATTGCTGCAGCCTGTAATGCTGTCCTTTTGTATTGTTTTTGGTTTTGCGATAACGTTGTCTGCGCGGCTTATGCTGCGTTTTGCTGTGTTCTGCATGTTCCTCGTTTGTTTTCTCTTCATCATCATCGGAGTCGGGCCCGTGTCGGTATTCGTCTTGTTGCAGTTGTCGTCGCTGCTTCTGTTCATTGAGCAGCTGCTTTTGGCGCTGCTTTTGCTGCTCTCCCAGATCCACACCCTTTTTGTAAAGCTCTTTAAAATCCTTACTCATGTTGCGAAATTTTCACAATAAACAAAACACCGGTGACTTGAAACGTATTCGAAAACGGTCACACTTAGGGCATTTGCACATCTATCGATATACTTGTTACATCAAATACGAATCAACGTCTAGTCTAAACAGCTGTTTAGCAATTTCCATCGCAATTATTTTTTGCCGGGACAACGTTAACCTTTAATTATTACCAGAGATCATTAAGTTTTAATCAATAATGAATAAAGCTTCCAGTCTATTTTGGCCAGCTTTGGTGACACCAAAAAATGCTGTCGTTAAGCAAACGGAACAACTTTCCCGCAGTCAAAAGGTAACATTTTTGTGTGTGTTATGAAAGAAGCAAAATGATAAACAATTTTTCTATTCTCAGCTTTTAACAGAGCTTGGCCTGGTCAAGCCAGGCAGCAACGGCACTTTCCAGATTATGCCCATAGCACAGCGTGCCTTAGACAAATGCATTAATTTGGTGCAACGCAATATGAAGGATGCGGGCGGCCAAAAAATCAGTCTGCCAGTTCTGACACCCACAGGGCTGTGGAAAAAGACGGGAAGGTTGGAGGGTGACATATCCGAGTATTACATTGTTCGCGATCGCAATGGAAAACAATTCCTGATGAGTCCAGTGAGTGAGTATATGCTGACTTAAGTAGTTATCCTCCGACTACGCTAGATCATAAAGTTTTAAGAAGTAAAAACAATGCTTTGTATATAAATTACATAAATTCTTATATTCCTTGCAGACTCACGAGGAGGCAGTGACAGCAATGATAGCCACAATAGCGCCCATTTCCTATCGCCAGCTGCCTTTGCGACTGTATCAGATTGGTCCCAAGTTTCGGGATGAGCTCAAGTCACGATTTGGCCTAATGCGAGCCAAGGAGTTTCTCATGAAGGACATGTACACATTTGATGTGACTAATGAATCTGCTGAAGAGACTTACGCGAAAGTAAGTGATGCCTACAAACAGTTCTTTAAGCAGATCGAGGTGCCGTATGTCAAAGGTAAACTTAAAGCTTTATGGTATTTACGTCAACTTTGTCGATATTATCACTCTTTGCAGTTGAAGCGGACACAGGAATTATGGGAGGCAGTTTGTCTCATGAATATCATTATATTTCACCAGTGGGTGAGGATGCGCTGCTTAAGTGCAGCTCCTGCAGCTATGCGGGAAACACTGAAATCTTTGGCAATTATTCAGCTAACACATGTCCCAGTTGTCAGGAACCAAAATTAACTCCCGTACGCGGCATTGAGGTGGCGCACACTTTTCTTCTGGGCGACAAGTACTCAAAGCCATTAGGCGCTACGTTCCTGAACACCTCTGGCAAACCCGAGACCCTTGTAATGGGCTGCTATGGCATTGGAATCACGCGTGTCATTGCTGCCGCGTTAGAGGTGCTCTCCACCGAACAGGAACTACGCTGGCCCAAGCTTTTAGCACCGTACGATGTCTGTCTAATTGGACCTAAGCAGGGCAGCAAGGAACAAGTACCGGCAGAGCGCATTGAAAACGATTTATTACAGCAACTGACGCAAATTTGTGGCGCTGACGAGCTGCTGCATGATGAGCGTAAGGATCTGACCATAGGCAAGCGTTTGATAGATGCCAAGCGTCTGGGACACCCATTAACGATTGTAGTTGGCGCCAAAGCAGTGCAACAAGAGGCACCCAAGTTAGAGCTGCATTTAAGCGGTTCTGGAAAGCTTGAATTAGAGCTATCTGAAGTGCTTAGCTTGGTGAAGGCGCATGTGCGACACAAGCAACAACTGCAGGGGATTGTTACACATGAACAGGATATTGTCCAAGGTGGGATTAAGCAAAAAGCAAATGTATAGTTTAATTTATGATGTCAAGACAGCAACCATTTACAAATACAATTGAATTGTACATTTAATCCCCATTATGAAAATAATGGCAAATAGGCAAATTGTGCCCATAAGAGTATGCAATGCATTTTTGTTATTTAGCGAATACGCCAACCCAATTTTTTGTCGACAAGAAATTAATTTGAAATCACAATTTTTGGTCAAACTAAAGAAGAAAACATTAATATAGTGAACTGTCTATCGATTGGCCATATACATAAGCTTTATATGAATGTAAGTAAGGTAACAATAATTCAACACAATGTCACAATAATTTCGCAGCAAAGCTGATTAACCAGCAATCAGTGCTCGAATTGTTTTGGAGACAATCTACTGCTCAATATAATCTGGCTCCGGTATTTGTGGATAGATTTGCACTTGTTGCTGTGGCTTGCGGGGTGGTGGTGGTGGTTTTGTGATCATGCTGGTATAAGACCATGGCATCTGATTGCGTAGCTCCTCACTGACGCGAGGATTAACCTGTTGGGACGGATAGATTTCCGAGTATCGACTATTTAGCGCTGAGCCCGTGGCGATCTGCTGTGCCGCTGGTGATAAGGGGCGCTGCGGCGCTGTGGGCTCCGCGCCAGGATAGTTAAGTTGATCGGGGTGCGCATCTGTTGTTCGGTACGTGTTAATCTCTGGCTGAACTTGAGTCTGTGGTGTTTGCTGTTGTTGCTGTTCCTGTACGGGTGGAAGCACTAAAACTGGAGATTGTAGTGTGGTGCGATCGCTAGTCTGACTTAACGACATGTCGGCATTTTGTGCTGGTATCATAATGGGCAAGGGCTTAGGACGAATCTGTTCCGGATACTGCATTTCCATCTCCGACTGGGGTGTAAGGGAAGCAGGTGCCGTTGCCTGATGCATGGGCTCCATAACCACTAAAGGCTGTGGGGATGGCTGTCGTGGAGCCATTCCAACGCTGTGACCTGCTTGAGACATCGTCTTATTTTCCGACGTCTGATTGGCCAGGACATGCGACAACGACAGAGAGAACATGCCACCGATCAAGTTGAGTAGCCAGATCAATACCACACGGCTACTTATGCAGGTGAGCAGAATGGCGGGCGTGGAGAAGTAGGCGCCAAAGTTTTCCAAATATGTCCAAAGCATTTCTGGCATTGTTGACTCCGGCTGGGCGCCAATAAAATCGAAAGCATCTTGAAGGGACTGCAATTGAAAAAAACACGCTTTGAATAAATCATTCCAAACAGGATGTTGGCTGTGCCTTACCAAAGTTTTGGATATGTCCATTGCATGATAGACAGTGGCGACGACGTCCAGAATGCAGCCGGCTAGCACTGACAAAAACCAGGGCCAATAGATGATGCCAGAAATGAGTTTAGTCGTTGCACAACACAAGGTAACTATTCAAATATAGAAATATATTAGAAAATTCAAATCTTATTTGCCATTAAGACGTTTAACTCACGTATGATTGAACATGAGGATGCTATCCACAAGCCACTGATTGATGCATAGACAATCATGAAGATGTATTCGCGATTTGTGATTTCATAGGATTTGGCCCAGTCCATTATTATCTGGAACTCTTGATCTTGCGCCACAAGCGTTGGATTGCCGCATCTTTCCTCTATTTAAAAAGTTTTACTTGAGATTTTTGTTTTTTATCCTTTGAGTTCGTATACCTACCCACAAAGTATATCAGATCCATGGCAAATTTAAAAGGATTACTAGCAATATCCGATGTTGGCTGGCAATCTCGCAATGTAATGCCCCAAATCGCAAGGCCCATATAAATGAGTCCTTGAACCTGAAGAAGATATGGAAATGTTCTTTCAAATCATATGAATAAAATAATACTTCAAATCTATCAGGTTCACATTGATTGATTACTTTAGAAGCCTTTAATTCGTTTGAAACTTGTGATCTACACTGGTTTCACCCCAATGGGCTCTACAAAAACCTAGAAAATTGATTTGTAATATTATTTTACCATCATTATGATAAAGAATGATTAATTGACAGGGCTTTGAACAAGTGCAAAACATATTCATAGACATGTGTACACAGAATTAGGAAGGTCACTTAAAAATTTCGTGAAAGTAATAAACCGGCTTTGTTTAGGATTTTGAGGAATTGGGAATATCTCTCTAGATGACTAACACTTTTTGATCAAAATTTTAATTCGATTTGAACGTATTATATATTAAAGAAAGTGTTTTGTTGTGCTTTGTAAATAGTTTGACTTACCAATATGACAACGGCCATAAAAAGCATGAAACATTTGGCGAACCCCACGCTGACACCAGCCATGATGTTGTGGTTGTTGCTGTTGTACTTTTTACTGAAAGAATGCGATCAGTTGTTGTCGTTAACACTCGATAAGAGCTATAAATTCAATTAGAAATTAGACCATATAGCTTTCGCAAAATTTGAGTATCTTATCAATTTAATGAGTTGTTCGCTATTAACACTTTTATTTTTAACTTTTTGCTTACACAAGTATTAATTGAGCGAGTCTGTAGTTTTGCAATTGAGTTTTCATTTATTGTCACTAATTGTTGTTGTTGTTGTTGATGTCACTAATACATATAGTATTGCCAATGAGTCACTTCAATGAAATTACACTATCGCATACACAAATGTTTAGCAATCAACTTGGGTTTGTTGTGCGATACGCATGACGGCCATAAACAATAACAACAATAAACGCTTGTTGTTGTTATCTTGCTCACCGTTAGAATAATTGGCTAGTCTTCACATAAACAAGTGGAGAAACGAAGCGCATTCACCGGCTGCTTTCCTTGGACTGAGAGCGCTTGTGCTCCAATACTGTGTAGTTAGCAAAAAAAAAAAAAATATCTCATCCGCCATTGAATGGCCATCGAAGCTCTTTTGTAATTTCTTAGTTCTATTCGTTAAAACTTTTTTTATTTTGGTCATATGCGATAAGATAAACCTACTGAAATTTTAAGGGTAACACTTGTTATCATCAAAAGTTATACAACAAAAGGCAAAAAATAAACAACAACAACAAGACTAGGCCAGGGACAGTGTTAAAGCCAAAGCTTCAATGAGCGGGAGCGTACTCTCATTACAAATTGAATATGTATTCTCATCGTGCCGTTTTTATCAACAATAGGCCAACAAGCGTTTGCCCGTTATCTGACACCTTTTTATTAGACATACATATTAATGTTTGAATTATATTTCTGTGCAAATACAAAAATAGATATGCGTACGCACTATTATTAAATACATATTTAGTACAATTTGTGCTCACTTTAAACGATGAATGGGGTAAGTTATAGTTAATATTCCATTGTTAAAAACATTTGCACCACGCTGCGTATATTTAATGGCCGCTGCTTTGGTCATGTGGACAGGCAGCTCTACCCGTGTCCATTTGCTTATCAATTCCGCGATCGTGTTTTGATTGAAAAGGTGTCTGGAAAGGTGTATCATCATGGTAATCAAATTCTTACAGATGATGAGTCAGTGCAAGCACAAAAGTAAACCCCAATGCAATAAGTGTACTCAGATTCGTAAGGGTATCAAGAGCTTGTTGATAAGAATAAGGAAATGTATACAGAGAACAATAATAAATGATTAAAGTCTAGTTAAACAACTATCAATTATCAAAATAAGCAATAGACAAATACTTTAAAGTTCCTAACATAATACCAAAATAACATTTATTTTGTGACAAACTATTTATGGTAAAAAAACAATCTGAGAATATATATATTGTATATATTTTTTTAAGCAATCAACTTATCAAATCCTTTACGGACTAAGCTGAAACTTTCTAAAGTGGTTTAAAATATGTCAAACTAGTTCAGATTTGCTTAAGATGCATTAGTCATATTGAGATTGATTACAATTCCATATACTCTTTTCAAATTATGTACTTTCCATCAGTCATTAGCACTTTTATTGAGCATAACAAAAATTTCGCTTGAATTTCGCAAAGATTTGGCAATATTTGAGTAACCCAATTACATGCTTATCTGAATTAGTACTGAAAACTGAATCGAATTATTTGTACTAGACAGTTTAGTAAATAAAAATCAGTTTTCTATGAAATGAACGGAAGCACTCAGAGAGAGAGAGAGAGAGAAACGTTGGAAAAATGTTTATGGTTGAGTGAATCGTTAAAAGCTGAACATAATCCATTCTAGCTGTTTGCTTTGCCAATTAGAGTCTCAAGCTTGGCAGATGCCTCCGAACTGTTCCCCATTTCAGCAGCTTCATCCACTCAGCGTGCGATTTTTTGTGTGTGAATTGTTTATTCAAATAAAGAGGCAGCAGTTTGGTGCTGGCTGCGGCTTGGGTTTCAGATCAAATCACATGACTTTAATTAAACTTGGCGTAATATAAATATGTATGTATATACTATATATGTGTTTGAGTGTTTTTGTGTGTGTGAGATGGCTTAGACTAGAGTGAAATTGGCCGTCTAAACACGGGCGCTCAAAATAACGGGATCAGCTTCAACTTCGGCAACCTTTGCCTTTAGCTTTTTCTCCTCCTCCTCATGTTCCTGCTTAATAATTGGCTGCTCCGTGGTTGTGCTGCTGGTGGTGCTGCTGTTGGTGTTGCCAGTGGTGCTGCTGGTGGGGCTGGTGGTGGTGCTGCTGGTGGGGCTGCTAGTGGGGCTGCTAGTTGTGCTGCTGGTGGTGCTGCTGATGGTACTGCTGCTTGTGGCAGTGCTGCTCTGTGTCTCCAAACTCTCAACTGGAGCCGTTGACGTTATGGATGTCTTTACAATGCTAATCTTGGTCTGTTTGCCATCGCTGCTATCATTGTTGGAATCCTCCTTAATGGTGGCTGAAGTAATCTTCGTGTGATGCACCAGGAAAGTGGGTATGAGTGGCACAGAGATGCCACTGTGTGGTTGCACCGAGACATGATCGATAATCAGATGGGCGGGACCTTTCTCCTCCGACAATGGCACTTTCTTGGTGGTCTGCACTAGAATCTTACGCTCCTGCGCATCATCAGTCGATGCAATGGGCGTAGTGGCCGTCGTAGGCTCATCCGAACGCTTGGTTATGCTATGTTCGTTGGTCTCAGGTGCCTCCGATTTCACTTCATGAACCTCCGCCCCTGCACCAGTAGCACCGCTCAAACTTAAAGCTGACTGGAATAAACTGTTCTCCAGATTGCCAATGAGTGCCTGAAACGAGACCTGCTTCAGCTGTCCATCGGGATTGGCAAACACCTGTCGCTTGACCACATCTTGATCTGGTTGCGGTTCTACCACAGCTGGCGAGTTCCTGGGCAGACCAAGAAACAAGTCATTCAAATCCGCGGGTGCAGCTAAGCTGGTGGAGGCAGCAACTGCCAGCAGCTAAATAAGCAAAAGTACAGGATTATTAGACGACAACCTAAATAAAGTAAAAGCTTTTAACTCACGACGAATATCAATGCGCACTTCATGGCTTAATTTTTTCCGCTTTTTATTTTCAAGTTGTTAGCACCACAAAGTCCAGATTGATAATAAGTTCGCTGTCGAGATGTGTGCGACTATTTAAAGCCGGCTCACGAAAAAAAAGTAAAACAAAAAAAGTTTTCTAGCTAAGCTTTCAGTTAGCACGTTTGCCGCTTCAAACATGGCCCGAGTCGAGTATAAGATTCTGTTAACTGGTTCAATCTCTGCACAAGCTCTCAATAAATTTGGTGTTTTTCTTTTTGATTAAGTTTTTTTCACTTGAAATTCTCTTTCAGTGCTCGTGTTGTTTCTTAAATTAATGATAATAAATGCAACCTTCAGATGTTAAAAAGTTTGTTTAATCAGAATCAAGGATTAATCACTGAGAGATCTTCAACGAAATATCCATGTTCAGTATTTGGACTGATTTTTTGTTTAATATCTATGATGGAACGTGTACGCTAATCTTTAAATTAATTCAATTAACATTAGATTGCTATTTTTAAATGTATTCAGATATTTTTGTGCATTTCATATTTGTGCATAATTATTTCCACGAAAAGTAAACAAACATATTTTTGTTTTTAGGCGAACTTGCTTTACTTAAGAAGCACTTCAATTTAAAAACAACACTGACTCATCCAAAGCGGAAAAAGATTTGGCATTAACCCAAACAGCTTTCATAGTTATGGTCCTAATTTGTTTATTATTCAGTTAAAATTGTGGTCTTGTGGTTTTTGTTACGACAAGGAAACAATAAACGAAGAAGCAAATAATGGGATTAATATTATTACATTTATCAATTACTTTGCATGGACGGCAACTAATGCGTATATTAATTTTAAAAACTTTCCATTAATAAAATGTGCTAAAAAAAATTGTCCATTAACAAAATCTGTTTAGATCTTTTAAACACATCTGGTTCCAAATACTAGTCCTTTTTTCATGAATGAAAATTCAAGATTGTTCTGGTTCTGTGATGTTTTAAAGCAGCTTAAAGCAGTTGGCTTTTGTGTAAGGTTGATCAAAACAAAAGCCGGATGCAAGCACAGCTTGATAATTGCTTAATATTATTAGTTAACTCATTTTACTTTGCTTTTATTTATGATTATAATATAAATTTTTATTTTTATTGATTTTAAAGCTTTTAAGCTTTATTAGAATTGGTTAAGAGAAAAGTAAGCACTCGAAATAAACTTCAAATTGATGGAATAATACTTTTTTTGGCTCACGCTGCGTATGAGTAACGGAAAGCTGCTAATTAAAAGCTTGTGCAAAATAGTGAAAGAAACAAATTGACAAATTAATTTTAACTCAAATTGTTTTTATTTACCAAATTCAAACTAAAATCGAGCGTCACACAGTGCGAATACGTAATTAAAGAGCTCTATATGAGAGATAGACACGTGTCCAGACGTTCTAATTGCGTCAGTCTGATGCGGCGCAATGTTTCGGAACCTCTTTTTGGGACAGTGGCCAGGTAAACAATGCAATAAAAAAGCATATACTGGCAGATCAATTGCGATTTTACACTAAGCTGAGATTTGCGTAGACGGCCGCCCCGTGTTGATACAAAAACGAGCACAATTAATTAGAGCCTGTGAGCCAGAAGCGACGTTAAAAACAATAACGTGTACATGGTTAGGAGGGGAAGGCAGCTAGAAACAGCGAGATGAGGGGCAATGTCCAAACCTGTCAGCCAATTAACAGGTATCAACAATCATCGAGAAGCTGGCCAATGCCTATAAAAGCCGTTGATCTACACTAATTAGTCTCAAATACGCGAACATCACACAAGGGATCACAGCAAAAGAAGGAAAGGCTCAAACACAGGCCCATCCACAAACACACACACACATACCCACGCAGTGATCCGTAGCAGGAGTGTTCTTCTTTTGTAGCAGATTTTCCTAGCAAAGCTTCAGAAAGTTTTAAGATGATGAAGACACACCATGCGATTGTTGGAGCCACTGTGCTGGGCATGCTGTTGGCCTTAAGCTCCTCGCTGCCCATCGTGGATGTTAGTTCCAGCTTAGATAATGCTACACTTGAGATACTACACGGCAGCGGCAATGATACGCCCAAGAATCTGTAAGTTGGAATGCAAAATCAAGCCACCTCAACAGTTTACTCAATTAACTCTTTTTCACTCGCTAGCTATGTGGTCAAAGCGGTGGTTTATGAGATTGGCATTCTCACCGAGGTGGACGACAATGAAACGGACTTTGAGAGCCAGGAGCGTGTGGATTTGACCTTCTATGATGCACACACCAATCAGAGTCACATCGATCTGGGCAACATTCCACTGCCCATACAGACGAACGTTTCTGGCCAGGTGCTGACAGGCATTGTTCCCATCAATATTGGTGCCTTAGCAGTCCACAGGAGTTGTTGCAGACACTGCCGCTTACGGGCAGCATTGTCAATATAACGCACAGCGATACGGCCTTCTATCAACTGACCAAGTCCAATACGAGTGGGTTCGAAAGGCCACAGTTGCTGAGTCAAGATGCGTTAGCCAAGTTAACGCATGTGGCCGAACTTTTCCCACCCAGCACTTCATTGAACGCCTTTGGTGGTGTCGCCTCGGCTGCATCCAACAAACTGGATGATGATAAGTCGCTTGAGAATTGAATTGACATCTCCTAGAACGTAATGCTGTGCGTTGTGCTCCACCATAATAATACTTATTAGCTGTAGAGTTAAGTATAAGTAGCAAGACTAGATGAGGACGAGAATAGAAACAAAATAAACCACCACAAAACATTTGACATTTGCCATGGTCAAAACCGCAATTTTTGTGTACTTAGTATTGTTAACTTAAAGTAAAAATCGCATTAGTGCTAGGTAAATGCTTTCGAATTGTGTTACTTTCTTGAGTTGTTGCGTTGCTCATGTGACTCCGAGACTGCTAAAAGCTTTTCATCAATTCTCACCTGCTCTCGAATGACTCAAAAAACAAGGCATGCAAAAATAATCTTGCATATTTCACAACAAAGTTGTTAAGTAAACAAACTTTTTATTGTTGCCTATAGCCATGAGGAAAGGAAATAAACTTTCTTTCCGGTCCAGATCAGCTATGAGGAAATTATAAATGTTCAATTTATAGCGTTTTTTTGTTAAATCCAAGTTTTATAATTAAAAATATGTTTACAATTTCAATTATTGCGTTTTTTGTTAATTCGATTCACAGACTTTAGCAACTTCGTCTGGGGAAAAATATCGCATATTGAATGTTTAAACATTATTTTTTGAACTTAAAATTCTTAAAAAAAAAACAAACTGCAATATTTTTAAATTAATTTTTATATTAACTAGCTTTTAATTCTTCTCTTTTTCATTTGTTTGTTTGTTGTTGTTTGTTTAGTTGTTTAACTGTAGTACAATTGGGTTCTTAAACTCTAGTAGATGATATACTTTATATTAATAGATTATATATATATATTTATAAATATAAGTTTAAACTTGTACACGAAAATTAAAATTTTGTCAGACGTCTCAGATTAGTTAGAAAAACCAACTCAAATCGCCTGATAACGTTCATCCAACCCACCAACC
The DNA here is from genome assembly GCA_030179655.1 of Scaptomyza flava. Taxonomy (NCBI): domain Eukaryota; kingdom Metazoa; phylum Arthropoda; class Insecta; order Diptera; family Drosophilidae; genus Scaptomyza; species Scaptomyza flava. The sequence continues at coordinate 8,418,911 of JARNME010000404.1, forward strand.
TTAGAAGTCGTTCCGCTCATCCATAACCCAACCACATTTTCTTGATCTTTACTTTATCGAAATCGATTTCATTTTCAAGTGGCAACCCAGCATACCATTCTAAGGTGTGTGTGCTAGTGTGTGTGTGTGTGTGTGTGTGTGTGTGTATTAATATATGTACATACTGCAACGCACATTTTGGATACTTGTATTCGTATATAGCATAAATAATATTTAGTTTTTAACTAATTTACATAGTCGTATAGACGATGCGCTCTAGCGACTTCATTTAAAATATATATGTATTTATGTATGTATCTTTGTTAATTTTGGGTGCTTGAGAGTGTGTGTGTGTGTGTGTGCTTAATATGTGTATGTGTTATTCGTAGTAGGTGCTAGAATTTGAACATATCTGCACACTTTTTTCAACATTATTAATAAACTAAACTGTTACTAGAATCTGAAACTGTGTTTGTATCTTGAAAACTGTATGTATAATCTGAATGCTCGACACATGTGTTTTGATTGATTTTAGGTTGCTTTGTGGGTTTCCTTTACTAAATACATATATCTGCTCGCTTTATACATATCTGGCATACTAACAAATTATATTACTTTACGCATGCATCGGCGCAGCCTATAAATCATAAAAACTAATCTTAACGCGCCAGCGGACAAAATGCTGCAGCAATAACTATGCGAGATTAGGATTTTTGGTTGATCAACGATGCGCCGTTTAATCTGAAAGAATACCAACTATTAGATTATATGTACAATACAATTGATAAGACTTTAAGACTTACCTATAACATGACTCTCCATATTTGTGATGCGTGGTTTCGATGCAGGCTGTGGTATAATGGTGATCTCATCATTGATCTTCAGCGGCTTTAGCAACGAATCGTTGGCGGCACCCAGCGAATTACGCGACAAGCCGGCACCACTACTACTACTGCTGGATTGTGCACTAGTCTTCTTGCTATCCATTGCCTTGCGGGCTACAGTGCTGTGCGCTGTGTAAACATGCGTCTCAAATTGTTTGTACATGCCAAAGGTGGCCGTGCAAACGGTGCACTTGTAGGATAAATGTGCGGGCTTCAGGGTCATGTGATGATCGCGCGAAACGTGATTCAGTAGCTTCCATTGGTACATCTACACATTTTTAAAGAAATCAATTACTAATAAAGCCATGTTGGCATTTAAACATGACTGAAACTCACCCTGCCACAGACAGGACAGCGTCCGGCATCCTTGCCTTTGTTAGCAGCCTCCTGCATAGAGCTTGTGACCAAGCCATGCGAGCCAAGCAAGTGCCTTTCTAAACCTTGATCCGTAAAAAATCGGAACTGACACTTCTGGCAATTCAATGGTGGACGATTGTAGATCATCTTGGGATGTATCTAAAATATTTATATATAAAAAAAAAAACAAACAATGTAAAAGACGACTTTAGCTTTGGTTTAATGCTTTAGTTTTGATTAAACTTACCTTCACTTTGTGCATCCATTGCATGTGATTGCGTAGCTGTTCCAGATCTTTGATGTAGCCATCGCAAATCTCACAAATAACAAACTGCGCTTTGTTGTTACCGCCGCTGGGACTCTGGCCGGGTTTAATGCCAGCTGCTGTTGCCGCTGGCTGCTTGCTTGACGACGCAGCAGCTGCGTTGCTATTGGTCGCACTTTGTCGAGGTAGTGGCGTTATTGAGATACTCGGCTGACCGGCAACAGGCTTCTTGGATGCTTGCTGAATTGTACAGGTATATTAATTAGAAATTGTATTTCCTTAACCAAATCTCCAGCTTATCTTACCTGCACGAGCTGTCCGGCAGCCAGCTGATAGCTGTTAGGTAGCGAAAGAGGAGCATTGTTGCCAATTGCTCCGCGTACAGGCGCTGGATTTCTTACCATACTGTTGGCATTGGGCATTGCCTTGGGAATTTGTGGCGCTCGCTGTCGCATCTTGGCCGCATTCTGTGCAGCAAGTGCCGCCGCCTGCAGATTACGTGCCTGAGCTGCTGCCTGTTGCTGTTGAATGGTCGCCAACGCTGCTTTCTGTGCCGCTGCCTGCGCTGCCATGGCCTGTAAAATAAAAATCAAAAGGATTAATATTTGTTTCGTTATCGAACTTTAGAGCCTGGCAGTAAGTGCAGACATGACTCATCTAGCCAATCCCGACATGGCGACTGGAGCTTTAATAAACTGCTGGGTCATATCGAAATGCAAGGCGATGGTATTGCTCACGTCTATCTACTATAATCTGTGTACGAAGTTCATCTACCCTTATCCTGTTTTGTTTATTCCTTGACCTTAACTCTCGTGCTCGCAATCGCTTATCCTCAAGCCTGGCGGCACGGCTTTCTGCTGGTTCCATGATAATCCTCTGCCTTTGCCTTAACCGATCTTTCTCTCGCACCAATTCCCGCTCTTCCGCAGTCCTATTCAAAACCTGGATTCTCACTCTTTCTGCGTGGCGAGTACGACGACCCAAATTCGCTTTTTTAGGAGGCATTATTTCGTAAAAGACTCGCGATTACAAATAAAATTTTATATAAAAATGTTGGAGATTTTTTGTTGTCGCTTTAAGAATGAAACGAATAAATTTTATGTTTGCTCTCATAGTAGTTCCTAGGCATTTTATTAAAAGCCTACTGTGAGACAACATGAAACGTTTATCTATAAAACCGATTTATTCGCGATCGCGTTTGGTATCGACATAAAAATTAGACAAAAACCAAGCTAAGACCTGACTTATAGTGTGTCAAAATTTTGGCTCAAACGGATCAGTAGTTTTCAAATGCATAGAACATGGAGTCATGTACACAACATTTTTATAGATAGATTCTTACCTGATATGCGGTTGCTGTGCCAACGAGTCCATGACGTGGCTTAATGCGCGGTATTTTGGCAGGTGCTTCCCAATCGTTGGGCGGGGCCAGATTAAGCTCCGGCCGGAATTTCTTTGCACAGACGGGCTGATGGCGTGCCAGTTTCGCTTTGCCATTATCCTCGAATCCACAGTTGGGACATTGATGATATGGCAGCGGTTTGATTAAGCGCGCCTTGATATTATGCACTGCCTCCATGTGGTAAACGATTTCGGTGGCGTTGCGTATCTCGAATGTGCAAAAGTTGCACTTGTACATGACACCATTCATGTGCGGCGTCTCGTAATGATTCGCCATGGAGAGCGCCGATTCCGACTTGAAATTGCAGAATTCACAGCGTTTCATAGTAAACTTGAAGGGAGCGTTTTTCGTTTTGGATGCCTTTAAATTACCGCTGAGCGCATTAATGGCCATCTCAAAGTCCTTGGGATCCTTTGTGAGTGATTTACGCATTTTGCGCTTTTGCAATCGCAACAGATCGGCTTGGACATACTCCTGGACAAGACCAACGCCAATATCCATAAAGAATTTGCCCAACGGACTTTCGAAATAGTTCTCCGAACCGGGTTTTGCTGCAACAGTGGGGGCAACACCACCTGTAGCAGCTAGTGCAGCAGCAGGTTTGATGGCTCCTTTGAGTGCGGTTAAATCATCGTTGGCTTCCTTGATTAGAACCTTGGTGCGCAAACCTGACTCCGAATCATCATCGTCGTCCTCGTCATCATCCTCATCGGATTGCTCAGACCAAGATTCATCATCTCCCCGCTTCTTCTTCTTTTTGCGTTGCTGAGCAGCAGCTGCAGCATCCGCATTAAGTTTATCTTCCTTGTTCTGTTCGGTCATCATATCGAATTCATCCAACTTATCAGCCACAGCCAAATCCTCCGGAGAGAGCGAGTATTTCATCTCGATAGCTCTGATGACCTCACGAATATTATCATTGGGGGGCTTCTCATAAATGTAGGGTACAATAAACGAAGGCGCCTCCAGCACAAACATATCGTCCGTTAGTCCAGGCAATAGATTCGCATTATTCGTCATACTAGGCAGACCAGCGTTAGTTAATGAGAGAGTTGGCGGATTTAGCTGTACTGTCGCACCCAATCCAGTACCAGGAATACCAGACATGGGCACCAGTTTGGGAGGAGCATTGCCCAGGTTTGTAGCTATACCGGTAGCAGCATTTGTTATTGTGACCGGATAGATAGAAGCACCTGTCGTTGGCCCTGTCTCGTGTGGCATAAGGGTGCGCGCATCCTTGATGGTCAGTTGACCCAAACCGATGCCCGATGCCCCCATAATAGCCATATTGGTGGACGGTGTCGAGCTGCGCTGTCGCTTGCTGTTCGGCTGCAGTTCGTCGAGATCGCTTTTGCGCTTGTTTAGTGCATGCTCGCTAGGCGAAATACTTGGTGGCGTATCATCCTCAATGACCACACAGTCATCGTCATCATCATCATCATCGTCCTGCATCGGCTGTGGCGGTGGTGCAGCTACTGGCGCTACCTTTAAAACGGGCGACAGCTTTTTGCTAAGTGGCGTTTGTGGTGCTGATTTTTCATTTTCAGATTCCGAATCAGAGGGAATTAACACTGCATCATCAGAGGATTCAGCGCCGCTGGAAACCGCTGCTACTTGTGGCGTTGGTTTTGAATTGGTACTGGGAGCGGCTTTAAGTTTGGTAGCAACAGCAGCCGAAACTGCTTTCGGTGATTCAGGTATCTCCTCATCATCACTGTCCTCATCCAAATTGACAACGCCACCACCATCAGCATTGTCAGCATTGCTTTTTGTTGCTTCAGCTGTGCTCGCCTGACCGTTGGCTTTGTTGGATGCTTCAGTTGCCTTGGGCGCTCCTTTAGCCTCTGGACTCTGAATAAAGCCATTAAGTGTTGTCTCTTTCTTCTTTGACTCCACTGCATCGAGCTCTTCCTCTGTGTGCATTGCTTCGGCATCCGAATCGGTTACAGTTTTAGCTGTACCACTCTCCTGGCTACCTTCCTCATCCTCCTCCACATCATCATCGATGTTTTTCTTTTCTGCTAGTAGCTCCTCATCCGCTTGCTCCTTGTCTGTTCCGGGCTGCGTGGCAGCGCCGAGAGGATCTTCGGCATCGCAGCTGTTTTCTGCTGTGCTGCCGATTTTCTCCTGATCGTCTTCAGCTTCCTCATGATCACCATTCGTGGTCACTTCCTCTGATTCTTCTTCATCCTCGTCTGCACCATCTATCTTTGGCTCTTTGCTATTGCCATTCTCTGCCGAACTTGAGCTGGTTATTTGAGAGTCACCCTCTTCCTCCTCAGTGGTTTCATCTACATCCATGGACTCTCCTGTCGTCGCCTGCTTGGCATCACCATCAGGATTGTCATCATCGTTGCTATTGCTATTGCTGTTACTGTTGCTATCTAGGGCTGATTTGTCGTCTATTGCTGCATCGGCTTCTAGCTTTTTTGCTAACTTTATCTTCTTCGTTTCCGTCACCAGGTGCTCCGCCTCCTCCTCGTCTTCCTCCACCTCGTGGTTAGCATCTCTTTTGGAGTTTATATTCTCTGCACTACTGTTGCTATTGCTGTTGTTGTCATCATCGTCGTCAGTTGCTGCTGCCTTTGTTGCAGCCGCTGCTGCTACTGATGTTTTGGCAAGTAATTTTGTTGTGGGCTCGGCAACGCCCTCCGGCAAGACGACGTCGACTTCAGTCATTTGATGTTTTGTTCGGTTGATACTGGAATGTGCCTTTTGGTCGATAGATGTCGCTGCTGCTCTTCTTCGTCTTCTTGTCTTGTATGCCTAAAATGCAATAGATAGATCGATAAGACAAATTGTTATTAAATTTTTTGCAAATATTAAACCAAAGCTTTGCCCTCAAAAAAGTAACACCCTAACCGGGAAACTTATTTGGCACATAGAGAAGAAAACAGAAGCGTAAATCACAACGAAAGAGCAAAGCAAAGAAGAATTGGAAAAGAAATAGCGCAAAGCTTGCAGAAAATTAATCATATTGAGCACAACATATATTAACAATTCCAAAATATAAAAAAAAAACCTAATGCAAAGAAAATTGGAAATGAAATCTAGGTGAATTAAGCCCGCCCTCTCCTTTTCGACAAGACCATCTAGAGGGGGGAGGTGGATAGTAAAAAACAAAAAAGAGTTAATTGAGACAAAATGGCTGCCATATTGGATTAAAACTAAAATACAATTTAATATGTATGTATAAGTATGTATGTATATGTAAGTATATATATTTGTATATAATTTTGCAGTTATGTTATGTATGTAATGGCATAAAAATGAACTTCTGCGTGGTATGTAAGTAATGTATGTATGTAAGTAATTATATAGTGTTGCATAAACAAGCATATATGTACATATGTATGTATGTACTATATATACATATATCTAATTTATATATATATATATATATTTACATATGTACATATATATATTTATACTGCTACATACATATATACAGACGAGCAGTTACCGAGCACAGAGCAACTGCACGATTGACACACACACACACTAAACATACATACATACAAAGCGCAGCAACAAAACGAGCACACATACGCGTGTATGTTTGTATGTACAATCTATATATATATGTGTATATATATATATATACATATACACGCACATATACATATAATTATATATGTATGTGTGTATGTAGATACAAGCGGACACGCAGACGCTGCGACAGACAAATTGACAGACGGACAGCCGGTGCGACGACGATGACGACGACGACGACGACGTTGGCTTTGGCTCTGCGGTGTTGGTTGTTGGTTGGCTGTGACTCGCTGCTGCTGCTGATGTAGCTGTAGCTGGCGGCGGCGGCGGCGTAGAGTGGAGTACGGGTGGGTACAGGAGCGTGTTTTGCGCTTGTGTATGTATGTATGTATGTGTGTGTTTGCGTTTAGTTATTGTGTGTGTGTGTGTGTCTTTATGACTATTAGTATGTGTGTGAACAATGTGATATTTTTTAGGCAAGTTGCAAACAAGCCATTTCAAATTCTATAATTTTTGCACAACAGCCGCAATCACAATAACAAACTCAAATGCAAAACCTACGCAAAATAAACAACAAATCCATCAACTTACAATTTACATTTTACGTCACACTTCAATTGCAGTGGCAGGTTGTTGTTATTGTGGCAATTCAAAAACGATAACACTTATGAGATAAACAACACAACACAAATAAACGTAAAGGATCTTTGCTAAACGCACAACAAAAATTTTCTTGATTGTGGAGCACGCACAGGGCGAAAGAAAAAAGAACGCTATGCCAAAGCGCGAGAAACGGACGATAGACGGGGGCAAACAACAAGGCAAACTGGAAATGGAAGCGGAAAAAAGCGAAAAACGTCGCTCTACAAACACAGAGTTGCATGAGCGGTAGCCGGCCACGCAGGGTTGCACGTTGGGCCAAAAAACGGCTCGCGCCACCGTTATCGACCAATCGATAATTTTAAAATTATCTGTAGAGTGCATTTTGCAACTGGTGCAGCTACAAAATAAAAATATATAACTGTTGTAAATGTGAATGTTATGTTGTTACAATTTGCTGTTGATATAAGGATCAACAAAGACAAATCAAATAAATTATTTACGTCTGAGCGCCAACTTTGCAACGTGCATGTGGCTTATTAAAGAGCGAGCTGAGAGCACACACAAGTTGCTCAAAATTGTTACGCTCAAAAATAGCGAATGACAATGTGAAGCGCAACTGAACCGTTGTCATTGGGGCTTGTGCTTGTGCGTGTGTTTGTCGGTGGGCCGTATTGCTGTCGTAGTATTGGAGCGCGCCCATGTGAATGGATGGACGGGAGGGAAAAACAAATTTGACAATTGAACCGCGCGTACGAACGAAATGAACAAAACAAAAATGAAACGGCATTGGTGGTGCTGCTGTCTGTGTTGTTGTTCGTAAATGTCGTCGCAGTTGCCGGCGTGTTTGATGGATTTTTTTTTACTGATATTCGGTATTTGTATCTGCGCCGCGCAGAAAATTCAAATTTGCGCGCGCAAATGGATTATGCTGCTGCTTTTTATTTGTGGAGGCAAGTCTTAAGTTACAATTCTAAACCAGGCCAATATTGAATGCTCCCCCACACTATTGCACACTGACACTCACACTTATACTAATTTATATCGATGTATGTGCATGTACCACACATACATATACAGAGTGTAGTAAGCATAGGCAAAGCCCCGACGTCTGTAAGTTTTAAAACTGTATACTCATCACGATACTTCTGCTGGCGCTGCTGATGCTTCTTCTTTCCCAACTTATTTCAGATTACGCTGCTGCTCTCTCTCTATTTCTCTCTTACTCTTTCCCTCTAACATGCTATGGGCCAATATAATATACGTACATACATGCATATACAAATATATACGTATACTTATATAAGTATGTATGTGTGTAAGCTGAATGCGATGTGAATTTTTGTGTGTGTGTGATTTGGTCTACATGCAAGTACAAATTTGAAAGTAACCCTCTTCTCACCCCCGTTGATCGGCAACTGGTATAAGTTTGAAATTCGCCTACTGCCGCCACCACAGCCGCTGCTGCTGCTGTCGCGGGATTCATTAAGAACCAAAAACTATCGGTATAATAATATGTATGTAAGTAGGTACATATGTATATATTGAAACGATAACAAAACTTTATGTTATACATCCACGTGACCTTTTTCTGCCGTTGTCGTCCGTCGGTTGTCAAGCAAACTTTAGATACAAAGTATGAGAAGAAGAACCTTGCAAAAACATTTTTGTTGCTTTAAGCTAACTCATTGATAGCCAATAAAGGACATTTAAGCTGAATGCTTAAATTAATTATGTATTTTGGAACTGGTTTTAATTGGATTGATTGTATCCGAAGAGTTTAAAATGTCCTTTTATTAGAGAAGTTCATGGAAGTTAGGTTCAAATCGGTTTTTTTTTATTTGATAGCTTGCATACCTTTTTGCAAAATTACTTGTGATCTTAAGTTCATCACATCACATTCGGTTTTCAGTCATAAAACATTCTATGCTGCTTTTTATATGTTTCGAAACTATCTTAAGGGATGATAATGCACGTGGAAACATACAAACATACATACATACAAGTACAGATGCATTTTTATATCCATTATTCGTTTCACACCAAAACGATGTACATCAAGATGTCGCTATGAAAGTTCTAACCAAGTTCTATAGTCTTAGTCACGCTAAGCTGAGTATGATGTAACAAAACGATAAAATCGACATAAAGTTTAATTACTAAACTCAAATGAAAATTAAAATCAAATAAAAATGTAATAGATAAAACATAATATTTATCAATTAAAAGCGTAAAAATAGAGTTTTAAGACTGATTTACGTAGCCAATTAAACATGATAATCAATAAATACATATGTATATTTGGATATGTAAAAACATTCATACATACATGTATGTATGTATATACTATACGCATATTTTAAGTGCGCAGTTTAATTTTTATATAATACGCACATACATATATAATATATATATGTATCTATATGTAAGCATATGTGTATGTGTGTGAAAGGTATTAAGTGCTCACCTAAACCATTTACTGCGGGCAACCATACAAGGCGACTGCTTTTGGCGACAAACTCTGTTTGTAAGTTTAATCCTCGCCTGCTTCGTTGTCCTCCTCGTCCTCGTTGAATGACAATTTGCTGCTGCCGCTGGCCTTGGACTTTTTGCGTTTATTGGCTGATTTCTGAGATTTATCTGTGGAATCTTCTCCGATTTAATAGTTGGCTGCTTAACTCGCTGCTTAAACACAATGGGTTGGCTTAAATCCGCGGGCCTTTCAGCTTCTTCTGCAAAGAGTGTGAAAATTTAGAGGTCATTAGCTAATTATGAATAATATGCACTTCGCGATTGTTATTTTCTTTTCGTCACAAACGCAAGAACAACAAACAGAAATAGCATAAAATGCAACAACAATAAGAACGCTTCCTATCACCTGTTTGCCAATCAAATGATTCAGATAGTAGTAAAAGAAGATGTTTTTCACGCAGCTTCCCATTCATAGGCCCCCCGCAACACCAACAGCCCGCACCCTTTACCCCTTACCTAACCCCTTTTTCATCATCTTAAGTTTTAGTGTCTTGCAATGCTTCGCCTTTGAATTTGCCAAAGCCAAATCGGACATTGGCTACCTCACCTCACCTAAGTGCCCGCCCCTGCACCATCCTCCAACGCCTCCCCCCCCCCCCCCCTTCCCTCCTCTCTTTCGACCATACAAATTGTCGTCGACGTCGTCGTCGTCGTCAAGCCACTTGCTATGCTCTCTTTGTTCGCCTGTTTCGTTCATCATTGTCTCTCCCATTTTGCTGCTTCGTTCATTCTTTCACACGTTTTCACCCGATTTTCTGCGCGGGCCTTCTGAGCAATAGCAACAACAACAACAACAGCAATGACAGCGGTGTTGGTGGCGGGGTGATGACGACGGCAACAATAGCAGCAGCAGCAGCAGCAACAGAGCGGCAGCTGTTGTTGGTTTTTCGGTCGCCGTTATATTTGTTAACTTCTCTGGCCCGGCTGCTTTATCGTGCGCTCCGCTTTGGCTATGATTTTCATCACATGCTCCGCTTTAGCGGAGCTCCCCAATGAAAATGTCAGTGTGTATGCTTTGCGCCAGCTGTATGAGTGTGTATGTGTGTGTGTAAATGAGGGTGCTCCGCTGGCATTGCCACACTAATTGCAATAATCGTACTTTAAAGGAAAGGGATATTGGAACTGTGCTGCCATAGAGACGCCCGTGGGCGGTGCGTTGCGGGCGTGGCACACAGTAATTATTTCCCCATACCCCCTATTCAATAACAATTATGAAAAACAACAAGACACATTTTTGAGGTTAGAATTGAAGTTAGTATGGAAACCTATTTTTCATTGAACAATAACAAAACGCTTAGCATTGATGAAAAATGCAACACATTTGTTTTTTGCACACACCAAGAACAAAAATCGGAAATCGGAAAAATAACACAAAAAGTCGCTTGAAAGTGCCCGCAAAATTTAAAAATAAGTTCTCTTTTCAACGTTTTTGTTGCAGTTTTGCGTATTTTGTTTGCAGTTTGTTTATGTTTCATTAAAATTTTCAAATATAAATTGCGAACACACTCACACACACACAGATACACGCGCGCAAACAAACAGAAATATACATATACATATATATATATATATAAATGTAATTACATACAGTGTATAGGGCAAAAAAAAAGCGTGGAAGCGACCGACGCTCGATTCTGACTCAACTGAACTGAAAGCCAAACTGCCACAGACGATAACTACATCCTACCTACGCACACACCGACACGTCTACACACATACTTACAAATGCAAACTCAAGCATATATACATACATACAAAAAATATATACAGATGTGTGTGTGTGCATACCTTTCGCTATGCGCTGCTGCTCGAGGGCCACCTCATCGGCGGTAAGATCCCCACTTGATAGAACCACAATTTGTGGTTTCTCGTCTTCGCGCTCAGGCCGCTCCTCACTGGCAACGTAGTCCTGATCCTGGTCCTGGTCCTGGTCACTATCCTCAAGTTTTTGGCGCTGTTTTTATAAGCTGAGCATGAGCGAGACACTTTGTTTTGGCTCAAATAGCTTCTTACCTTTGTGTCGACCGTGGGCCCTTCTTTGTAGCCGATTTCCGCCTTAAGTTTGGCCAAAAAACTAGGTTCCTGTGGCTTAACGTAGGTAATATTGTTGCGCTTGGACATAGCAATTAACACATGCGGTATAAATTATCTTGTTTACTTAATGTTTTCCAGTTGGTTATTCTTTTTATTTTGATTGCCGCCGTTCACTTATCATTGTGGGCCGCTGATAGTGCAGTGTTGGATAACGCTAGTTGATCAACATTAAATGTTGCCAAATTTATGCAAAAAGACAACTTAGAAATTTCTATAATGAAACTATATTTATTATTTTTTCTCTTGAGTTATACCGATTCTCATTCAGTCTGTTATTTAATTTTTTTTTTATAATTAAGCTATCGATGTTTGTATGTATCGATAGCAGTGATAGCTGTCAGCTGATATCTTTACAATTAGTTTTCAGTGCGCATGCCCGCCATATTGCATTTTTGGCGGGCACGAAGAAAATTAAAACGGCTCTATTGTGAATAAGAAGGACCGTTTGAATAAGCCGTTACGTTGTGCTTTGAACATATATTTGTGTGTGTAACTATTCATTTAAATAATTTGGATATAACTATAGTCTCAGCAAATATTTAAAATTATATAAGCAATTGCATTAAAATTTGAATCTTTTATCATTTCTTTATGTTTTTCATGAAGCTCATCTTACATTTATTACCAAAATGTATATTGTACTCTTGACAGTTTTACGATGAGAAAAGTACTTATTTTGCCCTTTTTTTTGTCAGGTCAGTTAGTTGCAGCAATTCCCCAAACAATATCCCGCATTGAAATGTAGTCAATTTGCTAAATTTCGCCGTCAAATCACCGCTATTTTATCTGGTTGCAGAGCTGCCAAAAACAAAAAAATAAAAAACAAAAAAACAAAAAATACGAACGGGCCACATAAAGCTGTCGCATAACTTGCACATTTTCCAGTTCACCTGCAATTCGCTGCCCCGAAACGAATTTTGATCAAAACTGACAGCCTAACAATACACAACGGCATTCATCATCGTTCGCCGTTGTCGCATGCAGCAAAAACAGCTGCACCAGCTAGACCGCCTTTAGCCCACCCAGCCTCATGCCCTTCAGCAACATAATAAATCATCTGTAAATTGATTTCAAAAACTTTAACGGCAAACAGCAGAAAAAAAAACAACAAAAAAACGAACACTCGAAACATTATAAGCTGCTGCTGCAGGAGCACTTCTCATATGTTACCCAAACACCCGCTACACCCAAAAAAACCGAAACAAAAACAGCAACAAACATATGCATAGAAAATAGACAGCCATAGATTTTGAGTGCAACGTGGCATGCGTTTAAATCTTAAAAGCGTTCCCATAACGCGCTGTGTTCCCCAAACTAATATCAAATTGATAGCTTTTAAATTTGATTCCGCGTCTTATCACCGAAGCGACAAGTTTGACAGGCCCAACTTGAATGTGTGCACCCGCACACACACACACACACATACGAAAAGAACTTGTGTTGTGGGAACGGGTCAAAACTTCTTTATAACTAAAATAAATATTTAAAAGCAAAAGCATTTTAGTCTGGCGTTTTTCCCTACCATAAACAACATTAAAAGTCACAAAGTCGATATTGCATTAACTTTATTCAGCTTAAACATATATTCAAAATCAAAGTTCCTAAATCATAATAAAGATTCTTAGTTTAGTCTGCATAAATAGCTGCAAATACGTTTTTCTGTTAGAATTCCAGCCTTAACTAACTTATCTTGTCTACTAAAGGGTATTTTTTGACTAAAACTTGAGAGCTTAGAACTTTCATTTGTTATTTCCTTAAATACTGCTCTTTAAAACAAAATCAAATGGTCAGCGAGAGTTTTTTTTTTGGCACTTATTCTAATCGCTGAGCTTAGCTCAGCTTTTGTGTGAGTGTTGCTTTTGGGGAGGATTTTGTGGAGTGTTATTTTTGTGGCCTTGACTAAGCTCGGACTAAACGTGTTTATTTTCATATCAGCTTATTTATAGCACAAGCACCCCCCCTCTGCCACTTCTTAAAAAGCAAAATTCACAAGACCAAAATCAAATACTCTTGAGCTATGCGCCCGAGGAAAAATGTTATCACCAACTGCATCCGGCGCTGCTACGAAGTCGCTGTTAGCGTCGCAGTCAGCGTTTGTGTCCGTGTCGGGAATGTGCAACATTGGGTCGGCTTTGATTGCTGCTGCTACTGTGGCTGCTGCTCCTCGTTTCGGTTTCGGTTAATGGCATCGGTTCGGTAACGGAATCGGTTCATTTTCAGTTTTCAGATTCTCGTCGGCCTTTGGCGCGTGCAGTTGCAAGACACGGACAAAACGCCAATAACAAATAAACATTTTAAAATTCCAAAATTTTACATTTCAAAAATTTCTAAACAGTTAAAAGTGTTTGCGAATAGTTTGTGTGTTTTTTCTAAACAATTGCGAAAGAAACTGAATTTTCAAAAATGATAAACAGACTCAGTGATTAGACTATCTTAAAAACGCTAGTTGGAGGGAGCACTTCCGCCGAAACTGAGCCGTTTATCACGTCTTGTTTTAATTGGCGCCCGCCCGGCAAAAAGTTCCGTTTGTGATTTTTTTGTCGTTTCCATCAAAGCGACAGTTTGAAGTTAGACTTGAAGTTGTTCGGTTCGCTGCGACTGCGAGTTTGCCTGTTTAGCGATTAATCATCAGCATCAGCGACAGCATCGGGAGCATCAAGATGCACTGGCAACTGCTGGCTGCGATTGCAGTGTGCCTGGCCAGCGTTGTCAATCTCGCCAATGGACAGTGGGTGCACTGCCCCACGGGCTGCACATGCCTCGCCCGCACCGTGCGCTGCATTCGCGCTCGACTCACCACCATGCCCCAACTGCCGCAGGACACTCAAGTGCTGTAAGTAGTCCACAAACAGGGGGGCGGTATGGGTTTGAGAGTTTTGTGGGTCTCTGGTTGGTTGGTTTACATGCATAAATCAAAGCAAGTTTTGGCTTTTGGCAAATCCATAAATTAGTTTTTAATGTGCTCTCTCTTCTCTGTGTCGCTGTCGCTGTCGCTGGCTGTCTCTGCTGTGTTTTGCTAGCGTTAATTTGTAGACTCCTTTTTGCAACAGCTGCCACATCTCGCCCACACCACTCTATCCACGCTGCGTGTTGACTCAATTAAACGTTGTCTAACTGTGGCAGCGTTGAGGGAATTTGTATATTTATCACATCGTGCCGCATCGCGACGCGATTTGTATGCATGCAAAATATATTTCGCTCTCCGTCTTACTGACGTTGCATTTATTTTCTAAATGTCAGCAGTTTTCGCATGAATTTCGGCTAAAGTTTTGTACAGAGAGCGAAAGGAGGTGTTGCATTGGGGGACGAGAAATGTGCTGTTCGACTTGCACAAATGTTTGTGGAGCATATGCATATTTATGCATGCGATAGGCCGCCTCTTTGCCACCATGCGACATGCCGCATGCCGCTTGTCGAATGGTAAAATAAAGCACCATTGAAAAGAAGCATTTCTGTATTTTCTACTGCTGAGAATTCAATTTACCGCCGATTCGCAGCTAAAAAGTTGTCTGCATCTGCCAAGTGGGCGTGAGTGATAAGAAAATGATGATTGTCATTTGAATAAAAAAACAAGTAAATAAATAAGCTCCACTGGGAAGTTGCTTAAAAGTTAAGGCAATTTTCTGTTTATTTCACAATAAATCTGTCATTGCAATGACAGAATTCATCTGACTTAAATGACTTTAATATAGAGTGACATTTTTTGTTGGCAATAAAAATAGTTTTATTAGAGTTTGACTGACTTTCGTTTGAAATCGGTTGAATACATATTAACTGTTTTAGTTTAACCCAAATAAAACGAATAGAATTTCAACTTGAATTTTGACTACAAAAAAGCAGTTTTCGTCAGAAATTGTTTCTAGAACGCACTTTTAAAATCGTCTGTTTTGTATAAGCTAACGAATTTTCAAAGTTTTTAACAGTGTTTTTAGTTTTCCACTAAAAATTATTTATAATTGGTACTACAAAAATATTTCACAATTTTTGCGCTCATTAATTTTCACTCAAAATATTTGTGATTACTTTTGTCCCAAAGCATTCCACACGTGAAATGTTTTCTGATGCCATCAATCTTAATTTGAAATAATATCATCAGTTGCAACAACACGAAAAAAACCTGCACTATACTAAGATTTAAATTTATATTGTGGCAGCTTTAATTGATTTGTTGCATTTATAAGTTCTTTTTTTTTGTGAAAAACTTTTTCTGTTTTGCAAAATGTGCCACATTAATACAAATTTGTATGCCTGCAATGAACAATACGAACATTTTTAGCTTTTCTCGTTGCTGTTCGCTCTTTATAAATGTATGGCATTCAACATTTAACACATGTCCATAAAGCTGCCAGAGCTGCCAGGCCCACCAAATGCACTAATACTCTAGTAGTAGCATCATAGTTTGAATCACATATGAGCTTGTTGGAGCACACATGCTAAGATCTTAAATTGTGTGGACTTTTCTATACCCACTAAACGTTGAGTAAGCAAAATGGGTATATTGCGATTAAGAGAGGTTTCGTAATTGATTGAGAAAAGAGTTTTGAAAGAATTTTTCTTATTGACGCTCAGCCCAAACTGTAAGTCCTTAGTTGGGTCAATAATCATTTTTTGTGCCTTTGAGATTCGATTTGTCATCTTTTACATCTTACCTTTCCTACCAATAGCTTATCTCATATTCAGGCACTCGCAATAATTCTCTTTTGTTTCAAAGCTCACTCGAAAGTACTTTTGGCAGCTTTACTCAAAACTACTTTAGAAGGGGCTTAAATTGTGTGTGTGAGTGGGTTTATTTTTGAGCAGGTATTTCCTAGTCGAGTCAGATTAGTTAGAAGCTGTTTCATGTGTGTTTGACTTAATTTTGTTAATGGCTCAAAATTTGTTTACACTTTTTGCTCGTGTCATGTGCATGTGTGTGTGTGTATGATAAATGAAAAGACGAATATGCCAGAGTGCGAGAAAATGAAAAGAAAAAAGAGAGCAAAAACAAAAAAGAAAAGAAACAAAAGTAAACATGGACATAAACAGAAAATACAAAAAGCATTCACAGATTTCAAGTCAAAAAGCAAATAGACAAAGATTGAATGGAATTGTAAAAATATCAACTGTGTGCCGCAGTTGGAATACCTACTGATATATCATCTGCCCAATTACCCACCTGTAATTTGCAATTTAATTTGAAGTGCTCCATTTTGCACTACTTTGTCTTTCACTCTGGGGAAATGCCAAGGCCTATGCCACACACACACACACACACACTCGCAAGATTCCCTTTCAAGCTGTCCATCCATCAACATTGGATGGCTTTTTCACTACTTCGCCCAAAAAAGTTTTGCTCTCTTTTATATTCTTACACACAAGTTCAAATGTTGAAGACGAATACAAAAGCGCAAACATTTTGACTTTTTGCTTGCCCCACGTCGCGTATTTAAACTTGCAACTAAATGGAGGCAAGTTCTGAAAGTGCTATGTGTGTTTGCAACATACGGCGCTGCCACTGGCATCATTCATCTTCCACGCCCACACACACACACAAACACTCAGACCACACACACACAAACTAATGTTCCGAGGCAATTTCTGTTTCTTCACGTATATTTTTTTTCCTTTTTTTCTTATTCTATCTAGCTAAATAAATGCACTTGATTTCATTTCACGATGATGCATTTCAGCTTGGCCTGCTCTTGAAACTATATACAAAGTGATATATAAGCATGTATGTATGTTTGTATGTATGTATGTATGTGTTTGAATATGTATTTGAAAAAGTATGTGGTATATCTTAGGCCAAACGGCAGCTTAGAATGCTGCCCATTTCCGGCTAAAGTCGCTTGCTTTGTCATTATGTGTGTACACTTAGAGAAAAAATGCTGTATATGATAAGAACTACAAGAATATTAACAAAATATGATGTCAAAATGTAAATTTATTTCTCGACAAGATATTGAACGAATTAATATGGAAACTGAAACATGAGAAGCTCCATTTTTCAATTAAAATTGATGTCTAACGTTAAAATTCTTTACAAAGGACAACCAAGGTAATTTAATGATCTTATTATTATCTGTAAGTGTTTACAAAAGAGATCTTAAAAATAGTTTCTTCGCTCACTTTCGAAAACATCTTGGCGTTAAAAAGTTTCAAAGCTTCAAAAAACTTCGTTACAAAAGAAATGCTTTGTTCGTAGTTTTTTTGAGCTTGTCATCGTTTTGACTTGAGTTTCATATTCTCATTTTTGTTTCGCCCCCCTAAATGTAGTAGCTCCTGAGCCTGTGCATTCATCTGCCGCTTCTGCTGCACATAAAACCCAGATGGAGTCAAGCACATGAGCTACTATATATGATGATATGGATATGCTTATATCTTGCATCTATATGTAAATATAAACTATATGGCCTGCATACTCATAGCGGCACCGGGTTATTAGTACATGTTCGTATACAGTGTGTGTGTGTGTGTGCAGTTATCTCTCATGCTGTGCGCTGCTTGTATTATCAAAACAAAAGTCGCCACACGTTGCACGCTCGGCATATTAAAAAGTTTGATTAGTGCCCAGCTGAGTGCTCAACTCGCTGGACAATGCATAGCCCCCGCCACATGACACACCACCAGAGAAACTATTTTTTGCTAGCTGGATGGATGAAAAAAAAAATGTTGTTCGGCTCTATGGCATGTTGTTGCATGCCCCTTATTCCATCTCTCTCTCGCTCTCGATTTCTCATTTCGTCATGTAGTATAATATTACGGAGCATTTATGCGTGAAAAATGCCTTGTTCATACTTGCTCCTTGTGGCTCCGTGTCCGTGTCCCGTTCAGCACACACATATCCTGGCTGCCTGGCTGTCTGCCCGTCTGTCCGGTCTGCCTGCACAAAATATTGTATGTTGTTATTAAATATGCATAAATTTCTTTTTTGCATGCCACACAAGCAGTATAAGGGGTTTTTGTTGCTGTCACCGCTCCTGTTTCTGTTGCAGCTTTGCATTCACATTTGCTGTTTATTTGCCCGTGCAAATATTGAAAATGTTACCAAATAACATTCCGATAGCCTTGCCATAGTCCGAACAAACTAGCCGCCAACTTTCCCCGCTCCCTCACTTTTATCGACATTGACAGCATGTGTTGACAGCAAATTCAGCATGGCGAATCATATTAAATGCCGCTGGGCAATATACGCATGCTGCAGTCGCTAGTTATTATAAAGCAGATGATTCTAATTTTGCAACCGAAAGAAATAAAAACGAAAGGTGATTTTTAATTTAGTAACATCAATAATTATTACCTTTTAATTAATTATAATGTTATTTCAAATGAAGTTAAATTTAATTAATTTTTAATCTTTTTGACTATACGAGAAGTGAGTATTAAAAAAAAAAATAAACATTCAAAGCTTTACAGTACAACAATAAAAAAAGGACATGAAATATCCTATTACTATTACTATTACTCTATAATGTAAATCATTTAGTGGAAATATCTATAGCGACAATACTTTATAGTATAACTCGTTGCAATAGTTAGGATCGGTGTTTAATGGATTTCAACATTGCTTACTGCATCCAGCCATGTCTTAAAATCCCTTGCTTTGACCAAGTCTTTAGTCTAGAGGGTATTAAAGCTTCGAGCTGTCGTCATATGACTCACATGTAAAAATATATTTTGTTGTTCTTCGCTTTCCAGCCCCTTTCGCTCTTTTTCTGCTGCCCATTCCGTTCAATCTTATTGCGCCCTGTATGTCTGGTTTGACTTTTCAATTGTTGAACATTTTTTCATTTGCATAAAAATGAAATAAAATTGCTGTGGAAATAAAAATGTATGTGTGTGTGTGTGTTCGCTGACCACTTCGAAGTTCGAACAATGCATACGGCCGCCGCGCAATTTGTAATATGATTTGTAATTATGCAAATGAAACGTCCTCCGACCTGAAATAAAATGCCAATGTGCAGCAAATTAGTTAAAGTGAAACATAAATTCAATCCGAAGGCTCAATTGTAATCAGTTTTCAGATTCCATTTCCCAATTGTTTACCACACGATGAAACTTTTCATGCCAATCACATCGTATACATATTTAATTCAGTGCAAAAGTGTTGCCAAAAAGGAGATGCAAGGGTGGTTGCAAAGTGGGGTAGTGGGGGGGGGGAGCTTGACAGGGCTGTCAAGCGTTTTACTTTGACATAGAAAAATCTGTTATTGATTTCGCCTGCAGCTCTTTTGAGAAGAAGCAGAAGATAAAGAAGGATGGGGACAAAATGTCTTTGTCTCTAGTTTGATTTACTTTTCGCACTCTCTCTCTCGCTCTCAAACTCACTCTGTCTTACCACGCTGAGCAATTTGCATTTAAAGTTTTTTGTGTGTTGCGATTTCTTTTGCTTTAATGTTGCAACAAAGTGGCATTTGCTTCAATTCACAGACTGGGCACGCCCCTTCACTTCACAGCTACTGCCACGCCCAGTAGCTTTGTCATTTCGCATGCTCGTTAGTGCAGAGAGCACAGAATGCTAAGTATGTATGTTGTTGTAGAAAGAGTAGCTGGGAAGATAGCACAACGGCAACAACTACTCACAAACACATGCCACAATTTATAAGCAAAGTTATTCTTGTAGCAATCGTTGCGAGTGGGGGGCAGAGAAGAATGCAATGGTGGTGTATACCAGATAGCAGAAGCAACAGCAGCCCGAACATGTCAAAGTGGAGCAATCGGCATGTGCCGGACAGCACGCAGAGTGGAGTGGTGGGAGGCAGACAGCAACTGCATCCAACGACTGGTCAAGCATAAGGAACAAGCAGCCCATAAGTATGCTATGGCAACGATTGAAGTGAGCGAGAGAGTGAGAGAGAAAAGGAGAAGAACATCAAAACGTTTGTAGCCAAAGCAAATGTGCGGCAATTGTAGAGCCAAAGAAGTAGCTGCTGTTGCTGCTGCTGTTGAAGATGCCATCACGGCACAGGTAAAGTCAACAGCACAAATCCAAAGAGAAAAACGAGAGAGAGAGAGGGTGTGAGTAGAGAAAAGCCTGGGAAAAATACGCTGTTCGACCAGGCGGCAAACTAAGTAACTAAGCCAAAGTGGCGCGCCGCGTAGCCTGCATTCCATTTTCATGTTTTTTTACTCCGGATTTTTTTTTTTTTTATGTGAAATGTGATAGACAGACGCATAATAATGTTAATGTAGCAGCTTGGGCAGCTGTTTGGCATGGCAATTGGCAGCGGACAGCAACTGATGCTCGATGGCATTTTTAGCTTCAGCAATTTCCGCTTGCAACGGCAGCAGCAGCAGTCAAACCAACATTGCGTATACGTCATATTATTAATGAGAGTTTTATTTTGATGTGAATCGGAGACAGGCCAAGCGCCGGATATGGCCAAATGATAATGTGGGGCTAGCAACGTGACTAAGATTAAGTATGCCGTTGCTAAGTATTATATACACAGGTGGGAAGGCTGTGGTGGCTGGAGGGAGGCGTGGCTAACGATGTGGCAATTTATTGAGCGGGAGTAGTCAAAGGAAAACTGCAAATGCCAAGTGCTTGTCAGACAGAAAAGCAAAACGATTAAAAGTGTTGTTAAGTAAATTAATTAAAAAACTGACTGTAAAGTTGATGAATGAAACGTTCGGAAGTTCGAAAGGTTCTGGAAACTGTGACTTATCAAAGATAAACTTCTCTTTAAATCTAAAAATATGTTTTTAAAGATTCATTACAATTGTTTTACTTAGAATAAATAATATTTTCAAGTCTAATGATTTCTTTTCACAAAAATGTTTAGCTTTAACTCTTTAAGCAGCAATTTTACTAAGTGCTTGATTTATGTACTTGAAATCATAGTTGTGGCTTTCCATAACTGTAATCATATTAAATTGGATTTAATAAACGCTTAATGGTGCATAGCCATTACTTAAGTCAAGGAATTTTGGTTTGTGGCAGCTTTTGCTTTTGTCCACAGCAATATTGTTGCAACCACAAAGTCTATTAACTTAAGCCCCTTTAAGGATTTACTCAAAACAATGCTGCAACACAGTTAGAACACGCTCAACAGCTTCGTCGAAGTGTAAACGATAAACGTGGCGCCTTCTGCACTGACCATGACCACCGCCAATCCAAACAGCCAAGAACAACCAGGCGAAATACCAACATCTCTCTCTCGACATCAACAAGAAATTCCTGTCCATTCACACGGAATTGATATGTTGATGTCGTGGTTGGCTCCATGTTTTCCCTTCATGGCACATCCTGCTTCTCTTCCTTGTTGCATTGTTGCACTTATCTATGTTGTCGCTGCGGCCACGCACAAGTGACCCCATTCCCCTGGCACTACCTCCCGCTCACATTTACCGGCGTTGTTATATTCAGTAATTATGTCCAATAAGCGACGAAGCGTAATAGGATATGCGCAAGAAGGAGGCTGACTTGACTGACTGACTGACTGACTGACTGGCAATGCATGCCAGGCGGAAGGAAAACGTTGTCGTTAATGTTGCCATTATATAAGCTAGCCCAGTTTTAGCGGCGACATGGCATTTCCTTCCTGCCTGACTGCTTGTGCGTTAAATGCCACCATGCCACCATGCCACCAGCACTAGAAAATTATAGAGTGAGGAACGGAAGAAAACCACACAAAAGAAAACAGCGAACGCAACTTCAATTGAGCTGCGGTTGAAAGAGGGGTTCGAGGTGAGCTTTGAGTTCCGGTTTGGGTCATGACACGCTCGAACTGAAGAAGCAGCAAGCGTTGCAAACGTAAAACTTTGTTACCACGTGCACATTGCCAGCGCTAAAATTCACTTGGCTGGCTGGCTGGCAGCGAAAAAACCAAAATAAGAAAATAAACAACTGGCATCGAAACTTGCCTTGAACACTTTTTATTTTTGTTGAAGAAAAATCAAAAAGAAAAAACCCTCAGCCGTTAGTCAACAAATTCCCAAGCTCTCGAAGTTGTCTATTCAAGGCTCTTCGCCTCCACCCCCCCTCTCTCTCTTTCGCCCTGCCACCCACTCTAAAATAATTCTCAACATTGCATTGCTCTTATCGCTGGCGGCTCAGCGCCACTTTTCTCTATTCTTAGCTGCTAATGTTTTTTGCACAACGTTCGTTTTGCCCTGTTCCCAACTGTTCACTGGCCACTGCGATTGCCATCCGACATTGCTACAGGTGTAAATGTCTCACACAAACACACACACATACAGACCTACACACACATATGTAGGTGTGCTGGCTAAGCTGCTTTCAGAGCAGCCCAGCAACTGTTTGGCAAACAGCTCTAGAGTTTAAACGGCGCACACACTGGGATCTGAGTTATAATTTTAACGTTTGCAGGCGCCACACGAATGTTGCAACACACACATATGGTTGCTTGTATTTTTGTTGAAATAAATTTTATTTAAACTTTCGTCTCGTATTTTTGGCAATTTTCACTATGTTTTTAGTGTGTTTTTTCAAGGTACTTTTTTTGTATGTATGTTACAGTGTAATGTGTGAAATTCAATTATATATGGGAGGATTTATATGCCGAACATGGCGAACAGTTTTGCTAAGTTTCGAGTTGAAATGTTATTTGAAGAGCCGAAAATACAGACACATACATATAGACATGAGCAACTATCTATCTATGTATGTATATGTTTATGTGTGCGCGCATAAAAATAATATGAAAATGCATTGAAATCAGCGCGCCATTCAATTGGAAACTGTTTAATATGCGTATAAAAGGCGAATATTATGGCAAGGCTCTTATTGTGAAATCGTTTTATATTGCAACTCCTTTTTTGTTCATCGAGCACGAAAAATAAAAATAAAATAAATACCAGTTGATTGAAATATGCGCGACTTTAAATGAATGGCAATGATGTCGAAAAACATTTAAATACGGATTCGAGTTTCAATCGAGCTAAAGAATGATAAGAATTTGCATTTCGCAATTGTTTTAAATGCAAAAAATGAAAGGCGATGAAGTGAAAGTGATATATTCATAAACTTTTGTTTAATTTCAATGCTAAAATTCGATTTATTTGAACAAATCAATTTGGATCGAACTTTTTTAAAACGCCTAAAAGCATTGAATGTATTTGTTTTTTTAAGCTTAAAATCCCTTAACAAAAGGTTCATTCAAATCTTTAATCGTGACTTATGTATAATACATTTCATACATTTTTCTCTACTAACTAAGGGTTTCAGTCAAAAATAACACAATATTCTCTTATTGTTCTCTACAAAATCAAAGCTCGACAAACCATTTTGAGCTGTGCAAATAAGGCTAACCAAAAGTCTATGCAAGTTGGCCGAGTTACTTTGAAGCACTATCGGTTCTGAACATAGAACATCTCCAAGGCAATTACGCAAAGTGCCCTGAGAGTACCCCCCGAAAATCACAACAGCAACAACAACAATAGCAAACTAAACACAATTACATTAACACTTTAGCACACACACCTTCAGAGAGACGAGCCGAGCCGAGCCGAGCCGTCTGTTGTTGGAGTAAACAAACCAATCAAACTGAATCCAAGCTGCACAGCTCAAAACTAAGCCCAAAACGCATAGAGAAGCACAGAATTTGGAGCAGAAATTCCTTTTGCTTACGCTTTGTCAGAAACTGACCGAATGACAAAGTGAGTCAGTGCCTGACTGACAAGCTGAACTTTTAAGCAAGCTAACAAAGCAAGGTAAACAATGTCAAGCCTGCCCCAAGAGTGCAAGAGCAATTGCAGCATTGGCAGACAGTGGCTTTTGTTTAATAATAAGAAAATGCCAGCCAGCGTGTATACAAAAACGAACGAAAATTGTTGTTGGAAAACAAGAGTTATTTGCAGTGGGCGGCGACTCAAATTGCACTAGCAAGTGAATGCTGAATGCAGCTGCAATTGCAGCTTATAGCAACCAGACACATATGTATGCATATACTACAACTGTATACAGTTGACAATTGTCATGAGTCTTCGTCTGCTTTTGAGTATCGCCTGTCAGTCAAAAATCACCTGGGATCCATATGTATGTTTGTGTGTGTCCTGCGTCATGATGCAAAATGCCTTTGCCAACGGGTTATTATTATTGTCATAGCTGTCATGGCCTTAACAATTGTAATGCTAAAAGGGTATGCTGTTTCTTTTGGCTGTTTCGTTGTTAAATTATTGCGTTTGTATTCAATAATAAAATGCTCTTCAAACGAACTGATGGCGTAGGTGTAAAAGCATAAAAGCTTTTTGGTGTTCGAGCAAAAGCTTCATTAAAAGTCAGAGTACATTTTTATATTGGCTAAAAGCTCTGCGGAAAAAGTAAAAAGAGACCGTTCTTATATAAGGTATTCCGAATAATATTCAGGTCTTTACAAGTTCTTAAAACATTACATTATTTTTTTTGTTTTTATTATTGAAAACTCTCTCAAGGGTGTCTCAATGTCTGGCACTTTTAACCTAAGCAATGCATCTTATTGTGTTTGTTCTTGCTGTTGCAGCTGCTTGTTATTTGCGTGTTTGTAAGCCATGTTATGACAATAATGTGCGACGCATGAGTGTGCGTGTGCGTGTGTGTGGGTGAGTGTGCTCAGGCTGTTTGTTGTGTACCAAAGCCAAAGTTAAATCTTGTTTTTATTGTCACATTTGCCATAAAGGCAAACTAGGGAACAGAGCGTACAAGAGAGCGTCATAAGATGATGATACCTAAGCTGGATGCTACTGTATATAGTACACATGTGTGTGTACTGAGTGTGTGTGTGTAAGCCAGACAAATCATAATCAGAGACAACAGCAACGGCGAGTGGAAGCGGCGCCAAACGACAACGACAAATTTACCTTAACAACGAAACATGAGCTTGCCTTTGCATGGGCTTAAGGAGTGGGCGTTGACTACATGCCACGCCCACGCGTTGCGATCATACAGATAGAAGGAGGACCACATGAAGTGGGTAAGAGGGTGTGGTGTGGGTGTGTCTATAAAGGAAATTATGCGTTGCAAGAGGCACAGCGTGCTCAGTCTGGGCAAATAAAAAGCGCATATTTATCGGTTCGTTTTTTATTATGTTGCATACATCACGGCGCTGAAAAGTAAAAAATAAATGCATGCAACACACACACACATGCACGGAGGGTGTAAAGCAGAAAAAACGGAGAATAGCTTTAATGAAAGCCGTTGCACATATACAAACGTACGAACGATAAAACTAACTGCCGCCGCTGCATGTTAGGCAGTGTTTCTTATATCTAAATTATGATGATGCTGGGCGGAGGATATGGGTGCACTTAATGTACAGGATGTTGAGCCCTACAGTGTGCTTAAGTGCTGTATTGACTTAAGTGAATCTCAATTAAGACTAAAATATGTTTGGGGCCTAAAAGGTTTAGAGTTTTCATAGTTTTTGTAAGGCAAAAAGTCGACTTACTAACTAAGATATTGTCTTTTATAAATTCCCATGTTTTGCGAATGGGACACGTTTCTCGGCAGAGTTTTTTGAAAAGGAAAGTACTGTTAAAGGGCAAGTTAGTTGCTTTAACAGTTTGTGATAAGCCAGTCAGGAATATACAAGCATTAATTTTATTATATTGGATTGCCTATCTACTTTTGCAATACACCTTATTTAAAGCTCTTGCTAATCCAATTGTTAGAGTCTCTCTCTCTCTCTCTATTTTGAACTCTGACTAATGCACTAATTTAGTTGCTGTGGTTTTTGCGTTCCTAATTTTGGACAACTAATTGAAATCAAATTTTTAATTTGCACTAAATAGTTTAACGCCAGCTGAATGCATGCGACACGTTTGGCGTGTCGTTGCCATTTGCCACTCCTTACCCCAGACCGCGCCCCCAGCTGTGTTACACACACACACACACACACACACGCATACACTGTTGTAGAATTGGTTGGCTAACCGATAGCTAACACAATGATAATTGTTTTCATACAATTTGCTGGTTGTCTGGGCTCAAAGCTTGGCTTTAGGATTTGGGTGGGCCAACCATAAATTCTCGTCATGGACATCAAAGCGTATACGTAACAATTGCATGTATGTATGTATGCACAGTAAGTGAGTGTGTTTGTATTTGAGTGCAGGCATGCATGAATAGACAAACATATTCGAACAAGCAATGCTTTTGTCAATAATATGCATTAATTAAGTGCAGACATAGATAGATGCCATAGTTGGGCCGCTGAGCCACAATGCCACAACGGAAGTGCCCTGCCACATGGGTGCAGCTTATGTGTGTTAGTGCGTATGTATGTGTGTGTGTGAGTGCATATCACTTTAAATGGAATTTTGAAAAGCCAGTTGAATAACAACAACAACAAGAATAGAAATAAACCAAACGAACAACTTCCTAATGCAAATGTTATTATCAAAATCAGTTTGAAAGAGACACACGCAAAAAAGATTCAATTTCCTTGCGAGCTTCTGCGCGTGGAATGAAAAAATGGGTTTGGATTGAGCTGCCTTCTGATTGAAATGATGCATCCCAGCAGGTAGTAGCCGTGTCAGGTCAGCGTTATTTGTGCCTGGCTTCTGAACAGCAGCAGAATGAGCTTTTTTTGTGCAGCTGCTGTTGCTGCTGCTGTTGAAGTTGATGCTCGACAAATAGTTGCGCAACTGACACGCAAACTATGCCGAGGCCTGCAACTGGCACAAACGCACAAACGCACACATTGAGCGAAAGTAAGTAAACGCAGCAGCAACAAAAAAAAAAAGGAGCAGCAGTAGAGACTAGTCTGAACTCAGGCACAGGACTCTCGTTCTTTTGTACGACTACAATGTGCATTGAGTGGGACCATCGTTTGTCACACGTCCCCAAAAAGAAAGGTTGAAGGGGGTTGGGGTTTGCCTCAGCGCCAGTCCCAGCTCAAGTGTGACAGCGTGTAGAGAGACAGCAAGCAGAAGCTGCTGCTTGTAGCTACAGTAAAAACGACAGCAGCAGTAGCAGGAGGCCTGAAAAATCACTGCACAGTGGTGCAGAAACTCACTTAATTGGTAGAGAATTTTTAATTAACTAACTTGTTTACTATTGACAAAAGTAAATAAACTAGTTGCAAGAATAAGAAAACACAAAGAGTGAAGTTAACAACACATAAATAAGTTGTAAATGGAATAAAGTTAAGTTTTTGTGTTTAAACCAAGACTTAGTTAAGTTTAGCTAAGAAAGTCTTATTATTTTCTTCACTTTAACAAAATAGTTTTGGTTCATAAAAGGGTTTTTAAAACATTTAATGGCAAATCAACTTATTGTATTTATTAATTTCCCACGTTTGAATATTTTTTATTTATTAAACTCTTTCCACTTTTCTATTGTTGACTTTTGTCACTTGATCTATAATGATTTGAAAGTGTTTTTCCACTGCGACTGTCCCAAAATATATTTTTAGCGCAGTCTTTTCAAACACTCTATCACTCAGGCTGTATGTCACTCACTGGAGTTTGGCATAGTGCACCACAGTGAGTTGTTGGCTGGCTGATAGCTGATGACTGGCAGTCGGTGGGTTTGCTGAGGCTAATGGAGTTTGTAAGAGCTGGAAGGAGAGGAAGAAAAAAACGTTGATCAAGCCCCCGGTATGCTTCAAACACAGGCACACAAAGGCATCTCTCGTTTCGTTGCAAGCTGGTAAGCAAGCAAGGAACGAACGATCCAACTATTTCCAGCATTCAGGATATGCACAGGCAACTTACAAATCGTTGTCGTTGCCTGTTCCAATGCAAACTACCTTATAGCACCCACCACCTCCATCTGCCATCTCTGCCTTTCCACAGTTTACCCGTTCTCTGTTACGTATTCATTCAATGAATCCTGTGCTTGCCCGCAATGTGCATGTGGTTGCCAAGTTGGGCGACTGGCCTCAGGGCTTGGGTCCTTTTCACAGGAACCGACCATGTCGACGTTTTTCACGCTGACGCTGAGCTGGCGTCGACTGAGGCAGCGCTGGCAGCGGCTTTGTTTATGTGCCAACATTTGGGCCCTGTGTCTGTTCCTTTTCGTCGCTTGTGTGTGAATACTTCCCTCACTCACTGTGAAAGCTGGCTGCTGTTGTTTCTTGTTGTTGGTGTTGTTTTTGTTGTTGTGGAAGCCCTCAAGCTGTACGTGTGAGTGGTTTTAGTGTTGTTCTGGATTTTTAAGTTGTTTTCGTTGTCGTTCGTTGTTGTTTGTGTTGCCTTTTATTTTTGTTTTTTTATTTTCGTCTTTAGTTGCAATTTACACACACACACACACACACTTAGATGAAACATATGCACTTAACCAACTAACACACACACACACACATTCACATACACCTAGACAGGCTGCGGCACAACCACGCACTGAACGCTGACACCAATTAGGGTTAGATGCCTTGTTGTTGTTTTTGCACTTCGTGCGTTGCCAGCATGTTTACAGTAGCCACAAAACATAATTTTTGTTTAGACAACTCCACAAAACGAGGACTAAACTGCTGCTGGCAGCTTCATCCTCAGCAACAGCTACAGCTCCAGTTGCAATTGCTTCTTCTTCTTCTGCTTGCCAACCTGTGCTATAATTATCGCTTGCACAGCAACAACCAAGAGGAAGAGAGAGAGCGAAAGATAAAGAGAGAGAGAGAGAGAGAGAGCATAGGCAAAAGCGTCAGCAGAATCTTCATTCTAACGGTAACTGAAGCTGGCCAGTGTTGCCAGTTCGGTATAAATTTCACTTTGAATATGGCTTTGCAGCAAAACAACTTTTTAGCTAACACTATTTTGCAGTACCCTGTGCTTAATATATTTTATTGGATTAATATGTATTATATGAAAAAATAAAGTTTAAAGTTTCCAAGTTCTGATATCAAAATGTGTATGTTGAAATACTTCATAATAAAACAAATAATTTGATCACTGCAGCAATATCAATCAAAATTTAGGCCTAGAGTATCTAGTTGTCAACTATAAGTTTGCCTGCATTATGGTTGTTGTTTATACATATATATTTGGTTGTTTGCTGCTGCCTCCACATTGAATTTACACCCTAACGAGGTTGTTGTTGTTGTGCCAACTTACAGTTGGTTGTTGTTACCGTTATAATTGTTGTTGTTGTTTGCACAGCCAACTTCAAGAGTTGATTAGAAAGTTTTTTAGGCTGCTGCTGCTGTTTGCTGTTGTCGTTAGCTTTGCCGCGTTGCTCACTTGTTTCCATTTGGTAGGTCGCGCACCGCGAGCATATGTGGGAGATCCGTTCGGCGTTCTGTGTGGTTGTGCACACCACCCCTCGCATCTGAGAGTGTGCGTGTGTAATTGTTTGGGATATGTTTCTGGCTGTGGCTTATCGCTTGGCTGCGCTGTCGCTAACCATAAAAACTATGGCACACAACTTTTCCTAATTAATTTTTAATGTGTGTAAAATGTTTTGTAAATGAGTATTTATTCTGGCTTTCACATGAAACAAGCAAGTTCTGAACGGATTCTGTGGTATGTAGGTTCCTTAAAAGAACATTTGTTTATGTTACCGAATGGAAATGTGAAAATGTTTATTTTTTTCACAATAAGCAGAGTTCTTGTAAATAACTTTAATGAAAGTACGTTAGTCAAAAACGTAATGCCTAAAGGACTTTTATTCGATTTTTTTTGTGCAGTTTCAGCATTAAGAGCCATGCCCTTAAGTGTTGATTTTGTGCTCAAGTAAGACACTAATTGCATATGGCAATTGTTGTAGACCCAGTTACACGTATTCACACCCAGAAAATCAAACACACACACACATACGTACTGACCATGACACATGTCTGCAGAACGAACAACTTGCAGCAAATTGCGGCAAGGCAAAATGGAAATTGCAAAAAGGGATGCAATTCACTTCTCAAACTCACCACCACTCGGCTCCATTATGTCCATTATAGACAGGGGCGGTGGGTTGGGGAGAAGCCAACTACCTCTACCAACACCAACACATAACAACCAACCAACGACTCACCCAACGAACCGAACCACCTACTACAACAGTGTGTTCTTAACTAAACGTTTTTGCTTTTGTCTCTGGCATCGCTGGCATCATTTTACAGAGATTTGCGCTTCAATCACTTTGAGGAGTTGCCGGCCAATGCATTCAATGGACTTGGCCAACTGACGACGCTGTTTCTGAATGACAACGAGCTGGCTTATGTGCAGGAGGATGCATTTAAGGGTCTTACATCGTTGCGGTTTCTCTATTTAAACAAGAATCGCCTAAGCCGCTTACCCGCCAACATCTTTAATCAGTTGGTGCGATTGGAGGCACTGTAAGTAGACACACACACACACACTTTGCCACAGATTCAATTTCAATTTTAACTAGAGTTGAGGTTTAATTAAAAAAAATAAAATCTTGCCATTACGTTTCGTTATTCCCGCCATATCTAGCTATCTGGAAGACAATGATATTTGGCAACTGCCCGTCGGACTCTTTGACAATTTACCCCATTTGAATCGCCTGTAAGTTGAGTTTCAACTATAAGCTTTTGCTTGTGTTCTCAATGAATTTTTGGGTTTTTCTTCTCCGACGGGTAGTTTCCTGCATAACAATAAGCTGACGAGCGTCCCATTGGATATGTTCAACAAATTGCATAGCTTGAAGCGTTTGCGTTTGGATGGCAATCCGATTGATTGCAATTGCGGTGTCTACTCGTTGTGGCGTCGCTGGCATCTGGATGCCCAACGTCAACTGATGACCATCACACTGACCTGCGCCCAACCACCTGCACTGCAACGTCTCAGTTTCAGTGGCCTAGCCGAGAAGCATTTCCAATGTGGTAAGTGGCAGCACCATCATCAACATCAGCAACAGCAGCAGCAACAACTGTGGGTGTCTATTAGCCAAATGATTTGA
Organism: Scaptomyza flava; assembly: GCA_030179655.1. Lineage (NCBI taxonomy): Eukaryota > Metazoa > Arthropoda > Insecta > Diptera > Drosophilidae > Scaptomyza > Scaptomyza flava. The sequence goes on from JARNME010000404.1 coordinate 8,450,290, forward strand.
GCAGAAAGCAGAGCACCTAGAGCAAATGGGCTGTTTAAAAATTAATCAGCTTTGAGCAACACATTGCCGTAAAAGCATTTTTGCTTGGATAGTAATTTGATAGAATGCTCACTTACTTAATGCTATAAAAACCAGGAAATTCACTTACCGAATAGTAAGTTCACTTAAGATAGCTTTAAATGAAGTCTCGTTTTCAAGAATAGTTTTGGAGCAACTTAAAACAGCTCAAATAAAGAACTTAAGGTAAGAGTGTAGTTATATGTTTTCTGAGCTCCATTTCCAATGAACTTCAAAATAATTGCAGCATGTTTCAACAGCTGTAAAAGTTTCGCTGTTATGTTGCATACATAGTACAATATCATGGAATTATTATACGTACTTCTTCTCTTAAATCCATTCACACTTTCCAGCCAAACCTCAGTTGTTGGCTGGCCCTCAGGATATGTATGCGACACGGGGTGACACTGTGGACATGACCTGCCAGGTGGAGGGTCAACCCAAACCGGAGCTCATCTGGATGCAAAACACTAACGAGATCAGTGTGGAAATGGCGCCACACATCCAAGTGCTGCCAAGCGGCTCATTGCGCATCAATGACATTGATTCAAATGACATTGGCATCTATGAATGCATAGCGCGCAATGAAATGGGCGAGATCAAGTCACAGCCCATACGCATGATGGTTAGCAGCGAGCCGGAGGCGGTGCGGCCTGTAGCTAGCAGCAATCAGGTGTGGGCAACGGATGCGAATGCGAATGCGGATGTGGATGCAACAGAAGTGACGCCACCGCGTTTTACCCATCAGCCACATGACCAAATTGTGGCTCTGCATGGTGGCGAACACGTGCTTTTGGATTGTGCCGCCATCGGCTGGCCACAGCCAGACATACAATGGTTCGTCAACGGCCGCCAACTGTCCCAGTCCACGTCGACACTGCAGCTGCAGGCGAACGGCAGTCTGCTATTGCTCCAAACCAGCCAGTTGACAGCGGGCACGTATCGTTGCGAGGCACACAATCGTCTGGGCAGCGTCGTAGCCACCGCCCGCATTGAAGTCAAGGGTGAGTTCAGATTGGGTTGGTAATGTGTCCAGATTGTGTTTACTCCCAGGCTCCCTGTTGGACACACTCTGCTGTCTGCTGACTGCGTTTCCATTTCACAGTCGCAACTGTCGCGTTTAACACAATTTGCAGTCGATTTAATTTAGTATTGGGATTGCGCTCTCAGCTTTATAAATCCCCTCATTGCAAATGTTTCAACTGTAACCTCGTTATGCACTTGTTGTTGTTGTTTTGCTTGTTTTTCTTGTTTTGGTCGGTTCCCTATTAGCGTCATGATTTAAGTCAACTTCCATTGACATCGAATAAAAGTATTTTTTATTGCAGTTCCATTGAATGCCGTTCATTGGGGGCACAGCTTAAGATTAATTGGTCGGAAAAAAGAGTTTCGATGCGGGCGGGATTTTCGCTATTTATGCAGAGTTTTTATTGCATGCAGCTTAACCCAAATGCATTATTGTTTCCATTCATAGATTTGTATTTTATGTTTCAACTGTTATCGATGGTTGCGTTTGAGTTTGTTTCAACTCAAATTTTGTGGCCCGAAACTATTTAGTTTGTTTTTATATATTTTTTTTAAATTCTTATTAGAGGTTTGTTTTTCATACATAAAAGAAATAAAACAACATTCACATTTGTTTCACCATTTGAATTCATTTTTATCTACACATAGCCTTCATTCAAAATAAATATGATTTATTAAAAATCATACAATATTATAGCTGTTTTTTTTTTTAAACATTTTATTCATTCATTCAAGTGTCGTTCATCCAATTAAACGAATATTGTAGCCAAAAGCGAACCATATTACTTTGCAGCACGTAATAACCATTGCCATAAATACTGAGCTGTGCAAGTGTATTTAAACTTTTGCTGTAATATCTTTAATTTCTTAGCCCAAGCGACGCGACGTGACTGTACTTTTTATGGCATCAAATACAGTGAGAGAGATGGATAGGTGAAGAGGAAATGTGAAGCGCCGGGGAGGGGGGGTTTATGTTATGCATATTTTGTTCAGTGCAGCGCCTTAATCACAATGCCCCTCATTATAATTTGTGGTCACAGCACAAAATGAAGTGCAAAATTTGCGCTTTATTTTGCAAATTAAGTGCAAAAATAATAAACTATTATTATGGACTTTATGCGTAAATTCCCAAATGCAAGCACGCACTTCAAATGGGGCATGGAGAGGGATTGAGTTTGGTCAGCATAATTAACTCGGCAATCACACATAAATGCACACACACACACAGACATATACTCACAGGGGCACACAGAACAGCAAAGCAGCAAACAAAAATGGCGACCAGTTTGTTTGAGCAGCGTCAAAAAAGTATGCTATGAAAAATTTGAGTTGAGCAGAGAGCAAAGTGCATAACAACAAAGGACGCATAGAAAAACTGACCGGCGGGCAGCTAGTATTTTCTGTTGCTGCTGCTGCTTCTGTTATTTGGAGCGTTAGAAATTGCTCAAATCACTCAAATACGCCTCGTTGGCACACTCTGGTTGCAGATTTACCCGAAATTTTAATGGCACCACAAAACCAAACAATCAAACTTGGCAAAGCCTTTGTGCTGGAATGCGATGCCGATGGCAATCCGTTGCCCACCATAACCTGGCAATTCAATGGCATACCCCTGCACACCACCAACACCACCGCCGACCTACTGCTGGAGAACGAGAACACCGAACTGGTGGTTAGCGTGGCCAAAGAGCAGCATGCAGGTACACTCACTCTATATAGCTCTCCCTTTCTATGTATATATATATATATATTTTTACTAACACATAGAACGTTTTTAACGCTTTTAGGTGTCTACCGCTGCACGGCTAGCAATGAGAATGGCGAGGTCAGCGTGGAGGCAACGATTAAAGTAGAGCAATCACAAACACCACCGCGCTTGGCCATTGAGCCCAGCAATTTGGTTGCCATTACAGGCACAACCATTGAGCTGCCTTGCCAGGCCGAGCATCATGAAGACGGTTTGCAGGTATAAAGAATGAAAGATGAATAAAGGATAATAAAAGTTTTTGTTGCACACCACTTGTTGACATTTCCGTTTCCGTTTATCGTCTTTCGCTGTCTTTTACAGATTGTTTGGCGCCGCGATGGTCGCCTTATCGATCCCAACGTCCAATTGACTGAGAAATATCAAATAAGCGGCTCCGGCAGTTTGTTTGTCAAGAATGTTACCATCTTGGATGGCGGACGTTACGAATGTCAGCTAAAGAATAAATTTGGCCGGGCCACAGCCTCTGCTCTGGTTACCATCAGGTAAGTTCTGAGTTAAACTTAGCCAGCCAAGTTTTACTCTTTCGTAAAGTAAACTACTTTGGTAAGCAGTCTCAAAGCACTCTGAGGACGTTCTGACTGCCAGACGGCTGGCGTAGCACTTAAGAACGCTTTTAAGAGTGAGACTAGGGGGAAAAAAAAACTTAGATTAATTAATTTAAAAATAGTTGGCTAGCACATTAAAGCGCCACAGAAGAAAACCCATTATAACATGGCTCCAAGTCGAACAGTGTAAAAGCATATTTAAATAGTTATTTAAGAAGTTCACTTTAAGTAAATTGTGTAAACTCAATAAACAAATAATTGCACGTTGCACTTCAAATTCGATAGCAAAAATGTTTAAGCACACTGGTTTAAAGTTTGTTCATAATTTTGTCATACAAATTAAAATACATTTTCTATGTTTAGTAAACCAACTTTAAAATCCCAAAAGCATAAAAGATTCTAATCTAACTTTTACTAGCATCAAAATTATAAACCTGGCAGGCAAATTAACTGTTAATGAAATTTGCCATTGCCTACCTTTACAATGCTTGACCCACTGTGCCGCTGGCTAAACTGCATATAAAATATGCACTAAAAGACATCAAAAAGCGGCGACGAAAGCACAAAAAGTTGCTGTGCCAGTTGGCAGTCTGGCTGAAACGTGCCAACACACACAGGACACAAGAAACGTGACAAGAACATACAGATAGAAAGAGAGAGATAGAGAGAGAATGTTGCAAGGACGAAAGGAGTGTGCTGATGTTCTCATAGAATGAGACAACCGCACAAGTTGTTCAAATTGCCCAAATTGAAATTGAGTTGACAAGTTGTTCATGGGACTGCAAAGAAGAAAACTAGTTTTTCATTTAACTGTTTGCGTGTGTGTGTGTGTTTGTGTGTGTGCGTGAGTTTCGAATTCAAGACGGTAGCTAAAACGGGCTTGGTGGTGCATGCGGCCGTAAATCAATTTGTTGCCAATTCTGGCCATGATAAAGCAAAAACCGAACAAAACGGTAAACCAAAGTAAGCCCACAAATCCTTGAAAAAGGCAAAAAGAGGCGTTGCTTACGCAGCAAAATTTTTAAATGCATAATGCAGAAGCCGCAGCAGCAGCGGCTGTAAAACCCATGTAGCTGTAAGCAATCTTTCGGCTTCCATATGACCTGTTTCTCTCTATGAGATTTGGAGCAAGTGCTCCTGTGCATATGTGTGTGCGAGTGTGTGTGTGTGTGTGTGTTTGCACGCATCATTTAGTTCGCTTGCCAGATGCAGCTGGTGTGGCATGATGCTGAACCGGCTTACGTTGTGTTGCCGCCACCAGCATTAGAAACTTTACTCATTACGCTGTGCCAACCTCAGCCGCTAGACCGCAGCAAAGAAAACAGAAGGCAAGCAGCAGGCACAAGAAAAAAAAGAACTGAAAGAATCAAAAAACACAACAAAAATAAAAAAATAAAAGGCGTACAAACGTTAAAAGTGAAAAACTATGCTGAGTCACAGACCAAGAATGGCAAACGGAATTGTGCGGCACGGAGGCGAGGGGTTGGAAAGGTGAAAAAAAAGTAAGCGAAAACCGCTGAAAGCCAGCAGCAATAACAACAGCAAAAGAGAACAACACCAGCTACTGAAATCCGCCTAAGTTGTGGGTAATGCTGGCGTAAAACAAAAGCTTATCCTGTTACTGGCTGCTGGGCTCGGACTGCATGCTGGAGACATGGGTGGGTGGTTGGCAGGCCACGGAAATACGTTGCTATAGCCACAGCATGTGGCATACACACATGCATAGTAGCTGCAAAGCCAAGAAACGGCACACACATCTATAGCGAGAAGTTAGACTTATTAGATACCCTAAAATGAATATGGAAGGTAGCCTCAACTCAAAACAAGCTTTGATATTTGGAACCTACATCAGTATGATGTATATTCCTTTACTTAAAGTGCAATGATAATGCAATTCAGATCATTATTTTCTATCTCTATAGATAGATAAAGTTATCATTTAAATCTTTGAATTCACACTCCCCTACTTGGTTTTATTCCTGCTTAACTTAGTTGATACAAGCGCGAACAAGTTGCTTAACAAATTCAAAGGACCACATTAAACAACCATTTAGAGTATTTACAAACGCCCCGGCGTGCCAGAAAAAGCGCAACCACAGGAAGCAGTTGGTGGCCAGTGGAGGGAAAATATGTATGTAGTAGTTGGCCTGGTGGCAGTGGTTGCCATTTAGTTTGCTGTAGTGCGATGCGATAGTTGATAGTGGTAAGCAGTGGCTGTGGTGCAACAGGGTGTATTATGGTCGTTAAGTTATTACCTACCACGCCGACAATGGCAAAGTTTACACAGCGAAAGTTTCCAAAAGGGAAATTCCTTTAACGGCAACGCCAACCGAGAATGTGAGGCATGAATTGTTGTTAATGCCCGCCGTTGTTCTTGTTGTTGTTTTAGCTAGTACCCAGAGCTTGGCGCGGATTTTCCTTCAAAACAAAAGCAACTAAAAAAGTGTGCGGCATAATTCTGGTCGTTGCCAAGTCAGCGACTGCCGCCGGCCACATTCAAAAAGGACCAGACCAGAAACTAACAAAAAAAAGAGTAAAACAAAAATAAAAGATAAAAGTTAAGTTTACTTCTGGCTTTTTATAAGACAACGACGACAACGACGTTTTAAGAAACCTCTGACGCTTGCAAAAATTAATTGCAATTAAAGTGTGGAAATGTGCAAAAGTCGAGCGAGTAGTTTCTTTTTTTTCGCAATATTAATTAAAAAATTTGCTTTTATGCGTTGAGCGATAAATTTTGTGGTGTGCATTGTAAAAGGCTTTAAAAGTTAATGTTTAGGAATGTGTATTATTTAAGACTGAGCCTTCTGAATGAAGTTCGTCGACGACCCTATGAAATGTATATCCATTAAGACACTTGAGCCTGTCTACTTTTATGAACTCTTCAATCTCAGAGACCTTTAGAGTTGTCTATTACAGACATTGAAGATAAGTTCTTTTATAAGTTTTTTGGTAAAATTTAATGCCTTTATTTTCTCGGTAACCCTTAACTTAATTCTTGACAAACTGATTACATTCAACTCTTATTCCTCCCCCTATAGAAACAATGTGGACTTGGCACCTGGCGATCGTTATGTGCGCATTGCCTTTGCTGAGGCGGCAAAAGAGATCGATATGGCCATTAATAACACATTGGATACGCTGTTCTCAAATCGATCGAGTCGTGCACCACCCAACTATGGGGATTTGTTGCGTGTCTTTCGCTTTCCCACTGGTCAGGCCAGACAGCTGGCACGTGCCGCAGAGATCTATGAGCGAACATTGGTGAATATAAGGAAGCATGTCCAACGTGGCGATAATCTGACCATGGAGAGTGAGCAGTATGAGTTTAGGGATCTGTTGTCGCGGGAGCATTTGCATCTGGTGGCGGAACTTTCGGGCTGCCAGGAACATCGGGAGATGCCCAACTGTACGGACATGTGCTTCCATTCGAAGTATCGCAGCATTGAGGGCACCTGCAATAATCTTATGCATCCGACATGGGGTGCATCCTTGACAGCTTTTAGACGACTGGCGCCACCTATCTATGAAAATGGTTTTAGCATGCCAGTAGGCTGGACCAAAGGAGTGCTCTATGCAGGACACCCTAAGCCAAGTGCACGTCTGGTTTCAACCTCATTGGTAGCTACGAAGGATATCACACCCGATGCACGCATTACCCACATGGTTATGCAATGGGGTCAGTTCTTGGATCACGATCTGGATCATGCTATACCCTCGGTTAGTTCGGAGAGTTGGGATGGCGTCGATTGCAAGAAGACATGTGAGTTTGCACCACCCTGCTATCCGATTGAGGTACCTCCGAATGATCTGCGCGTAAAGAACAGACGCTGCATTGATTTGGTGCGTTCCAGTGCCATCTGTGGTTCCGGCATGACCTCTCTGTTCTTTGATAGCGTACAGCATCGTGAGCAGATCAATCAGCTGACCTCCTACATTGATGCCTCGCAGATCTATGGTTACAATACACCCTTCGCCCAAGAACTGCGCAATCTGAGCTCCGAAGAGGGACTCCTTCGGGTGGGTGTGCACTTCCCGAATCAGAAGGATATGCTTCCCTTTGCTGCACCGCAGGATGGCATGGACTGTCGCCGGAATCTGGATGAGAACCAGATGAACTGCTTTGTCTCTGGTGATATTAGGGTCAATGAGCAAGTTGGTCTGCTCGCCATGCACACGATCTGGATGAGGGAGCACAATCGCATTGCTAGCAAGCTGCGCAATATAAATCCACACTGGAATGGCGACACCCTGTATCAGGAGTCCCGCAAGATTGTCGGTGCCCAAATGCAGCACATTACCTTCAAGCAGTGGCTTCCACTTATCATTGGGGAGAGTGGCATGCAGATGTTGGGCGAATATCGTGGTTATAATCCTCAGCTGAATCCCAGCATTGCCAATGAGTTTGCAACGGCAGCTTTGCGTTTTGGACATACCATCATCAATCCCATATTGCATCGCTTGAACTCGACGTTCCAGCCCATTCCACAGGGTCATCTGCAGCTGCACAAGGCCTTCTTTGCACCCTGGCGTCTGGCCTATGAGGGTGGTGTGGATCCCTTGTTGCGTGGCATGCTTGCTGTGCCCGCTAAGCTAAAGAAACCTGATGAGAACCTCAATATGGAGCTTACGGAGAAACTGTTCCACACGGCGCATGCTGTGGCTCTGGACTTGGCTGCCATGAACATACAGCGTGGACGAGATCATGGTATACCCGGCTATAATGTCTATAGGAAGTTCTGTAATCTGACCGTTGCTCATGACTTTGAGGACTTGGCTGGGGAGATTACAAGCGCGGAGATAAGGGTGAAGCTACATGAACTATATGGCCATCCGGATAATATTGATGTCTGGCTGGGCGGCATACTGGAGGATCAGGTAGAAGGCGGAAAAGTGGGCCCACTCTTCCAATGTTTGCTGGTGGAGCAGTTCCGTCGCCTGCGCGATGGTGATCGCTTCTTCTATGAGAATCCGGGCGTTTTCCTGCCCGAGCAACTCGTCCAGATCAAGCAAGCCAACTTGGGACGTGTGTTGTGCGATGTGGGTGATAATTTCGATCAGGTTACCGAAAATGTGTTCATTCTTGCCAAGCATCAAGGCGGCTACAAGCAGTGCGAGGACATACCTGGTATCAATCTCTATTTGTGGCAGGAATGTGGCAACTGCAATAGCCTTCCACAAATCTTCGATTCCTACATACCACAGACATACACGAAGCGCAGTCAACGCAGTAAGCGTGATGTTCCGAGCTCGGAAAAGGAGGTACCCACTGCTGAAAGTTATGATAGCCCCCTGGAAGCACTCTACGAAGTGAATGAGGAGCGTGTTAGCGGTTTGGAGGATCTTATTGGCAATTTTCAGAAGGAGCTAAAGAAGCTACACAAGAAACTGCGAAAGCTAGAGGATTCCTGCAATGCTGCCGATGCTGAACCCGTTGCACAGGTCGTCCAATTGGCGCCCGCACCACTGCCCGCTGCTGCGAAGCCCAAACGGAGCCACTGTGTCGATGATAAGGGCACTACACGACTGAACAACGAGGTCTGGTCGCCGGATGTGTGCTCCAAGTGTAACTGCTTTCACGGCCAGGTGAACTGCCTGCGTCAGCAATGCGGCGAGGTTAGCTGCCCGCCTGGCATTGAGCCACTGACGCCTCCCGAAGCCTGTTGTCCACACTGCCCAGTAATGCCAATCAAATCCAAGGTGTTTAAGTGAGGTGGACGACACAGAGGATACAGCCATTTGCATATCGACTTAACGATTAATCAAAACCGTAATTCTTAGTAGCCACATTAACACTACTAGGCGGATTCCACTGGGCCAACATTTACATCATATTTGGCATCATAATAATGAGACTTGTCTACCAAATATTAATAATCATACTTGTGCCCATTAAATAGGGGAAATTTTCTAAACGAATTAAAGTTAATAGTTAAACTCATGGAATCCGCCTATAACTCTAATCGACGAAGCACACAGAGCAGGCAAACAATTAAATAACAATTAACTAAATATTTACTGCTACACATGTAACAATAAAGCACATTAATAGCAAAACTTAGCATGTTACTAAAAGTTGACATATTTTGTATGCGTGCCCTTTGCTATCACAGAGTTATCCTTCTTGTGTCGCAGGTAGCAGTCGATGAAGGCCAAGTTTTTGCCGGCTCGCACCAAATTGGCCTCAATGAGCACCTTCTCGCCAACGCGAGCTGTTTTCAGGTAATTAACATTTATGTCCACTGAGACACCTGGATGACAGGGCTTGGACATCAATGCATAAGTTGTTATCATATCAACCAATGTTGCCGTATAGCCGCCATGTAAGCCACCGGCCTTGTTTATATGCTCCGGCGCCACGGTGAATTCGGCAGTGCAAACGCCATCGCCACCATCAAGTATTTTAACCTGTTATTAAAACGATTATTTAATATGGTAATATTTTCATTATTTTATGTACCTTTTCCAAGTGCCTCTCAAAGCCTGTTGCTTTAGCTATTATCTCTGAAATGTGTTTGGCAAATTCCACACCCTTTTTGCACGTACCCATTCCTGTGTTGTTACAAAACGACTGATTTGTAAAACTAACAAAAACAACAAAATCATTTAGAGATGTCCAATCGCACCAAGTATCGATATGCCATGAATAAGAAGATAGCGCAACAATAGTTCTTAGCTTGTGACGTCAAAATCAAACGACTTTAGAACAAATAATCAAGATTAAGTTATCTCATTTTTATTAAATTTAATGACTGCATTTACTAGCTTGATGACTTTTCAAAATCCACATATTTGGACTGTCCTCCCTTGGCTATAGTTCTTCCAGTCGCTTTGTTTCGCAGCACACATTCTATGTAGGCCATTTTGCGACCAGCATGTAAGGTAACAGCATCCACTTCAATAACATCGCCAGGCTGAGCGGCAGCCACATAGCTCACATTTAAACTTGATGTGAGGCCCGGGTGCGAGCCCTTAGACATTAATGCATAAGTCGTTACATTGTCTAAAATCGTGGCAGTTAAACCGCCATGTAGCGAACCCAAGCGGTTTAAATGCTCTGCAGCCACGGTAAATTCGCCCACGCAGCGTCCATCACCACCGCTTGTTATTTTCACCTGCGAAAATTCAAATTAACCGCGTTATCGATAGCTTTGCTTATATAATATCGAAACTTGGTATCAGCTGTTTGGTGCGTCGCTTTTGTCATTTCTTTTTCAGAATATTCTGCATTTACCTACCATTTGCGTGACGCGATCAAAACTTGTGCCTTGAGATATATATTTGGCCACATTTTTGACCAATTCAATACCGTTTTTAGCTGCCATAGTTTTGATTTTTCGATTGCTTTTCTTTCGTCTGTGCACTTTGAAATGAAAAAATCTACTGAAGCAAGCGCCAGCGATGACAAGGGTGAGTGTCAAACGTGAGCTGTATGATGCTATTCAAAAGTTTAGCTATTGCACGTAATCTCTGTGTGTGTTTGTGTTTGAGTGTGTGAGACTACAATGTCTACACTTACGACATGTGAGTTTCGCTCATTTGTTGTGCTCGCTCTGTACGCGTCTGCGTCGACCGGCATAAACGTAATACTGAGTTAAAAAGCAATAAAATAAACGATTTATTTACGTACAGCACGTGTCTGTTTTTGTTCTTTGAATGTTACCATTTGGATATTGAATTTGTTTGACTTTATTTATTTAATCAGCTGACACAGCGCTTAAATTTGAACAACTGGCCAAGGATAATTTAAGACAGGATACTGTTCACGACTTTGTGTCGTACACAACGGATGGAAACTGTATTTCTTTGATCGGCTCCAAATCGGAGCTGGTTACCATGGAGCTGACCAACAAATTGACATATCATGTGCCCTTTCCCTACATTTTGGCCACTGCAAAGTTTTCGAATAAAAAGCGGCCTTTGGACCATCTGGTGCTAAAAGTGAATATTCAGCATATCTACGGAGCCAGCAATGTGCTAGAGATGCAACAGTTAAGCTTGGAGCCAACTTACTCAGCAATCTGTTCAGAGGAAGTGCCTGTGCCGAAGATTATAGCAGCCAAACTAGCACCGGAACCACTGCCCGGGGGACAAATGCTGCTGGCTGCTTTGAACAGTTATGGAGCACTGGATTTGTTAACTAAACGCGCGGAGCAGACAACCTGGGAACACTATTCGGGAAGTCTTAATTTGTCTGTCAGTCTAAGGGATGATCTGCAAACACCGTACGAAATGAAAGCTTCAAAGATCGAAACTTTTCGACAGTTCCAGGCATATATTGATCGCAGTTGGATAACGATGTTCGCTTGGCGTCCTGTTGATGGCAAACTTGGAATTGTTCTTGGCACAGCTGCCGGCAGCATTTGGACTCTGACATTGAGCACCGATGCCCAAACTGTTCTGTCTCATTTTCAACTGCAAACGCTTTTGGATCGCATTTGTTATATGCACATCTTCGAAGATTTGCTGCTTGTGGGCGACACCAGTGGTCTAGTGCATTTGTACAGATACTGTAATGAAGAAGAGGAGGGCCTCTGTCTAGTGAAGACACTCTGGTTGCGACCCGATCACATGGGCTTGCAACAGGCATTGATTACGCATTGTCCCGTGCGTAAATGCAACTATATTGCCTGCTGTAAGGCAGCGCATCTATTGATCTGGTGCATGCCCCGAGAAGCGAATGGTGAATGGCTAGAGACACGTCTCCATGCAGGTGGCATGAAGATCACTGGTAAGTTGTGCAATATCAATCACATTAATAAACTTTTGATTCAACCTTTCTTGCACACAGCTCTTTGCATTATAGAAAACTACAATTATGCTCTGACAACGGCGCGTGGAGATTTATATCGAATTGAAGTCAATCATAAGTCTGGACAGCTGAGTGCCAGCATGCGGCTGATTGAGTTGAAGGATATAGAAAACTTTCAACCAGTTGGTCTCTTCAGCAGTCCGCACAATAATCTACTGACTGTGCTATTAACTCGCAACACGGAATATGTACTCAACGCACCGCTGCTGCGGCATCAGCTGATGGTGCGCGTGGGTAGACTGCAAGAAAGGGATGTTATGGCGCAGCTTGCCAACTGCCTGTCGCCCAACAAAGCTATCAACAGCTGCAGCGATCTTCTCGCCGAAATGCGTTTGGACATAATCAATGGCAGCAAACTGGACGAGTACATGAGTTATGCGCCATTGAATATGTTTGCCTTTGATGATATTGCCACGGAATCACAGCTGCTGCAGCTTCAACTCAAATATCATGTTCTTGATGCCTTTATGCAAGCACAGCAAGTTCAGCTCAATGAGCTGCCACTGGAGCAATCCAAGCGCGAAATGCAGCTTTTATTGGCCATGTTAGCCATGACTCACATACGTTTGCGTTTGCAATACTTGAGTAGCTTGAATAAACTAAACAAGTTTCAGCAACAGGCCACGCAAAGTATGCTTGCGGAGAGTGCTCGCATTAGGCAACAACTGAACGAGCAAAAGGATCATCCGCATATGGCGAGCATTCAACAATTTTTAGTCCAGATGGAGCAACATTTTGAAGCGCTGCAGCTAAAATTTAATGTACCACAAATTATTCTTGAAGATACTGCGCAGCTATGTACTGTATCCCTTGTGCAGGTGTGTTTTGTTAAGTAAATTTCTGAATGGAATTCACAACTTTAATGTCTTTCTATACATTTAGTTAAAGCCCTCGCTGGAGCGACGCTATTGCTCGTTGTGTGGACGCCAAGCGCTGTTGGAAAAGCATCTTCTTATGGATCTCTATGCTAAAGAAAGCCCACTGTTGTGTCCCTGCTGCCATGGAGAGTACAACATGGAGCTGTTGGATGCATAAACATAAACAGACCTGTTCTAAATTCTGATGCCAAATCAGTTCCGCAATCTTCTTATCTGAAACTTTGCGAATTTGATCCAATTTCGGAATTTAGAACATGCCTGTACAATTTATATTTAATCTTTTTTTTTTTTAAGTGAGCATGTGTGTGTGTGTGTGTAATCTACTTATTGAGATTTAGGTTTGTGTGAATGTGCTTCAACGAAACTTAATACAATGAAACATAAATAATTGGACTGGTCTCCAACAATAGAATATCCTGCTCGAGTTGTCGCAAATCGCTTTCCAATTTGCCCTTGCGCTGTCGCTTGTTCTCGCTATCGATCAGCAAGGACATGGACTGATAGCTTTTAGTCATCTCATTCAAATGAGCTCGCAGACCGACAAGAATTTCTTTACGTTCCGCTTGATCCATAATTCGCATGCCTGGCATTTCTGGTGGTGTATTGTCAGCCGGAGTCGGTTGACTGGGTGGTTTCACTATGCCACCACAAAGCTCCATGAGACGTTCCTGCTCCTTGCAACATTCTCCATGCAATTTACTTAGCAACTTCTTTGTCTTCTTGATGTAGACAGGCACCTGGCCAAAGTCCTTGCGACACACAAACTGTGGCACCATGCCCGAGTTGAGCAGATTCTGACGTGTCCCAACGGGCGTGTCAACATAGCGTGGTGGCGGTGGACAGCGGACAGTGTGACGAGCACACAATTTGTTGCGAAGCACAAAATTTGGCACCATATCGGCTTTCTGTGCCTTTTTGCCAGCCGGCGGCAGTGGCGGCATCGCCATACCCTTGGGACAAACATGCAGATTCTCACGACGCCACTTAATGCCCTCGTTCTTGCGAAGAAAAGCGCACGGTGGATCAAGCGCCACATTGGCGCAGCCCATGGTGCGATGTTGGGACTTTTTGGCATCGGTTAGAAGACGGACGCCATCCTTAAGTACCTGCATTGAATGCTTCTTGTACTCCACGTTGAGACGATCGCGCAAACCCTTGGCAAACTTGGCGGCCTTAACCGATACATCTTTATGAACGTATCATCTTATGAACAACTATAGTAATAACATGATATGATTAACTCACCATGAACCTCACTTATTTCCGATTGCCTTGGCTTTTCGGGCTCGCGTTCCACATTAAAGATATTCTCGTTATGATGTGTAATATAAACCAGCGACATTGTTTTTTTGTGTGTGTTTTTTTTTTAAGAATGCAAAGTTCTATAGCTCAGAAAGAGAGTATCCAAGGCTGCAAATTGTATTTCGAAATCTTTACTGTACTGAAAATATACTTGTAATGTTAGTTTGTAAGGTTTGTCGATTTGAGAAACTTTTTATCGTTGCTAAGTTTCAATGTTTTTAATAATGTTGACGTTGCTTTAGAAACCAATCAAATAAAGTGCCAACATAATTTTGTATCCTACCAACCGAAATACAGCTCGTGATTATTTCGTATCTTTAGAAGTTCCAAACAAATTTCAGAAAAAAATTCTAAAAATGTTGATTTATTAAAGCACAATATCAAGCCAAAGCTTGTGTCGCACACACGAGTTACGCTTATAACACTAATAAAATTGTATATAATTCGTTACCATAAAAATTCGTGGTGAATATAAATAGTTTACGTGTTTGGGTGTGTGTGAGTGTGAGTGTCGGTGTATTCATACATATAAAATAGCACTTAAAAACGCTATACATGCTTTAATTGCAAGACATTAACACTAATTAGCTGTGGGCAAATTCTGGAAATTGGAAGCACAATATAAAAAGATTAAACATCTTTTTGGGTTGAGGGATGCGCACAGCAGTAATAAAAAGCACACAACGTGGTGCTAAGGGCACATCTGTATATGTTTGTACGATAACACTAACTTATGATCTATGTATTTGATATATATGTATAAGTGTATATGGAAGTGTGTGCGTGTGTGATTAAGTATGAATTATGAATGTCAAAGCCACTTAGAATTTGCACTTTTTTTAGAGAGCACAACAGATCCGAATGACGACTCTCACTTAAGTCGTGGATATGTGTGGGATATGGTTGTTGCTTATTTGTTGCCACCGCTGCTCTCGCTGCTCTCCTTGTTGCGCTCCTCGCGTATGCGCTTAAACGCCTCCGTTTTGACAAAGTCAACAAAGTTGTAGACAACGCTACTTTGCATTGGTGCACGCACTGCAGCTGCATCCGTTGCACCCAGACGCACACCACTCAAACCACCAGCAGCACCGCCTTGAGCATAGAGATTGCCCACGCTCATGCTTTGTCGATTGAGTAGCGGTGGTTTGTTTGTCACATCCAGATCAAAGTACTGTAGCTTGTGTTCTGCGTGATGCTGTTGCATTGCCTGTTGATTTTGTTTAAATGCCGCTGCAACGGCTGCTGCCGCTGCCGATGTTGATGTCATGGCTGCTGCTGCAGAGGCGGTGCGTTGATGTTGCACTGATTGACTGCCTGGGCTATTGGGATGCTGTCGATGTTGCTGGCGTGGCAGGGTGCGTGTCTCATGGAAATAGGCTGCCGGTGAATGCACATCGGTTTCATGTGGCAGCACCATTGAAAGCGGTGCACCCGAAGAACGACGCGTTGCTGGCGACATGGTGGCTGAGGAGCCCAACTGCAAATGGTTTAAGTTAGTAATGAGTTGGGTTCATAATTAAATGACATGCTTGCTTTACCTTGTAGGCATTTGGTTTGCATTTCCGATCCACGCTTGGCGGTCCAATAGACTGCAGTTTGGTGCTGCTCAATTTGTTGCCAAGTTGCTCCATGGCGCATACTGGAGGCTTGGCTGGGAACTCCTCTGGCGGCTTATCCTCCACGCTAGACTTGTGCGTCGCCTCGGCCGGCAGATTGCCAACTTTAGGCTTTAGCTTGCGATTAACAGGCGGACAATCGGCTTGCTCAATGAAATCATAACGAAACACATTGCCTTCCATTCTCGTAGGCGCTGCATTCGTATAGCAATGCTGTCGTGGTAGAGTGCGAGCACTTGTTGGCGAATTTGTTGCCGTTGTTGTCTGGGCAGCAACCTGACCAGCATTGGCCAAAGCAGCAACACATGCATCCGCCATCAGATTGGGTGTGGATGCTGCAATGGGATTTGAGTTGTGTGGACTGGTGACTGGTCGCTCGCCAAGCAGCTGACCCACATTGCAATAGGGTAACTGATGCGAACGTGGAATGTCATAGCTCTCTTCGATCAACGAGGAATTGGCATGCCGAGACGCCACAATCGCCGGCGATGTATTCTCCGTATCCGACAGCTGCGGCAGATCGCGAGGCAATCTTAAAAACATAAATACAAAACTGATTAATTAAGTGTTCTGCTTAAAGTTGCAGTCTGCATTTGCATTACTTTTCATTGTCCTTGAAGTCCAGTATGAGATTATTTTTATTCTTTAGCACCTTAGCTAATCGCTCCAGTGTATGATGTTCAGCACCAGCTCCATCAGCCGCTGTGCCCGATATTGTACCCAATTGCTTTGAGTGTTTTTCAGTTGTTGTCGGCGCCAAGGCGACACCATCTTCGGGCATTTTGGAGAAGCGCTGCGAAAAGGTCAGCACAAAGGACTCGTTCTCAATGGAGCTATCTGAGGGTCGTGTGCTGCGATCTACCATAAAAAGAGAGCGAGAAAGAAATGTAATTACAATTTTTTTTAAATTATCTAAGTATCTCAACTTACCAACATTCTCACGTAATGGCAACGGATGCGCCCACTCATCATCGTCGGTGAAAACGCTTTCCGAATCAGAGTCAGAGCGTTGGCTGCGTTGTTTGCTGCTGTTGGCATTTGCCAGTTGTTGCTGCAATTATACAAAAAAAAGATAAGTATTTAAGACAGATTCTTAGTTGTGGCTACTTACCAGGCTGCAGTTTGTTATTTTAGGTGAATAGGATTGATCGTTGGTCAGGTTGAGACCAATGTTATTATGACTGCGCGGCGTATCATAGAATTTGGGATCCAAATTGTTTAGAGCACCAGCGGCCGAGGCATGACTATCCAGCAATAGTTTCGGACTGCCCGTAAAGCATTCACTAATGGGTATATACGGACCGGAGGCAGTGCTTAGCGCTGGAGAGGCTTGAACACTGCCATGCTGTTGCTGGGCCATAGCCTCTGCAAGAGTCTGTTGTGTAAGGACCAAATGATCGGGAAGCTTACGCACAACTCCATTTGCATTGATGGCGAGTCGTGCGGCAGCAGCTTGTGCCTGCGCCTGCTGCTGTTGCTCAGCAACTGCTGCTTGTGCTTGGGCTTGAATCAAAGCGCTTTGATTTAAATAGAGTGCCGTGGCGGGCGACGGAGGCGGCTGTTGCTGTGCTGCCGACAACAATTGTTGCTGATCAAAATGCGCATCGCACAGCAATGTCTCGCGATTATTGTAGTCTGTATTCACATAGACCGAGTCCGAGTTGTTGTTCGTCGAGCTTTGCGGCTGCTGATCGATGACCACAGGACGACGCAGCAGTGTGCTGGCCGTTGTGCCCGCCGAGGAGTGCAGTGATGTGGTTGTCGTGTTTTGTGTGGAGTTGCTCAAAGCACCGCTGGAGATGGTATGCTGCTGTGCACTGCGATTATCATCTGGGGGGAAAGTGAAAGTAATTGCAACCAGTTTCACAAAATATTTGCTTGTATTTGGACTTACCTGCTGCAGCTGCTGCTGCTGCTGATGTGGATGTTGCTGTGGCACCCAATGGCAGCTCATTGGATTGCTTGGTGTCATGCAGATGGCACACCTGGCATATACAATTCACCCAGTCTCGCATGCTCGCTTCGGTCTCTGCAGCCAAGTAATATGTGCGCTTTGGCGTCTTAATATCGAACATGTACTGAAACTTTTGTTTGCGATTCTCAAGTCGCAGACCACAATCGACTTGCTCGCATTGATCCAGATCTATGACACCCTTTAGCTTGCGGCAGTATTGATCCGTATAGTATTCAAGGCAAAACTGCTCCGGTATCTCACCCTGCTTCAAAGTGAACCAACGACGACGCCAGCGCTGTAAAAAATAACAAATAACAAGAGTTTTTGTTTTTACACTCGATAAGCGATAATAGTCAGCAGGCAGTCGGACAGTCAGTCAGCCAGTTAGCATATGTTGCGATATGATTCGAGCACTGCATGACTGCAGATAATGGCAAAAAAATAATAACAAACAGCAGCAACTACATACAGTTAACTATCAGCAGCGGTGAGTAAGCAACGCCTTTATTCGCTGCTGGCGTTGCTTTTAGCTTTTCCGCGAAACGCATTTACATTGACGTTTTCTTGAGTAATCACCAGCTCACACCCACACACACACGCCCAATATTTATTCGCATTGCCAAACACAACTGGAATGGGGGACAACGAGTCTATTGACTCCCCAATGAGCTAAGCACACTTTTCACCTCTCTTTACACCTCAATCTGTTTACACCACAACACACCAGCTTAGGAACAGTTCAAATGTTGTGTGGTGACTTTATGGTTCTTCTTATAGTATCTTACATAAGCTTAGCTAAGCATTTATTAATTTGTTTATGTTTTTGTTTGAGGTTTCTTCAAAACGTGAATCAAATATTTCATTCATAAGTCGGAAGAGGGAAGTGTCACGATCTACTGATTTGTGATAAAAAATTATTGTTTACAAAAAAAAAGAATGAAAGCTTTTGTTAATAGGTTGTGACTTGAGTTATACCCTTTAAAGCTATCAAAGTCAATACCATTTCTGAACCTAAAAATCTTTTAATCCATTAAATTACTCTTTTTTTTAATTTTGGAAAATGCTTGCTAGTCGATAAGCTCAAAGTCGCAGACTATAAATTGTGTTTGTTTGAAAGACTTTGTTTACATTTCAAATTACACATATGTGAATTAGATGATTATTATTTTTGTACGGAACAAAAGAAAAAATTCTTCAACAAATGTTGATCGCTATAAGCTGGAACTATGCCAAGTTATTGGCAAGAAAACAGCAACCTTTCAATAAAACAAAGTCATTAATTCATCAAATATTTACAGAATTTTGCACGTTTATTTCAAAGTGACTCAAGAAATATGTTTTGCAGATGATGCATTTGTAATTTTTAATGATTCACGGCAGTCTGGTAGAACAAGATTAATATGGGACTTGCTATCTGCTTTGTTTTTGATCATTATGTTTGAATCGAAGGGGTATAAGCGTTTTAGCACAATTCATTTTTAATGCGTTTCGACAGACAAATTTGCATTGTTGTCTGCACAGTTTCACAGCTTAATTCAATTATAAACAATAAACATAATGCCACCCACACACATACATATATATATATGCATATGAAGAAATTAGCACCCTGCTGCGCAACAAAATAAAACAGTTGTAAACTGCTTGAAGCCGAAAACTAAATACACTTGCAAAGATATGGCGAATACAAATTAAATACTCTTATCTAAGCTAAGAACAAATGCTAAAGTTTAGGTACAAAATCAAAGAACTCTCCTTGGTAAGAGTATTGGCAGCTAATTTCCTTAAAGCACAAGGCGATAAAGTAAAAAATATGTAATGACCATAGCCCCTATATATGGTCCTACCTTAATATTAATAACAGATCACAACAAAAGCAACAACAACAACAAGTGCGTCATTCTTTTTGTGCGTGCTGTGTGGCTTATCGCCTATAGACAGTTGCGTACATATTTAATTATGATGTACACACATACATGCATACACAAGTATTTAAACGATGTTTTACGTGCTTTGTTGATCGCTTTTGGTTTTTCGTGCCCGCTTTCCACTTGGGCATACAAATTTTGATGAAACTGGCAACAGTTGCTGTTAAACTGTTATTGTTGTTTTTGTGGTGTCTGTTGGCTGTTTTGTCGTAACTTAATACGCAACGCCGCTAGCGGCGCTTAACGGTAAGCGCTGGGTAAACATTTAATTAAGCGTAAACTTTCGAACGCAGAGAAACACAAAAAGGTTCCCACGCTTCAAACATAAACAGTAACAGCAGCAAACACACAGACACACACAGCCGCAGACACAAATGCGCCACCTATTCAAAATAGCTCATTCACAGTTTAAATGTTGCCAACAACAACATTGCATTTTGCGGTTTTTGCATGTTTTGCTTTTCAATTACTTCTCAAGCCATTTGCAGCGACAACAACCAAAACAACTCGGATATCATCAGCCATGCAGTACATGCACATACCGTCAGCGGCTTATTAATGAATTAAAAATGATTATCGGACACACAACAACAACAAACAAATGATCAAACAACTAATACTCTCCCACACACACACACACACATACACACAAATGTACAAATTGTACATTTAAAAAATGCCACTGGTTTGTGCTTTTCTTTGTATGACTCAGTGTAGAACTAAGCGGAAAAAACAGTTAAATGCACATTTCTTGTTGTGCTGCTGCTGCTTCTGTTGGCTATTTTACCGTATGCATTGCTTGCAGCTTGCAATTTGCACATTTGAGTGACCATTTGGTATTTGTGTTGGGGCAAACAGCAAAAAAAAGCAAAACGCTTTGTTGTTAGTCCTTGGGTCAATAAACTTACAGCACGCCAAATGCGCTTCGAGGGCGGTGATTTTATAAGCCATCCTTCGTGGAATGTGCTATCCATTGTTAATTATCCGCTGCGTTTATTTTTTTTTTTACAAATTCCCGTCGATTTTTCACAGTCCGTACACAGCAACGCACCAACACTCGCGCATTTATTTTCATTATTTTAATATCAACCTAACAGCGATACAAACATATTTAACATGTGCTGTCACTGTTACTTAACAGCCTGAGAATGCAATTTGCTTACAAATGAGAATACCGAATTATTTAATACATTTGTTACATTTTTATTTAAACTATTTAATGCAATATATTTTCTGGCAATAATCTCGTAAATAAGACAGCAGAAGACTTATAGGCTTATTTAATTTTATCAGTTGCTAACAGACTTCAAGTCACAGAGCAGTAAAAAGGCATAAAAATCATCGGTCGCTGTCGGGATTTTCGCCGCGCTTATCGAACTGTTAATCAACAGTTTAAATAGAATTGCTTTGCGTACACAGTTAATGCATTTATCATAGACTAAGAATCTGTTAGTTGGTCAATGATATGTATAAACAGTATACAAACATAAATAAGTTTTGTTGTCAGTCCACACAAATGCATTTGAAACATCGATATAAATTTACATACCGCAACAATTCGATGAGTGTTTGCGGATTATCGATAATCCCATTTTATAAACAGTGGACCCCTGTTAAAACATACCTTTCTAATCTTTTGTATTAAATTATTCTCATTAATATAATGATTTCTAAAACAACAGTAATAATTCAATGCCTTTGTTTAGAAATAATATTTTTATTCCGTCGCGTCAATTGCATGTTGACAACACACAGCATTTCCATATACAATTAGCACAATTCTACCGATTTCAGACGGAACTAGCTCTACTTCACCAATGCTTATTTGTCCTTGGCATCGCCCTTGCCACCACGAATCCTACCAGTACGACGGGCAGCAATAAGACCGACCTTGCGACCGGCAGATGTGCCACGCTTGACTGTCGAAGCCTTACCAATATGTTGATGGTTACCACCACCGTGAGGATGCTCAACGGGGTTCATGGCAACACCACGCACCTTAGGCCAGCTGTTGCGCTTCGCCTTGTACTTGTGGTAGGCACGACCGGCCTTCAGGATGGGCTTGTCGATACGACCACCGCCGGCAACGATGCCGACCATAGCGCGGTTAGCTGATGGCACAACCTTCTTTGCGCCTGAGGGCAGCTTGACACGGGTCTTCTTTGTGTCCGGGTTGTGGGCAATCACGGTTGCGTAGTTGCCAGATGTACGCGCCAAACGGCCACGATCACCAGTCTTCTCCTCAAGGTTGCAGATGATGGTACCCTCGGGCATCTGGCTCAAAGGCATAACATTGCCAATCTGAAGAGTGGCCTTGCGACCGCAGTAGACGAACTGGCCGGTGTGCATGCCCTCGGGGGCGATGAACAGCTCCTTGCGGACCTTGTAGCGATAGGGATCGCGGAAGTGAACGACGGCCAAAGGAGCGCCACGACCGGGATCGTGAATGATATCCTAAAACAGACAATAACAGTTAACTTTGCAAATCCAGGGTTTTCTTATCGCTCCTAGATAAATCTTACCTTAACGACGCCACGAATGTATCCAGAACGCTCAGCGAAGTCCAGAGAACGCAGCTTGGCGGCTCCCTTGCGCTTCTTGACGTGCGCCTTGAAGACGGAACCGGCGCCCTTACGTTGTGCACGAATTACACGACCCATTACTACAAATTGGATGAAGAGGCACAAAATTAATAATATATTCCAACACAATTTGTGAGTCATTTAATTCCACACGAAGACTGGCGTTTATCACAAATATTTATTGCATCCGCAAGTTTAGTCATCATTCTTAACATATTGTTTATTATTTATTGCGGATGTAGCAGTTATAGCTTTTAATTTTTCGATTAACATTTTTCAGTCGACACCTACCGATGCTCGGGTTGAAAGAAAAGAGAGAAGAGGAAGAGCATACAAATCGTCAAAGTTTGACAGGAAGCGCTGCCAACTTCACGTTATTTTCCGTCAGCTGTTCATAGCAATTCAGTGTTGACAAACTGACGATACCATCGTACATCGATAAAAATGCCCACACAACGCTATCGAAGTTACTCAGTTTAAATTGCAGGTGATTTTGTTTATTTTTTTTTTTTTAATTTTGAGATTATATATATAATAATTTTTTTTACGATTTAGATTTACAATTACTTCTTTATCTTCAGTTTACTTGTTTTATTTTAGAAATAAAGTAAGCATTTTATTACTAATTCGGGTTTTTAATTGCATTTTAGTGCATTTTTGTTTTAAAGAACATTATTCAATATGGGGGGGAGGACATGGGAGTATACATTTATTTACTTTTATAACACAAAAACAAACAATATTTTAAATATTTTTTCATTGAGACAGGTATTTGTTTCAATAACTTTTCATATGTTTTTTTAAGGGAGGGACGCACTTGAGAAAACAACACAAAACAAGGAAGAATAATTTAAAATACATAATTCAGCAATTGCTGCCAGCATAATTTGACACATGTATGTAAGTATGTATTGCAAGCGGTTTTTTTTTGTTGTTTTTGTTTTGTGTGCCGATCGACAGAATGTTGCATAGAGAATGTGTATGTATGTATATTGCAACGTAGCTATTTTAATAATAAAGCTTAAAACTTTGTCCACACACACAGGAATCGTGATGAGAAACAAAAAACAAAATTGACACAAAAATGCACAGCACACAAAGCGGAGTTCAAATAATGATCATTATCAATCGTTATAGTCACTAATTGAGTTTGCAATTTCAACATGCTAGCTTTTAATAGAATTTAGTTTTTTATCCTAGATTTTCGTATTTGTTTCGTTTTAAAGTTCTGTATAAAAGTTCAGTAAAAAATGCAGCTTAACTAGGTTCATCGAATTACTCTCCAATCTTGTAAGTTTAGGTTGTCGTCTTTAAATTTATGACACATGCGTAATTAATGCATCATTAATCCAATTGTTTCATAAGTAGGTTCAAAATTTCGATAAGCTTTCTTTTTTTTGTATTTAATTGCTTGCTTGCTTTTTGTTTGTGTTGCTTTCTTCTGGGCTTTGTTTATTTTACACATATTGTTTCGGCGTTTTCTAATAACATTTGTTTTGTTTTGTTTTTTTGTTCAGCTCTCATTTATAATATTATTTACTTGCTTGTTTTTATCACTTAGTTTTTACAATGGCGCTTTTTTTGTTTTTTTTTCTTTTCTTTTCTTTTCATTAAAATGAGCATACAGAGACATAATAATTATTTATATATTGTTGATATAAAAGTTAAATTTGCCTTTGCTTTTCAGCACTAGCTCGAAACGCACAAATAAATGTATCTAATAATTTTTTCGAATATAAGATTTTTTGTGATTTTGCCTTTGCTTTTGCATTTGCTTAAACTTAAGTTTAACTTGTAGGCAAATTATAATAAGTAGAAAACAACAATGCACACAATTTATAAATATGACATTTGAAATGAAATTGCTGTGTGTATGTGTGTGTGTGTGTGTAAAGTGTGTGCAAAGTACTAATTAACTTTGATTTAGTTATGTAATCTTCATTATACATATGTAACTGCAGCTGTGTTTACTTCTCGTTGCGATCGGTTCTAATTGTGTTTTTCTAATGCAAAAAAAAAACCTCGGCGAGTGAGCTATTTTCTTTATCTTTCATTACGTTTAAATACATATTATTAAACGCTCAGTTTAAAAATTGTGCACTCGAATATGTGAGTAACATTTATAGCACATTTACTAATTGAAACGTTATCCTGGGTTAATTTTCATAAGCACATGTTTACACAAGTCTATGTCAGTGTGTGTATGACTGTTTAGGTGTTTGTTTGTGTATGCATGTGTGTGTGTGTGTATGTGTTTTATGAATAGGATGATCTCACTTACATATTATGCACTTTTTTACTTAAACGAGCTAAAGTGTGTGTGTGTGTATATTTGTGTGTGTAGATGGTTTTTTGTTGGTTTTTTGTTTGTTTTTTTTTTTCGTTTTTTTTAGATATTTTGGGTAGCTGTTTAATAGCTTGTTGTAAAATAAGAAGAAAATGTTGTTGTTGTTGTTGTTGAATGTTGGATCAGAATTGCCAAGTTTTGTGTAGAAGAACGGATGTCCCAATTACCAATTGGCCATGCCCGGCTTGTTGAGCGTCATAAAGTAGATTTGACACGATGAAGCACCTTTGGCACTGCTGAAGAATACTTTGTCATTGCGCTCGCAAAGGAATTTCAAGCGTTGCGCCTTCTTGTGCATAAACACACCATCCAAATGGCCGCTCTCAACGGAACGTATCTAAAATGCAAAGAGAATTGAACATCGATTAGTTTATATTATATCAAAAAATAGTTCGTACAAACCTCTATTGCTTTATTGCCCCAGCCCATAATCTGCCCAGTGCCAATGTAGGCCACCGAGGTGGGCATTTCGCCCCACTACAAAACAGTAAAATTAAACAGTTTAGTATTACAGCTGATACTGGATTAAGTACGTTACTTGCCTGCAGCACAATGTTCTTGGATACACGTCCGGCAGTGTTCACATAGACGCCCTCATTGTCATAGCACAGCAGTAATTGCATACCGTTTGAATTTGGAAGCGCCACAATACAATGCGGAATGATTGCACCCTGAGTCTGTGGTTGGAATTTCGCATTTATGGGATATATCCAATCAGTATGGCATGCGGCACCACTTACATGCTTAGGAAGATATATATCGTATACTTCAGCCGAATCTAAATCAACCGCATGGAAACCCTCAGCGGAACCATAAATCACTTTCAGTCTCGACTGATCCTCAATTGTGAGATCGACCAAAAGGGGGCGATGTTCCAGTTCACCAAAATTCTATATAAATAAATTTGTAAAAATCGCATAGCATTAGTAAAAAACACTTTCTATAGTATACTTATATGCGCACCTTAAATGCCATAAATTTGTGATATGGTTTGGGCGCCCATGCATAAATTTCAATAGAGTCTTTTAATGCAATCACTAGGAACTTAATCCTCTCGTATTTGACAATCTTAAAATGTACAGCACCTTGTAGATCACCAACATTAATCCAACCATTGCGACGTTCCACTTGCTGTGGGGGGATTTGAACGAAAATATAAATTTAGTATATTTAAATTGAGTTTACATATTTTGTGCACTTACATCGGAGAGGCCATCGGTGCGCAAAATCTTGGACTTAAGCCACGACAAATAATAGACGCGAACACGATTCTTTTTGCCCGATATGGTGACCAATATGTTTTGACCCTCTAGCACCTCCATTTGTTGGAAACGCCGACGCGAGATCAGCTGATAGACCTGTGCATATAAAGTAAAGGGGGTTTATTAGGCGTTCCATTTACTATGCATTCTGATACTTACCTTGCCCTGGCCAGAACGATCGAGTAGCATGAGTCCATTCTCGGTGCCAATCAACAAATTGACACCCCAGAGTGCCGCACAGAGAATCTCCGAATTGAAACGCTTCTTATACTTACGTATCTCGGGCGTATCATTGGCCACCTCATGCGATGTGGGCGTCACATTAACATTGACCGTTGACTCCCGACGCGTTGGACCGGAGCCGCCGGCACCGAAACCAAAGGTGAGGAAACTGCGTTGTTTCTGTTGCAGCGCATAGGCGTGCGGTGGCAAGTGTGAAGAATTGGCATTGGCAATGGATATGGCGGAGGCATTCGATGTTGACGAGCATGGCGTCAAATGGTGAATGTTCGCAGAGGAGGAAGAAGCAGATTTATGCAATAAATTAGTAATACTGCTGGAAGAACGCGTTTTACTAATCGAATTCTTAGGCGAATTTTGGCGAGAATTCGATGTCGATGAGGCCAGCGATATGGTTGATTGTGGTGAATTATTAGCACTAATAATTACACCACCGACAACACTGCCGCCGCCATGACCGTGGCCGCCAACGCCGACGGCGACGCTTCCGGCGGCGCTGCTGCTGCTAGCGATAAACGATTTCGATGGCGTGGAATGCACGGATGAACTAATGGCCGCTTGATACTTTTATATTCGATTGATTGTTTGATTAATATTTGTTTTTGTATTGTTTTGGATTTTTTGTTTTGTTTTTGTATTCGCAATTAAAGAGAAAAGAAAATAGAAAAAGTGCAAGAAAAAAAATTTCAATTAGTCTTCGAGTTTGTCAACAAAATCAATTCATTAATAAATTAAACATGCTTAGTGGGAATTGTGGTAGACAGTGTTTGGTTCTTTGTTTGTTTGTGTATAGATGTGTGTGTGCGTTTGCGTGTGTGTGTGGGATGGTTAAATATTGAGTGCTGCTTATGCTTGCGACAATTAAAATATAATTAAACAATAGCCAAAAATATGTTTGCAGAGCTGCGAAATATTTGAAATAAGTATGTTAACAATTATAATAAAAACAAAATAAAATGTGATTAGTCTTTCCCCAGAGGCCAGCGGTAACAAAAAGTTTAAATTGATTCGTGTGTGTGGGTGTGTTTATGTTTGTGTGTGTAGAAAAACAATAAGAATGAAAATACAGGTTTCATGATAAATCAGGATCATCGCCCTTTGTGTGTCTGTTATGTGTACAGTGCGTTAACAGCGCTGCGGACAGCAAATCATAATGTTAGTGACAAAGACATGAGGCTGGCTGCTATGCAACACAACAATGTACTATATGAAAGAGAGAGAGGCGAGAGAATAAACAAAAGAGCAGCCACAATTGAACGCAGTGCATTTGTCTAGCAAATAATAATATTAAATATATATCTGAAACATGTATTTATATACAAAAGACGGAGAAACTTAAATAAGAGGCATTCCTGGTGCAAAACTGTACAAGGTTTGTTGAATTATAAGGAAATCCCGCACACAAAAGAGTACAATAACACATGACACATCGAGAAATAAATATATTTAATATTTTTGTTTTGTTTTGAAAAAAGTTAAACTATAAACAAAAGTTTGGTAGTTGTTGGGAGTTGATACACGTTGTTTTTTTTTTATAGATTTTTAGAAAGAGTATTTTTTGGTTTTTTTTTTTAGAAACTTTTGCTGTTGATGTTTGTTGTTTTTCATACTTACTATTGCAAATTTTGGTTTGTTTGTAATTGATTTGTATTTTGTAATTTGTTAGAATATATCGTAGTGGCCATCAGCTCAAACGTTGCGGAAAGACAAAGCACAATTAAGAAGAAGAAAGTGTTTGTAACGGTTTTTAATTTGGTTAAATTTAAATTCATTTGATATCGATTCATTTAAAAAAATACATGCACTTTGTGTGAAAGAGCTGCAACTTTTGCATGCACATTTTATATTTTTTAATAAATATTTTTAAGGTTTTTTTTCTTTCGACCAAATTTATTATATGTAATTTATTTGTATGCATAATTTTTGGGTTTCATTACGCGCTCTTCATAATAAACTTTGCTCCACGTCAAAAAATTGTTTATGCTAGGATATTCTTTTTTTTTAGATTAGTCACATTTAAGGGGGGTTAGGTAGATTTGAATAAGTTTACAATATTTTTTAAATCACAAAAACTAATAATATCATATAAGAAAGAACTATAAGAGAGTTTTCTTAAAAGAAAAACAAATTTTTTGTTGGTACAATTCCCAAAAAGTGCTAGTCAATGACCCACTGTATAATAATAGTTCTGTTAAGTTAACAGAGCAGAAACGAAATCGAATTTATGAGAGATTTTGCAAATACAAAAGAAGCATATGGAATTGCGCAAATGACACATAAACGATGAATGTCTCTCGATTTAAAGTTGGTTTTTTTTTTCTTTTGGACAGTTAATAAACATAAAAATAACAACAATAAAAAAAAAGAAAACATGGGCAACTTGAAAACGTTGCAAGTTGCGAGAACGCACAAAACACACAATGATAAATCGAATTGGTTGACAAATAATAACAACAAGAATAATAATAATAAAAAGGGTATTAATAATGGGATTGTTGAAACGCTACTCACCTCCTCACTGGATGATTTATCGTGGCGCGGCGGCGTTGCCGGCGATGCCTGGCTGAGTAGATCGGGCAGAACGCTGCTTGTGCGGGTGCCGGGTGTGCCAAGGCCACTGTTATCCCCACCAGCGCCGCTGCCACCCACACCGCGATTCTAATACAGAGATAGAAAGATGTATAAAATAATGCATATGAGATAAGTTTGTCGTTAAAAGTTTATAAATGAACGTAATAAATTTGTGGAAACAAACAAAATTTCGGAAATGATATTAAAACGAGTAAAATGGAGGTTATAAATGCGTTTTTTTTTTTTTGCAAAGGTAACACAACAAAAAAGTAATGAATAAACAACAAATTGAAAACGTGGGGAGAGAAAGAGAGAGAGAGAGAGAGAGTGAAAAAGACAGAGACAGAGTAATAGAGTAATAAAAAGAGAAAGCAAAATGAATGCCAATGAGATACTTAAGGATACTAAAGTTGCCTGCTATTTGTTCTTTTTTAACATTTAAACACTAACAAAGCTTACAAACTAAAACATAAAGTTTTTTCATTTCGTTCTCCTCAAAATTGTTTTAAAGCTAGCACTCATTGCAGTTTTAACAATTGGGCTAAGGGAAGACAGGAAGGACAAAGCACTTAAAATTAGGTTAGTTTTGTTTAGCAGCAAGTTTTTCGAAGGGGTTTTTTTGCAGCAGGCAAAAACGTTGCTCAATTTGCAAACATCACAAAAACTTTTGTATAGCTTTTAATATTTAATTAAATTTACAGCTTCAACGTTCGTCCAACCAAACCAACAGACTTTTTTATTTAATATTTATAACATTTTTAAAAGCTTTAAAACAATTTTGAGCATATAAAATGAAAAGCAAAGCAGCATAAAAGTTAACATGGATCAAATCAAAAGCATTTTTGTACACTTTAAAAACGAAACTAAAATTAGACTTCTATTGAATTCTCTTGCCACATACTACAAATCACAACTAATATAAATTCTTAACCCTTTAGCCCACTGTGCGTCAAATCTACCGTAAGAAAGTGCTAAAAACAAACTTTAACATAAGTCAAACCAGCTAACATTGACGTTATTTACAGTTTAAACACGAAAAGCCTCAGAGTTAAGCCTGCCATTTGTTTATTTTGCTTTAGTTTTTTTGTAGCATCTCATTAGCATTCGATACTTTTGTTTTTTATGACGATGATTATATAAATTTACTTGGTTAGATTTATTTTCGACCATCTAATACCAATTAGAAACTAACACCTTTATGCGCGTTAATAATTTGCATTATATCAAGATGTTATAAATCAAGCACTCAAATGTCGTTTTGTTACTTTCAAAGCAGACCGCATTAGCAATAAATATATAAGTATGGTAGTTTATAATGATTGTTACTTCTAATCTTATGTTTGTTATGTTACCAATAAGAATTAGTGGATGTTTCTGATTATCAAATGCAAATGAAATAATAGTAAAAATAAGCATGCCTGGCAAGGTCAAAGCAAATGATGTAGGAAGAAAAGAAACCAGCAAACATAAAACAACAATCAAATTATGCACAACGCAACGATTTCTCAATATTAATGCTTTGTTTGCAGTCAAACTCTCTGATATTTACGAGCTGTTAGTGCAATGTTATTAACAGTATGCATATGTAAACAGCTGCGTGGGCGCTGAAAGGTGAGATCAAACAACAGAGAGATGTGCTAATGCATGTAAGACGGAGAGAGAGAGAGAGAGCTATACATATATGTATGTGTGCGTGTATGTGTGTTTTGGTGGGTGTTTGCGGTGAGTATCGGAATTCTAGCCAAATGGTAAATTTTATTTGCATTACGCTTGGTTTGTTTTTTTTTTTCATGTATATTTTTGTGGTTTTGATATCAAGTAGTTTGGTTTGGTTTACGTTTCTGGCGCCAAGACAAAACACAATAAATGAACGATTGAGTTGAATTATTTTTTTTTCATCTGCTGCTTTGTTCTTTGTTATTATATTTTTTTTTGATGCGTGCGAGCTGAGAACGTTTACCTGCTGCTGCGGCTGTAGCTGCTGTTGTTGTTGTTGCGATGACTGTAGCTGTAGCGTTTGCTGTTGCTGCTGCTGCTGTTGATGCTGCTGCGCACGCGCTCGCTGCATTATGCAGCACAATAACAGATTCAGTCTTTTCGCGACGCGGACGCAGAAAATCTAAATTGGCCCAACTGGACTTTGTGGGCGCTGCTGGTGTTTTTGTTGTTGTTGCTGCTGCTGCTGCTGTTGTTTTGCTGCTGCTGGCAGTGGACGTCGACGTCACTTTGGCTTTATTAACAGCAGCAGTTGCTGCTGTTAGCGAACTGTTATCCTTGCTGTTGTAAATGCTGTTCCTTTGGTACATGGCACTGGCGCGTTGCTGATGCACAATATGCGGCGACTGCAGCTGTGCAGTGGCAGCGCTGCCACCGCTGCTGCTGCTGGCAGTAGTGCTGCCGCTGAGCACAGCTGAATGTCGCTTCGTTAACGGGAAAAAATCAGAATTCTCTCGTCGAAAGCCACGCACAAAACTAGGTAATTTGGAGTCAGACTCCTGTCGCTTGTGCTGCTGCGGCTGCTGTGTAGAGCTGCCGGCGCCGCTGCGCTCTTTGGCAATGTTGACGCCAGCAGAAGAGCTGGCGCCCTTTAACGGCTGATAGCCTTTGGGTACGGGACGCGCTATGGCCTCTGCGACGCTGGCGCGCTGCAGCGCAGTCTCCATTTTGAGTGTGCTCAAATTCGAGCTGCGACTGAGGCTGGCTGTTGTGCTGCTGCTGCTGCCGCTGCTAGTGCTGGCAGCGCCGCCACCATTTTGTCTCTTGGGAAAGAACTTGTCAAAGTCCCAGTCGCGCAAAAGTTTTGCATCTTCGGCTCTCTTTGGCGCATGCGATGTGGAAGCGGATTTTTGTAAGCGATTTATGTTTTGTTCTAATTTCTGTTGTTGTTGTAGTGAAGTTGTTGTTGTAAGTAACAGCGCAAGAGAAGAATTGTTGTTAGGTTTTCGGTAGCATTACATTTCTACAGTCTAAGTTTGTTTCTTGCTGTGTCTCAACAGACAGGTAAAAAAAAACCGCTTGTAGCATGGAAAGTTTTTCATGAATTCTCTCATTGCATTGCATTCCATATAATATTTATATATATATGTGTGTGTATATATATGATTTATGAGTAGTTTTGCTTGTGGAGGGAGTGGATAATAATGCACTTATTTGGTGCAAAGGTTGTTTCACAATAGATAAGTATATTCAAGACTGAAAACCAGTTGGATGCACTTCATCGACGCTTGCTTTAGATAAACATATACTCTATATACAATTTATATATGTATGTATGTACGCATGAAAGTATATTTTAGTGCTAGAAAACTTTCTGTTATTGATAACAGCTTGATCGATTGTTTTCTGGCCCTAATGTGTGTGTTTGTATGGAATGTGGACGGTGTAAACATTCAAATTGCACCAGTGCATATCACTTCTTATGCTCAGAAGGTAAAAACCAAAAAATCATTTGAAAGTGTATCGAAATAAAAACAGGCTAAAAATAAAATGTTGTAGGTAGGGGGAATATTACATAAAACTTTGTACAAAAGATATTCACGAAAAAAGTTGCATACCATTTGTGTGGTGTTTTTTTTCTTTCTTTCTTACGAAACATACTAATTAAAAATAGGTAAATAAATATAAATGTATTTAGTATAGAAATAAGTATGTTGTAGTTTATAATAGTTTAAGCTAGGCTTGAATGAAACATGTTCATTCTTCAAATCGGGTGGTTAAAAAGAGTTAAAAAATATAATTTTATAGTATTTGCTGCATATAAAGTTTGTCTAAATAGAACCACAACCATCCAATTGTTTTTTTGTTTTTTTGTTGTTGTAAGTTTATTTTGTTTGCTT
The DNA here is from genome assembly GCA_030179655.1 of Scaptomyza flava. Taxonomy (NCBI): domain Eukaryota; kingdom Metazoa; phylum Arthropoda; class Insecta; order Diptera; family Drosophilidae; genus Scaptomyza; species Scaptomyza flava. The sequence goes on from JARNME010000404.1 coordinate 8,483,014, forward strand.
TTTAAAATTATTTAGACCTTCAACCCTACAAAAGCTAATTACAATTTGTACAGCTGCCTGAGAACTTTAATTTTTAATTAGTTTAAGAACCTTAACTTTTGCCCTATAACTGCTGCCAACGTTGTATCTCAAAGAGAAAGAGTAAAAAACAATTAAAAACTAAACTAAAAGAAAAACATACTAAAAAGAAACTAATTCAAGTCTAGTATAAATAACTAGATTTTTTATGGATTGCTGTATTTTTAGATGGCAACTACTTACGCGCTTCATGATCAGCGTACGATCGCCGGCCTGATCATCGTCATCCGGCGTCGGTGGCAAGGGTCGATTTGGTGGCCCACCACTGCCGTGGGTTAACGGTGTGGTCGTTGTTGTTGTTGCTGTTGTTGTTGTATCCTCGGAAACGGGTCCCAAACCGGGCCTATATGAAAATTCGGGTCTGAACAAACGCAAAAAACAAAACCAACCAAAGGCGGCCAAAAGAAAATGGACGAAAAAAAAAACACAAAACACAAAACAGCAAAACGCAAAAAACGGGGCGGCATTTGCAAAACAAATCGATAAAATGTGTCATGAACATAATGTGTGGATATGGGTGATAGGTGTAGGTAACGATAACGATAACGATAATGGGTGAAAGAAAGTTTTGTAGAATGTTGTGAATGCTGTATTGAATAACCTCTAAGGTACTACAAGGATTGCGCGCATATATATATAATGGATCTATTCACAATCGATTGAAATCGATAAACCAATTTGATGAACATCGATTGTTTTTTAACTAACAATTTACTAACGGTTCAAAGCTTAAATCGACCGAAAACAAGCGATTGCTTATCAACTTTTTAGATAACAGATATTGTTATCGATAATTCCTTTTTGATGGCTAGATCATTAGATCCATTATATATACATATAAAAATCCTTAGTTAAGTAGTGCTGTGCGCCATTTGCAAATGTGTAGAAACTTTGCTACGCCACGCCCGTCGTTTTGTGTCGCATGTGGGGCATGTGTTATTTTTGGATTCTGGAGTACGTATACTTACAGCGGCTTGGGTGGATCACTGGCCAGAAGTGTGCCATCGTTGCGTGCCCGATCATTGGGCTCATCTGGCTCGCTATCCGAATCGCTGCTATCGAGCGGATCCAACGGATTGACAACCTGTCCCAGATGATTGTTCGATTGTTGTTGTGGCAGTGCTGCTGCTGGCTTGGCAGACGATGATGATGATGCACCACCCGATACACAGATGGCACCATTGCCCGATGCACGATTGTTGCGCGGTGGCGCCTCCGGTTGTGCTAGTTGCTGCTGTCCTCCAGATCCGCCTCCTGCTCCTGCTGCTGCTGTCTGTGGCTGCGGCTGTTGGGAGGAGACCACGCCCAATTCATTTAATTGTGCTGCTAACACATCCAAATGATCCTACAGGTTTTTATGTTTTATACAATCGATTTTGTTTTGGTTTTTAGAGGAGGGAGGCCCAGTTTATGCACACGGAGGATTTTGTTGATTGATGTTGTGTGTAGTATAGTGTAGTGTAGTGTAGTGTAGTGTGTGTGTGTTGCACGTGGTACCACATTTCGTTGTTGCCGAATTTGAAGGGGTAGGGAGGAATTGTTGTATTCGGATTGGAACGAAATATAAGAGAGCATTAGACTTGGTTTGCACCTTTCACTTATTATACACAGATAAACAACAAACAGGGCCAAACATTAGAGAAAGCTCGGTTAGTTATTATCTATGGGAAGCAAAACTTGACGGGTTTGTTAGTTAATTGTTTTGTTTTTTTGTTTCTTGTTGGCATTACAAACGCATCAATCACAGCAACTCTTCTATTTACTATTTATAGAACGAATCGGTGGCAGTAACTTATTTTTTGAGGTTAGTTGAATTTTTTGGAAATTGAAAGTTGTTTTTGGTTTGGGGTAATTTGTGTTTTTGTTTTGTTTGTGGTTATTAGTGGGCACGTGCATTGATTATAACAGTGTTTTTTTTTTCTGTGTACCTCCATTAAGTTGTACATTTCTTTTTTTTTTCTTTCATAATTTTGACAAGGCTTTCCAAAAATTGGGGTTCTTTTTTGTTTACATATAAATCAAGCATAAAATACACAAAATGTAGGATAGAGAGAGAGAGGAGCGAGCGAGCGAGCAGGCTAAAACTAAAAATGATAAAAACATACCTCAGGTCTCCTTGGTGGTAACTGTTGTATATATGATTGTTTCGAGTTTGGAGTTTTAGTATTTGAGGTGTGTGTTACAGTGTTTTTGGATCAAATTATACGTTAGACGGGACGATGTACGTATAATATACACACACACACAGACACACATGAGCGAAATCATAAGGTCGATATATATATATATTTGGTTTATATGCATTATGGTTATATGGTAGGCGCACAAAACATGAAAATAAAAGAAGTTCAAAAAATCATATAAATATATATACAATCGTACTCAATACTTATTAGGTGAGGGGGTGAGCGGGGTCTTACTGGGGTAAATTATAAATTATTTCAAAAGACAGGGGGAGAGGGTTTAAAAGCTTCTAATCAACAGTAGAGTAAAGTGGGTTATTCGAAAGGACTTAAATACGGGCTACATGTATCAGAAAGCGTTGTCTATAATATGATATGTTTTTGAAGGTTTCTGCACTGATCAAAACTGTTCTATACTTAAACACAGTTTACTGAATTCATTCAGGCAAGCACTTAAAGATTTTAATGCAATCTTCCCACGTTAAGCTAAACTAAATATCCGTTTACTTTTGTTTAATTTTCTTTTATAACTTATCTTTCCCTCATTACCCTACCCTATCTTTCATTCACTTGACTTAACAACAGTTTCCTATCACAGTTAGTTATAATCGCAAGTTCCTTTCAATATCACTTAATGTCATTGCTCTAGGAAACATACAAAGCGTAGATTTTCCCCCCACACACACACACACAGGGCTTATCAGGCACAAAGACTAAGTAATAACTGCACTGTTGGATGGTTGTAATCTCTCTGGTCTGTTCACTGTATTGTGAATACGCACCGATGGCTTAAAATTGTTCTGCGAGCTGCGTTGCGACTGTTGTTGGGATGACGCTTGAGACGCTGGCTCGCCGCATTTGGGTGTCGGTGGCAATGGCCGATTGGCATGCGGTGGATCTGGCACCACAATCAGACGTTGCGGCAATTGTGGGCGTGCCGGTGGACCCGGTTCCTCAACCTGCTGACGCTGCAAACAACCAATAAAAAGAAAAGAAGATTAGTAATATAAAAAGCAGGAAGTTAACATTTGACTGACCGATGGCGGTTTCTGTTGACGATTTGCTTGAGGCTGTTGGGCCTGTGCCTGTTGCTGCTGTTGTTGTTGTTGCTGCTGCTGCTGTTGTGCCACCTGTGCCTGTTGCGCTGCATGTGCCGCTGCTGCGGCCGCCTGTTGCTGTTGATGCAATTGCGCCTGGGCGGCAGCATGAGCTTGTGCTTGAGCCTGTGCCTGAGCCTGGGCAAGCAGCTGATGATGCTGCTGTTGCTGTTCGGCAGCCAAGCGACCCTCCTGGATCTGCTGGAAGTTGCGTCGCAATGTGTCGCCACCGGGCGCTTGAATGATCGAGCTGGGCTCACCGGCCAGCTGCGTGTCATCGTCATCGTTGTCGGAGCCCGAGTAGCGATAGTCTTCGCGTTCCTTTTCTTGCTTGCGTTTCTTGCAGCGATCAATGTGATCTTTGAGCTGTATGCGCACTTGTCGATCCGTTGGCTGGTCCTTAATGAAGGCGTGCTTCAACAGATTCTCGGTATAAGGCCGCTGGTGATAGTCCTTTACTGTGAATGATTGAAATAATGTATAAATATTGAAAGCATTTCATATGATTAACAGCTGTGACTAACCTAGCACCGTGTCAATGAAGCCATGAAACTTCTTGGACCATTTCTTGGATTTGAGACGCGGCGGCGAATTACGTGGAATTAAGAAAAGAGCACGCATCGGATGCAAATCGCACAGCGGCGGCTGTGACTCAGCCATTTCCAATGCCGTAATCCCCAGGGACCAAAGATCCGAGCGATTATCGTATGTGGCTTCGGGATTCTCATCGCAGGCAATGACCTCGGGTGCCATCCAATAAGGTGTACCTGTACATATACATAGATACAAACCAACCAGTTATACTCGTGACTCACAGCTGCATATAAAGCTTTTTTGAATCTCTCACCAATGAATGTGTTGCGTCTGCCTATCGTACGATCCAACTGTGCAGAGACACCAAAGTCCACAAGTTTGACCTCCGCATTATCTGTGAGCAGCACATTTTGGCCCTTGATGTCGCGGTGAATGACTTTGTTCGAGTGCAAATAGCTTAGACCGCGCAATATTTCACGGCATATGTATGCGATCCATTCCTCTTTGAGACTTTGACCTTTTGTGGACTTGACCAGATCGGTGACGGAGCCAGCGCCGCAATATTCCATAACCAACCACAATTGATCATCTTTACCCGGTGGCGATTTCTTTATGAATGCCCCATAATAGGTGGCAATGTTGCGATGATTTGAGTATTTCTTAAGCACATTGATCTCCAGCTTTATCTCTTCCTCCTCATCCTCGGTGACATCCATCACCTTTATGGCAGCCAACTGACCAGTTTTTGTATGACGGCCCTTTAAAAAAAATAGTTCATCATACATTAGTTTGAGAATGTTATTGAAAAGATGTCTTATCAGTTTAACTGGTGAAATTGCAGTGTAAATTTACACGACATTGAGTCGGTTTTTTGTTTTGTTTTTAATATATAGTCACAAGACACTTGAACTCATCGCACACTTGACAACAACAAGAATTCTTGACCATGAGCGTCGACAACGTCAATAAACGACGTCACATAAAACAAAGAAAAGTGTTTCGAGTAAATACTAAATAAATAAATATTTCTTAAAGACAATAGAATAGGAAGCGATGTGTGATAACCTGACGCAGGAGTGATTCAGTCTATAAAGCATTGTTTTAAAAACTGAACTATAACAAAAGTTAATGATCTTTCAATGATCTTATAGCTTCCACACTAAGTTTGTATAACTTTTTAGGCCAATTAATGCAGTCGAAGTCATAATTTACTTCTCTATGTTCAAACAGTTTGCTCAATTTCAATTTCAGGCTCAAGTTCAAATAGTTTTCACGAATGCAATTTTCACATATAGGCTCTTAACATATGCGCCGATCAAAATTGAAATGTAACGTGACTTGAAAATCGATTATCCTCAAAAAATCAGTCAGTTAGTCAGTCAATCAAGGCGTAAAAATGCATTTCAATTAGCTGTCGTTTTAATCAGACTCTCATAAATTGATTTAGCTTCGTCGCTGATGATTGAGTTGTCCTGACCGGTTATTGCGGCAGGAGACTCTTTCTCCTCCTCTTTGGTGTCTTTTTTTTTGTGATGTAGAGCAACTTTAAAAGTCATTTAACATTTAATACAGTTTTAATTGATGATTGCAGCTGAGTTGCTTCAAGCGGTTAGTTAGCTAGTTGCAACCCACCATCGTACCATAAATCAAGTGCCTAACGAGATATGATAGCAATTTTCGAGCTGGAGAAAAAGCCAGCATGACGATGACGATGACGAAGACGATGTTGAGATGGTTAGATGATAGCTTCGTCCGTTGGTTTTATTGATTAGCCAGCGGGGCATGTTTTCTGTTTTCGGTTAGCTGTGGCGAAGCTTCTATCAAAACGCTATTAAGCAAAACCATTTACAGCTCCTGCTTGTCATATTCTAACGGTTGACAACGACTGTGATGAAATATTTGTGCACATTTCATGCAAATTAATGACATGCACTAATGGAGTTAAAGATTTTCTAGAGACAAAGTGAAAGCGAGTGAGAGAGAGAGAGGGACATAATCGATTGTATGTGCTGTGTGGCAGGTGCAACCAGTTTATGGTTCATCATCGATTCGTATCCAGTTGCCATTTGCATAACTAGCCCGATGATTTCAAGCGAATTCAATTTAAAAGTCCAGCGCGCAATATGATTGCCGCAATCAAAACGAAATACAAAGAAAAATATTTGTGAATCATTCGCGTGAAGCACTCACTGTTTGGTGGGCTTTCGAGCAAATAGAGCTAAACACTATTCAAGAAACAAATAAATAAATAAACAAACAAACTGACGCCGATAGCGGACAAGCCTTTTGCCTTATAAAGCACAAAATGCTGAGTACGTTAAATATCTATATGATGAAAACCAAAACCAAAATCAAAACGAAAAACGTTTTTTCCGAAAAGGTAAAGTCAACAATGGAATCGACCACATCAAGCAGCTGTCTCCAACGCTTTGCCTACCTATGCAGAAGTTTTTTTTTTCACTGTTCAAGTATTCAGTTACAGTACAACTTCTACATATAAGTATAATTGAACAATGCTTTGGGCGTGAAAAATGAGAAAAATAAGAAAATCAACAAACAACACAATAATAAACTTGATGAAAAATATGCAACGACAAAGAAAAAAAAAAACGCACATTGCACATTTTTTTTTTTTTGTAAGCAGATATAAATACGAGATACGATCGTTACATACGATTGTTGATATGTATTCTTCTTATACCTATATATAAAACTGCATAATCAGACAATTACGTGTTGTCATAACGTGATTTTGTATGGCATGCATGTATGTATGTGATATGTTGAGTGCTTCTCTTCTTGAACAATGTCCATGTAATAATGTAGTTGCTACAATAACCCCCCCTCCCCCCACCACATCCCACGCTCTGTAGTGCAAACTCAGAAATATTTATGTGCAACAACTCAACAAAGAGTAAGAAAATGATTGTTGCAATTGTGCAAATGTCAAGAAACGTGACTTTTTGTGTTAGGGCAAAATACCCTACATATATTTACGGAAATGTTACTACAGATATACCCGTTTATAAGCCTCTTAAGGGGTATCAACAACGAATAAAAGTTGCTCTGCTTTAAAGTATCCATGGCATTGCAAGTACTAGAAACAAGAAACTTGAAAATCAAGCGAAGAGAGAGAGAGAGAGAAAGAAAGAAGTTTTCCCCTGTGGACAACAATCCCCCTCCACACTGCACCACTGCACCCCTTTAAGCATGATGCCCGCCTGCTGTCACACAGTTAGTGAACTGACTAAAAAGATTATCTTTGGACAAGTTTAGTTGACGTGTTGACTATGCAAATCGCCTGGGAGATAACAAAAAAAAAAAAAGAGAGAGCAAATAAGAAACCGAAAAAGTTATAAGTATGATATGGAAAAACTAAAAACAGCTGGCTGTCTAGCTGGAAAATAATTATGGGCAATGTGTGTGGTTTCGATAAGGCCGCAAAGTGTGTGTATTTAAAGTAAAGTGAATTCGCTTGAATAAGCAGAAAGAGAGAGAGAAAATAAAATGAGGAAATGGAATTAGATGGATTTTGTTTATACGAGCGGAAGGTAAAATTATGATGAAATTATAACAGAAAACAGGTCAGATATTAAAAGAGCTGGTGGGACGAAAGTATCTATAGTACAATTGCGAAAGTTAGGACTTTGCATAAGAAATTTGTTCAAATACATAAATTAAACAAGTGTTAAGATGACACTGCATTCATATGTATATCAGCTATTATTATTGGCCACCTGACAACTCTATCGAAGCACCTTACATTGCTGTGTTGGGTAATCAAATCATCCGCAACACGCAGCTGCCGGCATATGTTCGAAGCAACCCCTTCACTGAACCACAATGGAATTTATGTATATATACTCCACTTCACACATCAGCTCGAACTCCGCACATTGCTCACTGAGCTTGCATATTAAATTTGCGGCTATGTCGCATCGTTGGTAAGATTTACAGCTACAGATACGTACGTAAATATTCAGTGTGTGAGTTTGATCTGTAGGCAAAACTCTCTCACATTGTACAGAAGCGGCAACCGCAATTCAATTTACAGCACTTGCAAGCACAATTGCAGCAACCCAATCCAACTGGAGAGACTAATGATACCACCACCAAGAGACCTGAGATCTATGCACCACGCCCCATGCGTCAAGTTGGTGTTGCCCTGCCTCGTTTTACTGCTGCTGCTGCTGCTGCTTGCCCCACTGGCCCACAGAGGGAAGCACACACTGTTGTGGCAATATGTTTTAACGCAGCTGCTGCTGCGTTTGCTAACATTGCGCAAGCTTTTAATGCCTCTACCCATACTCCATGCTCCGTGCCCCATTCAGACATTTAACGCAGCAATCGTGTGCAAATTTGCTGTGGCAGCTTCAAATTTAAAACAAATGAGAGCTTTAAGCATTGGGTGTACTAGACTGTGAGATTATCTGTAACAAAAACATTTTGAAAAGTCATAGAACAATACTGACACACAAAAGTATGCTACGAAAAAGGAAAGCGTTTTAGTTTAAAATTTCGAAAAAACAAAAACTCAAACTATGAAAACCTATTTATTTAAAAAACGGGCATACGTTTTATAACAATTAACGCGTTAAGGGGTAATTGCTAAAGATCTCAAGGTAGTTGAGAGGGGGGTAGGAAGGAGGGCACGGTGGGTACATCGCATCAATTACCAATTGTTGCTTGCTGCTTGTTTGTGTTAATTAACCCAGAAATCAAAGCAAAAATGCATTTGTAGTAAAAAAAAAACAAAGTAACGACGACAAAGCATTTATTTTAAATGGCCGCAACAATTGAACTTTGTTGTGTGGTGTGTGTGTGTGTTAAGTTAAGTGATGTTTCCTCTCTCCCCCTTCTCTAATGGCGCACCACTGCGTGCAGCTGGCACATAAAATAGCAATTTAAAATACTAAAAACATAAAAACCATATAAATTTAAACTGTGCATAAAATAACTTTTAAAAGCTGTTGTTTGCCCCAGCCAAAGCTACAAAATGCACAAACAATGAATCATTGAGATTTTTCAATCTCCTTTTACTTTACACTCTATTGTTGAGTGCCTTTTATTGAAATTAAATTCAAATTTACAGCCATCAGAAAAGTCTAGGTCTGAGTGTAGTGTGGTGTGGCTTGAGTGGTGTTTGAACATTGGGTTCAAAGTGTTATTGGCCAACTTGGCTGGCTGTTAGCCTGTCTACCTGTCTGTCGCCCACACTATACTACCCCGCACCTCCCACAATCTTTTTGAGTAGTACATGGCTAACCTAGTTAGCAAGTTTTGTTTGATGTTCCACTTTCGGTTCAGCAGCAGCAGCCTACGAACGGACTAAAAAATGTATTTACCAACTTTAAAATTGCCTTCAATATCTTGCATAAGCGAAAACAGCAGAAAAAATTCAATCCGATTAAGCTTAGAGTTCTGTAAGGTCTTTGGAATTGCATTAGAAAACAAGGGTTAACTACCTTAGTTAGGAATTTTATAACATTTAACATCATTTGAGGTAACAATAGTTAGCAGAGGTTAACAGCGAACCGAGAAATCAACGAGGGTTAAGTTTGAGTGGATAGAATAAATATAAATCTTTGAACAGCATTTACTTTTGACTTTAACGTCGTTAGAAGTGAAAACTATTCAGCTGTTTATCGATAAAAATATTTAGTCATTATGTTGAAACTAATTCCTAGTATGAATCTGAGCCTTTACCTTATTATTCAATAGAAAAAGAATTGCGAGAATATTAATCAAAGCCTCAACAACCTTTTAAAACAGTTTAACAGAAAACCACAACAAGAAAGAAAACAACTTTTCATCATGGGGTTTTTCTTATCAATGTTTCTCGTGCAAAATTTTGACTCATTGACGCTATTTTAATGTTGATGATGCCGGCAATTTTTTTTTATACTCGTCTATAAATTTCGCATGGATTTTTATATGTTTATTGTATATGTTCTCTTGTTGTATAGCGATAAGCAGGCGTAAATTGTGTCAAAAGATAATTTGCTGTGCGTTTTTGTTTGTTTTTGTTATATTCGTTTATTTAACGCCTTTAAGGTTTGTGACCAAGTTCACAGAGTTGACTGCCGCCTGTATGACGTCACATTGACTTCCGTCTCACACATACACATGCATACATACATATATGCATATTGTCATTTGCACCCTCATAGGGATGATTGATTGCAAGAGCTTCCTCGTTACGTTTAATTAATTGAGAGCACTCTGCATTCACTTATCACAGAAATTGAAATTAACTGAATTAAGTGTTGGGTAAGGCAAAAAAAAATAAAAAGAAACAGAAAAAAGCATCAAATCGGAATGCAATCAAGTAGTTAGAGGGGTTCAGAAAAGGCAGAAGTAGTAGATTTTTGTCAACTGCGGGTCAAAGGGTGAGAGAAAAATAAATAAAAGAGAAATTGCATTTGAGATTCCATCAAGTTGAGAGTTGCTGACTCGTCGTCATTGTCGCCCAATTACATGACACTAAACGAGTTTATTATACACACAATCATATATAGTAGTATAATAAAGTATTATTATTATTATGAGACATTTGTCTGGGCTCTGTGTGGTTTGGCATTGTAAACCAATATGCATATAAGGGACCAGCAGTTAGATAACTCCCAATATCAAAATAAACAACCCCAAACAACACACACACAATGCCGACTCATTGTGCACTCTTTATGCATGCAAAAAGCGAAGAAAAAAAACCAGATTAATACATACGAACCGACAAACTTTCACTCATAAATTAATTGTTCGAAATTGTTTGAAATGGAAACAAAACTAAATGCCCCAAAGTGAGAAGCTAATCATGAAATCAACGCTTTCAAGTTAAAATTATGTTCAAATGTAAATTTGCCTGTCTATTTAATAAATCTTTTGCCTAGCTGAGTTTTGTGAGTAACGATCGGCGCTTTGCCTTTGCATATTTAATCATCCAAATTGCTCAAATATTTGAATAACTTTCTGTGAGCGTTGGCAACCTTGAGAGCGCCCCAACAACATCTATCGATGACTGTGTGCAATTCGACTGTCGTCGGGACAGTATTTGCGGTCAAAGATGGAATTTTTTGCTTTTTGACTATGTGGTTTGAAGAGTGGCCAAAAAGAGGCGCAAATTGTGGTTAAAGACGAACGGCGGAACATTAAAGTGAATGACGTATTGACCACAGCGTAACATTGGCTAAGGTCGTATGTAAATAAGTCAACAACTTTGACGTAAGACACTTTACATGCATGCATACATATTTATGAAGACTACAAACAATTTACGAGTTCGGCGTTAGAATTTGAAATGTTTACACGCTGTTGAGTGTTGCTACCTGGTATATGATCCTATTATAAGTTTAGAGTAAAATAAATAGCATTTAGTATTCATGACATGACGCATCGACCGCTGTTGCAATGCAGCATTTTGCTGTACTTCTGGGACATGTGCACTTCACTTAAATGATGCGTTTAATGCCCCCAAAGACTTTCGCCCACGCAACGCAGCCCCCATCTAATTAACATTCTCCCAAACATAGCTGCGAACTTTGACCCAATTACGCGCAATACATCGCGACATTTACACAAACACACTGATACACTTGCATGCACAACTCATATTTACGAGCAGTGTGTGTGTGTGTACAAGCGAGACAAGATAATAAAGCACGCTAGGCGAGAGAGTTGCGTACGAAAGAATTGAAAATGAAGCTACAAAAACAATTAGTGCTGCAAAGCTTTTATTTACGACTTCATTTTTGGGCTGCATTTAAGAAACTCACGAGTGAGACCAACGGAACGGTAGGTGGAGCAGGAGCTGAAGAACATACATAAATGGAGAGCCACACACACACACACACACAAACACGCACAAGTACAACAATGCTGCAGGCGCAGCCAATAAAACGCCACTCACAAGAAACATGCGAAACACATTAAAGGCAATAAACAAATCAAGCAGGAAACGCAAGTACACAAAAAAATAACAAACCTAAAACCGAATGAGACGCGCAGCCTCGTAAAGAAAATGTTTTTAAATTGAAGTCAAGCAAACGTACGTAAACTTGCAATTAGGCAGTGCTCAAGTACTCGGCACACAAATGATTTTAAGCTTTTTTTTCTTCCCAAACCGTCTTTTTTTGGTTCAATGTCATAAAAAAAAACCAACTAAATGGCACTAAAAAAAGCAACAAATTGTTAAGCAAAGCAAACAGCTAAAGCCTAATTATTACGCAAATTTTTTTTATTTGTTTTAGACAACATTTTTAAAACATTAACAAAGAGTCATTGACACATGAGCATAAAACGACAGCCAAACATATAAAGAGTGAAAAAAAGCAAACTAGAAAAGATAACAGCACAGTGTGCGTCTCAGTCGACGTCGCCGCCAAAGTGTCGTTGGCGTCGTCATTGTAATTGTAATTGTAGCTGTCGTTGTCATCGCTCGCCCTGCACTCCTTTCTCTTTCACACATACTAGCATACATTGCAAATTAGTTACCTCAACTTGGGCGCCTCACCGGCGTCGCTCTAGCGTTAGCTCTCTCTTTGTGTGTGTGTATTCACCCGCTCTCCCACTCTGCTCTGCTTGCTTTGATTTCCCATTGTATTTTTAGAGGTTCACTAACTTTAGTGTTGTTATACATTCAATTATAGTGCTGTTGTTATGCATGTGTGTGTGTGTGTGTGTGTTTGTGTATTTGTTAGGTTTGTTTTGCTGTACGCTTAATGAAATCTCTAGCCCTGACACTTTTTTCATTGACAAGGCAACCTGCGCCCGAAACTCCGACGAGCCGAAAATAGCAAAAGCCAAAACAATAAATACGATTTAGGTTTACGATTTTTTTTTTTTGGTGTATTTTTACGCTTCGAATGCTTTCGCAAAAATAAAAACAACAAAAACTAAATTTTTGCTAGCGCAAGCTTTTGACGCTACGCTGGGAAAGTCATTGCGCCGCGCGAAAAAAAACCGTTAAGAGAAAGGGGACGGTGGGTGGGTGTTTGTGACAACAACGACCTTGGGAAACGGTGCGCGTTGATTTTTTTTACAATGTTATTGTTGAAGTTGCCAAGTTATGCAGTTTATAATGTGTTTGTGTTGTTCGTTTGGGCGCTTTTATTAAGTCGTTTCTTTTTTGGCATAAATTAAGCAGCAAATTTATGACTTTTAAATGGTTCGTGTGAAGTTTTCTTGCAAATTTACACAGAGGGCGAAATATAAGAGAAACAAAGTTAAATTATTTTTACAGCTTTATTATAAAAAGTTGATAAGATAATAGCATCTATTACCTTTGCTGCTGTTGTTTTCTATTCCCAGCCACGTTTTTCAGTCATTCGTGCTTTTTTTTTAACAACCAATTAGATCAAATGCAAACACCCCCTTCCCCGTAAGACTTCAGCTCTTGAGAAAACGTGCTCCAGATTTAAATAAACAACATTTGTCCAAGTGTTTTTTTTGTGACTCACGAGACATTATGATATAAGCAAAAATAATAAACTAATACAATAATGAAAGAGAACTTATCAATAAACCGGAAGTGCAAGGCACAGAACATGCGAGAAATTAGCTGATAAATGGCATGACAGAAGAAGACAAAGCAAATAACAAATGGGAGGAGAGGGGAGACTCATTCGCTGCATAAATCAAAAGCGTATATAACGAAGCGTAACGAATGAATTCGTAGAAATGTCACAAGTGACGTCACAATTCGTATACATCAATTAATTGACTTAAAAGACGTTCTAGACACAAAATTCCCCATAACTCTGCCTGCATCACATTTTCAGCAAACGCCGACGTTATGAATAAGCGCCAAAATGACGCTCTTAATATTTGATAAGCTGTTACTTAAAATGCGATTGCGTTTGCACTATAGCACAGCGCAGCGAGAGCGAAAGGGAGAGAGGAAGCAAGGCAAAGTGGGATTAAAAACCGGTTAACTGTCGGTCAATAAAACCAAAATCCAGTAAATGCCTAAGAAATGACACACACAAACACAAACAGAGAGAGAGAGAGAGAGAGAGGCAGGGAGCACAAAACGAACGAAGTGTATCCAACAAGTGGACAACAACAACGACAACGACGACGACGACGACGAGAACCACAAACCAGCAATAGCAACAGCAACAATGTATCCGTTACTCTTGTAGTGCGTTCTAGCGCTGTCACATGCATGCGAAAGACAGAGAATTCCAAAAAAGCATCTCTGCTGTATTACTCATGCTAATTCCGGACATACACACACACACACACACATGCTCACATGCTCACGCGAGAGCAGGGAGAGTCAGTGTTGGACAGTATAATGAACTACTTAATTCCAAAGCAGCGCATGAAAACAAGTTGTCGCACAGTGGGCAAAGTTATTTAAATATGTGTATGTTAAGGTGGTATAGATGTATTTCGATTGTTGTGTTTGCTTGGTTGGTTTTTCTTTCTTTCTTTCTTTTTACCACGTGCCACTTGCAGCTTAGCGTGGTAATACAACAAATGAGGTCGTTTGTGTTCCGAAGGAGGCTTAAAAGACGTGGGCTGTCAAGCTTTTTTTTTTTCTTTGCGAATTTCGGCCGCATTTCTAAGCCGAAAATGGTGTAAAGTGAGCGGTGAAGAGTGACGCATGCAAAATTGTAAAAGCAGACACTTTATTGACACTTCATTGAATTGAATTGTGAAATAGGCATTCGTAAAGATTACGCGTGAGTACATAAATCTATTGGATTAAAGAGAAAAGGAGACAAAAGATATCGAAAATTCCTTATTGAATCAGTGCTGAAAAAAGTTATTTGCTTGTTTAATAGTTATCGAAACTATCGATTTAAGTTGACTTTTTGAAAGTTCTTAAGCTGCCCTAAAGTTCCCCCCACAACGTGAATGCAGCAAACAAATAGCGAAGCAGTAGAGGAGAAAAGAACTTGCTTCGTTGGCCTCCCAGGCGCAGAGCCGCATGCCACAACACAAACACAACGATTGGAGCCAACAACAAATGCTAACGGTAATCCCTACAGTATCTATTTTTGTAGAATGCTGCTGCTTTAGCTGCCGTTGCATTGTGTGATGTTTGCTGTCTATCTAGCAGATACAATTTTAAACTTATAATTTAAATACAAAGTCGTGGCATTGTTTTTATATAGTCTTTTTTTCACTACCAGCGCGACAGCAAGCATTTGGTTTAAATCTGTGATGTGATTATTATTATGATGATGATTGTTGTTGTTGTTTTTTGTTGTTTTTTGCCCAGCGGCAAAACTCTAAGGCGAGAGAGACGCAAAAGATAAAAACAAAGAAATGTGTTAATGTGTGAGAAGGAGGAGCAATGTTTTTGGTGGCAAGATGGCTAGCGGTTCGCAACTAATTAAGGCAGCAGCAAACGCAGTGCAAATGACGCAGCTTGTTTTTCGGATACATATATACAAAGATACATTTACATATTCATATCTCTCTGTATACATGTGTATATGCAACTCATCGCAGCAGCCGCAAATGCGACGCATTCAAGCATAAAGTCTAATGATTGCTAATTACAAGACAGCAACAGCAACAACAATCGTTAAGAAACGTTCGCCCTGAAACTAAGCTGAACGTAAATTGTGAGATCATTGCGCCGTAACCAAATTGCTTTGATAGAAAGCTGCAATTTTGGCCACATAAGGCGTCTGTCTCAGTTTCATCATTTAAATGATCAGACAAATTGTTTTCAATATCTCAGATCTTATGAGCTGCCACAAAGGCAGCCGCAACACATACAGAAATAACAACATTTATTGCAATCTCATATTATATTAATATGTTTTGTGTTTTGTGTTTATTTCCTGACCGTTGTTGAGTTTGTTTATTTCAAGGTTATATCATCACAAATTAGATTTAAGACTTTTTTAATCGATTTAAAGGGGTGTTGCCAATAAAATTCTAGCTGCCTTTAATTAAACAAGGTCATCAAAATTGATTTAGGTTTATGTGTATGCTTAAATAAATGTTATGCTTACCTTATAGACCTGGCCGTAGGTGCCATTGCCAACGACCTCGATGAGTTCAAAGATGCCAGCCGGATCCTGTAAAACACACAAAAGAAAAGATGCCAAATTAAGTTTAGGACCCAAATGTCAAAGACCGCAAAATGCAATAACAATTAAAAAAACAAAAATATCAAGCAAAAGCAACGCCAAAGATGAAATCCTTAGCCAAATTCAAAGAGCCACAAAACAAACAAAAACCGAAAGACAAACAAAGAAAAGCAAAATCGTTGTAAATGCTGCCAGCCAAATGCGGATGAGCTGAGAATAGGGCGGGGCCTGCTGTCGCTGCTGCTGTGGCTGCGGCGGCTGCTGCTTGTGGCACAGAGGCACAGAGGCACTTAGCAAACAACAACAATAAGATTTTGAGAATCAGGCAACGTTGTTAGTATTTTGGCTTTTGTTTTGTTTGTTTGTGTAAACAAATTATTAAGGCTTAATAATACAAATACGTAAAGCGGGCAAGAAACGTTTAAAATAAAGCGGCATTTAATACAAATCCCTAGGAACCGCCCCCCCTACCCTTTCAACCTTTCACCCTTTCACCCATGTCAAGCCATACAACAACAAATCGCATGCGAGTTCATTGACACGCAACTCACGACGAAGCACGAAACACGAAGCACGTAGCAAGCACAAAGCAATCACGAGACTGCAAAAGAAAGGGGTCAAAGGGGAGGTGGGGAGGCGACTGAATGTAGAAACTAGTGACAGCTAAGGTAAACGTCAATTAAAATAACAACAAACAACAATTTCAACAGGTAACTGACAGAATTCCTTTTCTCCTCTACCTTTTTTTTTTTTTTGGACAGTTAGGGCAGTCAGTGATCTAAATAACGTTTTATGACCAACTACATGCCGTAAGGGGATACCTTTAGGGGCCAAAAGGGCGGACAACCAAACAGACACGAAGATAAAAACGTAGAAAAAACAGGGTTAATTGAGAAGACATGCAAGTTTAGCGTTAAAGTAAAAGTTGAATGCATTTGTAATACGTTGCGATTACTTTGGATAATATTTGATGAATTGGGGGGCAAGAAACTTCTTTAAAATTGAATCTACTATAACCTAAAAAGCACGAAAGAACATTGAACAAATCTTGTTTTTAAAGTTAAATGCATCTTAGACCAAAATAAATAGTTTTTATCAAAAAATATTGGCTCTTGCTCCAAACTAAAAAGGTTTTATAAGCAACAGCTTAATTCTACATAAGATTTGTTGACATTAGTTTTGAATAGAAATACAATTGAAAGTTCATTCTGTTTTATGCATGTGTACTTTGCTAGCTACTTAAGGGTATTTTAACGATATTTTTCTGTTGATTAGTTGCCACTTCAAAGTACCCTAACCTCTACCTCTTCTTGCCAACAGCTTATGCGCATTCCTTAGGCATTCTTTTCTTCTTGCATTTCCATGCTAAAAAAAAAAAATATAAAAAATCTACTCGCTATGTTTGCCCGCCCCATTGTAACGGAATACGCTCGCACCGAAGTCGACGCTTTAAAAGCTTCCAGCTGCACATTTCAACAAATATATAGCCCCCCATCCCTCTCGTCGGCAACCGCTTAAGAACGACCACCCTTCCCCCTTCATCAAACAAAGGCAGAGCTATAAAGGTAGGCAGCAATTTGCAGGCGAGTTTGGCTGACTGATGATATGCTCAAGCAGCCGGGAAGCAAGCCACAGGAATTATAATAAAGCCCAAAGACAAAGCGTCAGTCGAAAATAAAAATAAAAAACAGCAAATGGGGCAAAAGTGTAAGAAAGATAGAGCGAGAGAGAGAGAGAACTATTGAAAGCTGCTTCAAGTAGATTTATGGCTGCCTTCAAATGAGCCATCGAGAAACGCCTCCCCAGCGCTATCATTGTTCTTGTTCTTATTCGGTTTTTGTTTTTTTTTTGATTTTGGTTGCCTCAAAGTGTGTCAAACACATGCAACGAGAGGGGGAGGGAGAAGGAGAAGGGGGCAGTCAAACAGTCCGTCAGCAATTACTGCTATTTATGGCCGATTACTTCACGTTGTAAAATCAATTAAAAATTCACGAAAAAATGAGCCAAGTGTTTCCGTACCCTCACCCCCTTTAACCCCCCTTTCTCAACTATCAACGGCGCAAAACCGCTTCATGACTCATTAGCGTTGACATGGTAAAGCAAAACACAAACAAAAAGCGACCGTTTACTGTAAAAGGGGAGGCAGTGGGAGAAAAAAATAGAGAGCGAGCGAGAGAGAGAGAGAGAGAGGAGGTGTGAAGGTGTGTGCAAAGTCACATTAGTGAATAGTTCTGGCAACCATAACGAAGCCAGCAGCGATTTACAGTTATCAGTAATCGTTGCTGCCTGCTGACCATTTCTCTGCTCTGCTCTCACATGTGTTTCGCTCTCCCACTACCTATCTGTTGTTATTTGGTGGGCTTTCTTAGGTACTCTTTTAGTTATGTTTGAAACGGCATTCCGGTCATCCCATGGAAATGCTAATTTCCAGAGATAAGATTTGTAGAGAAATTATAATTACGTATTGACAAAACTTTCAATTCAATAAATAACACAATCAATATTAAGTTTCAGTCTTTAAAGAGTATTGAAAATTCGTCACTCCATAGCTAACTGTGCTTTCTTGTTTATCTGTTTATCGTGTTTCGTTCTGTTAGTCGTAGTATTTGTGGAAACGGGCCACGAGTGCAACTAAAACTAAAACTTAACAAAAATAAAAAGCATAACAAAAATAAAAAAAAAACTTGCTGTTACTCGAGAGTCTAAAAAGTCGATGCTGCTGGGCAGGCAGGCGGCTGGTTAGTTGGTAGGCTAGTAAAACTGGATTTCTTTTTGGCCGTATGCGAGGCTTGGCCCAGTTAGAGTAGCAATGATATGTGTATGTACATGTTTATGTGTATTAAGGAGTCTCGCCAACAGGACTGACTGCATATTGAACGCCCATGCGAGATATAAGAGTTGCACTTTTTTGCATATCCATAGCAGCGAAATAGGTGAAGGGGTTCCAGGGAGCTTTATGCAGAGAAGACAGTAAATAGGTATGTAAGTATGTGTGTGTGTGTGTGGGCTGTGACCAATTCGATTAGGAATGCAATGCATAATATACAAGAGCTTCAAGTTGCAAAACAAGCTAGATTAAGCTGACAGCAAATGAGAAAACCAGTTAACACGCAAAGTGGCAAGCAAGGAGTAATGTTTAATATTGATTAAGAACCATTTTTGTATTTATATTTTAATTATGTGTGTGTGTGTTAAATTTCCTAACGTAAACATTAACCATCTGGCAGTGATACGGTTTTTTCCCCTGTGCATTTACCCAACTTATGTTGATTTAACCCACAAAACAGACTAAAACCCAAACATATGTGATTTTTTTTCTCACTCTCTATCTTAACAACAACCACAATAACAAATGCAGCAAATTGCAGCACTTTAAAACAGAAAAGAAAGAAACAACAGCAACAACAACAGCGCACAACATACCAAATGTGGGCGAACACGTTTTTATCGCACAAAGCCAAATGCAATAAACGTTGATTAAAATAAATATACAAGAAACGCACAAAAGAAAAAAAACAAAGACGCAGACTGAGAAGTGTATACAAATTTCTATATGTATTTATGTAAGTATGTATGTATAGAAACGCCAACACATGGTCATGCACAAAATAAAAAAAATAAATATAAAAACTAAATATGAAGGCGCTTATCAAATTGTGCAACAACAAACATTTGTTTGCATTTGTTGCCAAGATAGTTAAAAAAAATAAATAAATGCACATAAGTACATACATATATGTAGATAAACAATATAATAACACACACACATATGAACATATGTCTTCCTCTGCCAGCTGGCAATTATAAAATAATTAATGAAATTGCGCCGATGAATGCATTTTCTATATGTACGTATTTGTGCCCCTTTGCTTCTGTTTAAGTATCTTATCAGTTTAACAGTTTTTACACAGGGAATGAGAGCGAAAGAAGAAGCAGCAGCTGCCGCAGTAGCAGCAGTACAAGTGCCATTCGCCCAGCAGCAACAGCTTTAAGGACTGTGACCTTTTCTCAACAACAGCAACAAAGCTGTATACTATTTCGGGGCACGTATTTCATTGTTTAATGACCTTTAAAAAGCCAACGCAGACGCGGCGCCCACGCGCCTGCTGCGAGAAGGCCAACAACAACAGCAACAAGAGCAGCAGCTAACGACAACTACAACAACAACTTAAGGGGCCATCAAACGCCTGCCATTTTTTTTTTGTTTTTTTCTCGTTGCTATGCTTCTTCGGTGCTTCATCATCATCTTCATGTCGTCTGCACACCAACACACACACACCACACACATGGATATGCATTTATTAACACACGCATGCTTTTGCTGCTGCTTCTTTTAATAAAGTAAACTAAACAATTTTCATTCTTGTCTCGTTTATGTCTCGTCTTCTTCGACTATGAAGAACATATGCACACATGCACATGCCAGCACACACACACACTCACCAGCATACGAGCGACAGTCGTCGTCGCAATCCACCTTATGCTCCCCACCACACTGCCCACCCACTGCAGCTGCAAGACAGAGTCAACAAACGGACACTCGCACACTCACAAACAAGCAAGCACACGCATACAAAAGTAAAGAGACAGGCGGCACACAGACAGCGCTGCTCCTCAACACTGGCAAAACTTTACTTTCTGTGGGTGCGCTGCGCCCAACATGGGGCGGCCCGTGGTGAGTTTTTAAAAGCTGTGGTGAGTGTTTGGTGAAAGAGAAAGGCAAAAGCACAGGCAACAAAGGCACACAAAACAACGCGTGCGGCTTGTGCGTGTGGGGCATTTCATTGAGAAATGAAAAATATAAAAGAAAACCAACAAAAACAACAACAACGATGATAAACAAGACTTGGCAAAGGCGCTGACACCGGCCGGTCACTGGCGCTATGGTGGTAATTTGAGGGTGGGGTGAGGTTTGGGGTGAATACGCAAAGAGAGCGCAGAACAAGTGCTTAAGGAAACACAGTACATGTCAATATGCAGTTATTATGCATTATGCAGTTATGGGCTTGTGTGTTTTTGTGGTGGGGGCGTTGCCATAGTCTTTCTTTTAACAACAATCGGCAATTTTATGTTTTTGAATAAGACAGTGTTAGACAATATTGGCATAAAATTTGAATCGGTTCAATGACAAGCTATTGTCTAACGATTAACAAACATACATACATATATATCATTATTGGGTAATATAGAAATTCTTATTAGATTGCAGGTTGCTTATCGATGAAGTTGTTAGTGTGTTGGAGGAACTTCAGATGCAGACGAAGTTACGAAAGCGAGAATAAAGAGATCTAAGTAAAAACTCTTTCTAAAGTTGACGAGTGTCGCAATGAGGAAATTGCTTAAAGCATAACATATTACAAAAAAATAATGCACACATGGCCACACCTTGCAGCAATTGAGCGAGACTCCAGCAGTTGTTGTTGTTGCTGTTGTGCATGGAGCTCGGCTGGTTTTATTGTTGTTTTTTTGGTGAAGCTGACAACTTACCTTTAGAGCCGTCAAATCGATATCATCCAATGAACAATTCACCGATTGTGCCAGTTGTTGTTGTTGGTGCGCCATTTTGATTTGCTATTTTTTGTTATTCTGCCTGCTGCGGCTGGTTGTCGTTGTTGCTGCTGCTACTTCACACAAACACACACGCACACTCTGCTATGCAGCCTATGCACACCAACGCACACACACATATACACTCATACACAGAAGCACTCGCCGTCACTTTTTTTATCTTCTCTGCTTTTTATTATTGTTTATAATTTTTGAGAGTCATAAGCACGGATTTATTTTTAAATTATATATTCGCATAGCTATGTAATGAAAATTGACAAAAATATCATTAAGTACAGCAATTAACAAAAATAAAAACTATTTGGCTAACAAATTGTTATTTGTTGCTGGCCATACAACTTTTCTCTTTTGTCAGTGTGTAAGTGAGCGATTTACGTATGTGTTTGTGGGTGTGTATGTATGTGTAACGTTTGTCAAACGGGCGCGGCACGCACTTTTGCACAGATTTTTCTTTATAAATCAAAACACAAGTGCAATAAAAATATTTACACAGACTGCTTGAAATTTAATATTCTTATTTTTCACCGATTATTCACACAGCACACATACACTTAGCGCTCTTCGTTATTCACATATACACGCATTCATATACTTCGAATATATGTATACGTATGTTTGTGTAGGTAGACAGGAAAAAATCTGCCACTCGCTTTTTCTCTTTTGCCTTTTGGAGTTTGCAATTGAAATTGCGGTATTCTTTACATACTTAACACGCACAACAGATTGTAGCTACTGTTTTTGCATAACGAACACAATGTACGACTGACTTGCCTAATTTTCAGCAAGTTCCGGTTTGTGCAAGTCGATTGAAAAAATTAAATAAATCTATACGCGAACGATACGGACAAGTACGTCCGAACTCCGACGCAACAACAACAGAAATGTAACTTGCCCAGCCGGTGTGACCGTGCCATGATTGTTAAAATATACCGTTTGGCTCTCAGAAAAATACGCGCAATGCATTTGTCCTTTGTTTCATATATATACCATAAATACCAGCACATTTTTTGGATATGATTATAATTCTTTAAAAACAATAAATTAATGGAGCTCGTAGAGGTTTAATAATCTAAGTTTTCTTTAATCATAATACATATATATAAACATATATATTTTTAAAAGCAATGATATCAACTTAATATTATTGGTATGTTTTGAAATAATATATTTACCGTTAATATATGTTAATTTTTGTACCCAAAAAGGCACTGTAATAAAAATTGTATATAAACTGGCTGTTACACTTAAAAGAAAAAGTAACCCTAACAACACAAAATAAAAATAACTTATTGTTGATTCGATACAGTATTTAAATAATTTAAAAATTCCACAGGGCTGCAAAACACACCCATCTTCACGCGAGTCAGAGCTGTGCGTTAAACTGGCTGCGCGTGAAAAAGCATTACGTAATCCATGTGCGTTAACGTTACTCATTTTGCGCAACGTAGCGGCAGGTTTTGTGCAGCCTATATCAAAATTTCTACCGGGATGTTTTTTTGTTTTCAAAAATTGTTGTCACTGAGAGCTTAATAAATTTGGATAGAACATCAGCATTTTTTAAACAATAAAACTTTTATCATATACTCACAAATGATTTTTGCAAACAAACATGTTGATTGTGTGATATTCTTATGAATCTACTTTGATTCAAATAATATTTTAATGTTCCTTTGGCTGTTAGCAAATTTTAAAATTGTTGCCAAAAGACTTGTTTGGCATCGAAGCATCGAAAAGTATATCGAGTATGTTGACCAGAATGGGTACAACAATAATCGATACTTTGGTGCTTCGATGTGTTGCTTAAACATCGACCACAACATTGTAAAGCGAGATCGTGGGTTGACAAGACGTGCGTGAAAAGAGAGCGCGTAACGCTAACAAAATTTAACCGTAAAAGCAACGTACCGAAAGTGCAAACAACAAAAATTTACTCAAATGTACATAAAATCATAACAAATAAATGCCATTGAATAATGCGCAATTGTTAAATGCGTTTAAATAATGTTTGCTGCCGTTTTTGTTGCTATATTTGCTGTTGTTTTTGTGCTAATTAGAAAGAGCTGCTGCGGCGTCGACTTCTGCGCCGGCGATTTAGAACGCGGCTATCTAATTGTTGGCCCGAAGCTGGTTTTTTGCGCATCGTTGTGTGTGTGTGTGTGTGTGAGAGAGTGTAAGCGAAGATCAGTGTAAGTGTGAGTGCTGTGTGGCTGTGCATTGGAATTTGTTAAAACACGAGCGTATTAAGGTCAGAAGCAACAAGTGACAAGCAAAATTATACACAAATAATTCTTATTATAAATTAAATCCAAAAATATAAATATAAAAAAACTGTTGGCATTTTTACATGAAATAAATCTTTTCAATCTGAGAATTCATTTTTGGGCTTTATCTACTCCCAACAAGAGCAACAACAACAAGAACGGCAGCAATAAGCAACAGCCAAATAAAAAAAAAAAAAAACGCAGCAGCTAAAGAACGCCGCGTAAAGCAACAACAACAGCAACAAAAACTTTCCGGTTTTCTCTGCTCCATCTCTCAGCGTCTTTTTCTTATTTTGTTACGCATGTTTATCGATCTTCGTGGCTTACGCGTTTTTTCGTATGAGAAAGAGAAGGAGTGGGAGAAAAGCGCCTAAAGCGTAATTTTGTGAAAATTAAAACACAAATAAATCTAATTTAATTCAAATAGAAAAACGACGACAACAACAACGCGTCAACTGCAGGACACGAAAAAAAAAGGAAAAAGAGAACCGAAAAAGGAATAGAAAAATCACGCCGTCTATTTTTGTGTGTGCGCTGCTTTTAAGAGAGCTGCAGAAAAGGAGAAAGAGTAAAAAGAGAGCGGAAGCTGTAAACAAAACAAAAGGTCATATTTTTTCAGCAGGATTTTAAAATAAATCATTCACGCTGGATTTGGGATATTACGAGGCTGTTAAAGGTAAAAAAAACAGACAAAATCAAAAATGATTTTTTTTGATAATTGTTGCCAAACTAATTAAACAGCTCCAATGATTTTAAATATAAAATTTACAAACCGTAAAATGTTCAAATAATTATCTATTTTGTGTTTCGGTAATGCATATCGATATCGAATATACCCCTTTTTGTAAAGCGTACAGTGTGTGTTCATATCATAACGTTTTTATGCAGTCAACGAACGCATCTGAAAGCTACCACGCTCGCTTTGCGCTTTTTATAGCCAATAAGCCACAATACAAAAATATATATAATAATAAACCCATTCAAAAAACTTGTTGCATAATAGCCGCCAATTCGAATCCAGTTTGGGACTTTCGAACTGTACAGTTTGATTGAAAGGGCGCAGATTGCGTGTTTGGGAATCATAAAAATTGCCAACGCCTGTCACACTTTTCTTATTAGCATAATCTGGCGAGAGAGAGAGAAAGAGAGACAAACAAAATAGCGAAAGAATGAATGAGATAGAGAGAGAGCCAGTTTACAGGTGCGCAGCAGCAGCAGCAGCAGCCACTCCAGCTAGTGTGAGAGCGAGCGAGAGCTGTGGTCATTAAGCCTGGCTTCGACTACGACGGCGACGGCGCAGCTGTTAACTAGGCTAAATAGGGTCTCTAGCCAAAAGCACGTTTTGGTCTAAAGCAGCTCTCTTGCTTTTGCTTGCTTTGGGCTTGGTTTATTTTTAAACCGCATTCCGCGTGGCATTTTGTTTTTGCCTGGGCCAGTTGGCCACTCTCGCACACACACACACATTGATGTAAAAAAAACATGCATGCATATGTGTAGGCATATGTGTAAGTACATTAAAATACACGTTAAAGCATTACCGTTAACATTTAGCTATTTTAGAGTCATTGTGTGAACAACGGCGCCGCTTGCTGTGATTTGCATTCATATTTTCCACATACAAATGAATAGTAGACATGCAGCAGACATGCGCGAATAATAGCTAACGGGGACAGCTAAAGGCCAACGACGCACATTAAGACAGATGAAGTCAAAGAAAGAGCGAGAGAGAGAGAGAGAGTTGGATGCTGGAGTGCAAGGCAAAAGAAATGAACGCATAAATGCATTAACTCAGTACTTGCCAAACTGTAAAAATACAGTGGTCAATGGAAAGAAATGCTCAATTCAATTTCAAATAAAAAAATTTCATAAACTGTAATTTTATGCTCATTTCAATAATTGTAAAATACAAAATTCTTTATGCTTCAATTGTGTAGCGAGGAGCACTGGTTTCGAAAATAAATTCCTATTGGTAAACCAAGTTGGTCCATTTGATGCTTTTGCTGCGCTTTTGTTTTCGTTTTATTTTTTTCTTCTGCAGCTGGCCGCGTGCTGTCTCAGTTGTTGTTGTTGCTAGTGCTGCACTCTTTTCACTCACTGACGTTGTTGTTGGCGTGGCATTCTTTAGCGTTTTGCGCAATTTGTGCGCTGTACTTCAATTTTCCTGATTTTGTGTTTTGTTTTTTGTTTTTGTAATGCCATACACAAAGATTTGCATTCACAATTGAAAGTTGGCCACACGTAATCCACACGATACAGAAACGGCAAAAAGCCGCATAAAATGTATTCCAGTTCCAATATCAATTCCAATTTCAATTCCAATTCCACATCCAGTTCAAGTCAATCAATCACAGCGTTTCTTATTTAGCATTTCAATCAATCAACCCAGTTACATTTTGTAGAATTCTCTTTTACTTTTAGCGGCCTCGACTTGTTGAAAGAAAAAGTCACAAAATATTGTACAAGACCCCATTTAAAGATAATGATAAACATTTTTTTAAATAATTATTGCTCAAGTGCAAGTGAGAGAGAGAGAGAGAGAGAGAGGGAGAGAGGGCTGAGGAGCAGTTCTCAGTTCTACTTAGATACGCATAATTAATTAAATGACTGCACTGCAAAGGGCGTAAGGCCTTTATAAATTGGTTCCAGCAATTGAGAAATGCCGACAATTGACTGCTGAACTCTGCAGGAGATAGATAAGAGAGAGAGAGAGAGAGAGAAATATTGGAAAAGATTTTCCAACTATTGAAGTTTCCAAGCAAGTTTGTCACAGATCTCATCTCATTAGCTCATATTACATTTCAATTACAAACCTTATCTGACATTTTCAAGTGTTTTTTTATATTTATAGTATACATCGATCATCCTTGTGTTATAAAGAAACATGTGACAAATACCGTTGAATGATGTTTTTTTTTTTTTTCGTTGTTTTGTTTTGTTTCATTATTGATGCAAGCAACAGGTTCTCACTTATCAGTTTGGGTGAATATATTAAACGAAGTCCAAAGCAGCACAACATTTAATCGCAGCTTATAAATATTAAATAGGTTATTTTTATAGTATAAATAGATTTTTTTCTTCATATTATTCAATAACTTATGTCATCCGACATTGAAAGACTTAAACAAATTGCTTGCTTCAAATTGATAAGAAATGTTTCAAGTTAATTTCCAAATCAAAGATTCCATCTGCTGAGTGACACTTCCAAGTTTAGAACTTGTTTGATTTTTTTAAAGCAGCAACGTTTTTTTTTATCGCCCGTTTTCGTTTTGTTTTTATGTTTAAAAAAAGCTAACAGTTTTCAATTATAAACGTTGATTTGCTTTGCATTTGCATTCCGGAGTTCTACTAACATACATACATATGTTAGTATTAGTATATATGCATAGATAGTTTCAATTGGCTGAAGCTGGTTGCCAAGTGTGTCAAGCGTAATTAGAAATAACCGCATGTTAAAGTGCAAAACTGCTATAGCACAGACAGTGAGAGCAGATCGACAGAGAGAAAAGAGGGAGAGATCATTTCACTTGTCTAACACAGGCAAATTGCGGCCAAGTGGGTTTTCGGGAACGCCCGAAGTTTTTATTAGAAAAATATATTCCTTAGATATCAACTTTTTTATGCCGAGAACATCAAGTGAAAGGCATTGTGCCTACAAATTTTATTGCTTTCCAATTTGTTGCTGTTAGAACCGATAATATATCTTAAAATGTAAGCAACAGCAAAGCAATTTCGCTCTTAACATGCAAATGTTATTAACGTAACATATGCAAATTTGTTTTGATGATTGAAAAGTTGACAGTTAACTCAAACTGCTTATAGGGTATGTGTAGGTCGTGATGTTTTCACTTTAAACTTCCTTTACCTGTTGTTTGCACTTTTTGCCTTTTTTCGCGCGCGCCAAAAACAGCGAGTCTGTCAAAGAGCAACAACAATAAATGCACATTCAAGGCTACAACAGCAAAAACAATAACAGCAACTGCAGCAGCAACTATCGCACCAACAACAACAACTTGATCTACTCAAACTGGTTTTTCAATCTTGTGGTTTGCTTTCTTTTTTTGCTTTTTGTTTTCTTCTTTGGCTTGTAACTGCACGTAGCCAAAAAATATGCTAAAGTCATATCACAATAACAACAGCAAGAGAGCACAGGAAATGCACTTCACAGACATGTACATACATATGTATATGTGTATACACTCTCACCGTCACACATACAAACAAATTTACATTGACTTTATAAACAATTTGCACGATTTTACAGCGGAATTGCAGTTGCATATTTTCGTTTTTGTTATTTTTATTTTTAAGTCGGCTTCGCTGTAAATACTGTATGTGTATATGTATGTATGTATGTTTACGGAATATGTGAAGGGTCGGTCAGTTTTTTGTGTATTCTTGTTGTTTACTTGCCACTCAACACTGATGACGCTGTGTGGGATTTTGTCAGAGGCAGAAAAAGACCCTAAAGACTTGCAAAATATTTTCCATATTAAAGAAGTCCAGACGAGCTGCAGTTAAGATATTTTTAAGTACAGCTCGTCAAGAGTTTTTTTTTTTCATTTGAGAGTTTTTATTTGTTATCCATTTTAAGAGATTTTTAAAATATTTTGGATATATATAATAAGTATTAATTATTTTATTTCTTGTCATAATCGTCTTACTTTTAATTAAATAATGATTTCAACTGAGGCGGCGAAAGCTTATACAATTTTCTTTTTTTAAAGTTTGCCTTCTTCATTTTTTATACGCTTAGCAACTTATGCCACAGCCTCAATTTAAACAAAATCTAATTTTAATTTGTGTTCCACGCTTATTTTATTATCTCTAATCCATTCGCCTTTTCAGCTGTAGTTGTTGTTGTTAATTCAATTACAATCATAGACAAATAAGATCTGTTCGAATTCAGCCGTTCACCTGTTCCATTATCATAGCAAAATCGCTGGCAACCTTGAAACTAGCTGCGCCTTCCGCTGACTGAGTGAAATTTCTCACCAAAAATATAAAAACAATATTTGACTCTCCTCTCTCTCTCTCCCGTTTGATTTTGCTTTTGATTTGGCTTTTTGTAAGTTTTATTTTTGTCTTTGCTTTCAAGTTTGGAGTCGCACCATAAATAATTTTGAGCAGCTTTTTTTTTTCTTTTTGTTAAATCTATTTATTATGAAGCTGTCTAGTTTTGTTGGATTTCTTGACGTTTTATGGAATTTGGCTAATCAAGTGAAGTGTTTGACGAGTGTGATTCGGGTGCAAAGAGCTTAAAACGAAATTTAATACAATATTATTTTAGTTTGTTAAAATTAAATAAAGCTTGATTCAACTAAATTTATATTAAACTCATTCTTTTTTCGTAGTTCGAAAAAATGTTTACATTAGTTTTTGTTTAGTTTTTATAAGGAAGTAATTCATCACAAACGTTGAATTGAAATATCTTTGTATATTTCCAAACAAAAACTGGTTAACCAACAAAAAATGCAAAAAAGACCAAACAAATAAAATATCTATAAAGAACATTATTAAGATGTGTCAAAAAAAAAATACTTTTGTTAAAGAGATTTATGTCTTAAGTCACAGCTCAAAAATTTGAGTGTTGGTTTCTTGCATTGTCACAAAATCTAATCGATTTTTTGCGTTTGTTAAACGGAAGTGTTTGACGTTAAAGATTATCAGCATAGAGCGCGTCTGTTAATAGCTGAAGTGAGCGTGGCAGCAGTTAAAGAAAACCATTAAATAAACTTATCGCAATGCCCGAAAAAAAATTGATATTTAGCCTTGACTGAAACTTTTTTATTCTTCGCCAAATTGCTGGCAATCTGGAGCTGCCTTTAAAACAACAAACGAATTTAATAACGTCTGCGAATAAATTGATGTTGTTGTTGCTGTTGATTTGTTGCAGCCTCGACCGCGAGCCCAATCAAAATATTTAGCTTATTAGTTGCAAAAAGAAAAAAAAAAAGAGTCAACAAACAGAAATCGAGACCGCAGCGCAGCGCAGCCAGCATGTCGTGAGAGTTTGAGGCATCAAGGCGGACGACGACTTCACATTAAGCATACGCCGCTTGGGCCGCCGGGCTACTGATCTTTCTCTCTCTCTCTCTCTCTATATGTATTTCAGTCTGCCTGCCTAAAGCAATTAATTACATTTTGCGCACTTTATTTCCGCTTTACACCGGGCGTTGGTAGAATTTCGTAGTCTCTTCACATTATCTACTGCTGTAATTATTTTCCTACATGTGTACATACATATACGCCTCAACTTACTTTTCTCTACCATTTTTGTGGTGTTTTTTTTCTTCTAAAAGACACAAAAAGAATAAAGATGAAGCCGTAAAAATGCCGCTGCTTTTGCTTTTACCCCGACAACGACGACGACTACGACGACTACACTTTTGACGGCTTTTGTGTTTGTGCAGCTGCCTAGGAAGGTGTTGATGATATTTGCCTCTCAATGCCTTCTGTTGCCCTGGGGGGGGCATTGATTTTAATGATTGCATTACCAACACCAACACCGAAACGTTTATGCCCTAAGGGCCAGCAATTGATATTGCAACAAAGTAACAAATATTTGAAAGCAATTGTTCTCATATAACTTCTATTTATACATATCTTAATAACATCTCGTTGAATTAACTCTGTTAACTGCAAACTAAATGCTTTAGTTAATATAGGCTTATTTCAAGCGTATATAGTACATATTAAATCGCGAAGCGAACAAGAACAATGCGCATTTGTGCGCTACTCGTTAATGCTTGGCCCCTTTTTTGTGTTGTTGTTGCTTTTTTTTTTGCATACGCTTTCCATGTACTGAACAGTACTCAGTATACATAGATATGTGCCCTCCTCAACGTATGCCGACCATCGATCGAAATCAAAAAGCGTAACAACAAAACAGAAATGCCAAAAATTCTTGGCTTTGGCTTCAAGCTCAGCTCAGCTGTGAAATGTGAGTCCAAGACCAACAACCAACACAAGAAAACAAGGCAAATAACGAAAATACAACCAAAAAGGCCCTGAAGGGGGAGGTAGCGGTAAGACTTACCTTGTTTTTTTTTGCTCCTCTTTGGCATTCTTGGGCGTACTTGCTGGCCTATGTGTTAAGCTTGTTCCACTTCTTGTACATATGTACAAACATTTGTCACAAATTTGTTACCAGATCACAAGAGTCCAGTCCATGTTTGTCCGAGCGGAAAAGGTGACTTTCTTATGAAAGTATGAGTTT
This sequence comes from Scaptomyza flava, assembly GCA_030179655.1. NCBI lineage: Eukaryota > Metazoa > Arthropoda > Insecta > Diptera > Drosophilidae > Scaptomyza > Scaptomyza flava. The sequence continues at coordinate 8,514,004 of JARNME010000404.1, forward strand.
ATTTCTTTGTTTCCAGCTCTAATCAGTGCAATAAAAACGAAAACACACACAACTATTTATTAGCAGATAGTGACATTATCAATTGATTGCCAGTGCGATAAGCAAATGCAAAAAAGCAGAAAAAACCAACTGCACAACGGTATATGCAGAAATTACAGGCCATGATGTCAGTGTTAACTTTGAGTCTGAGTCATGACTTTATAGTACACAACTAGTCATGGGTGAGAGCTAACTGTCTAGCTGTCTTGATTAATTAGCTGGGAATGAGCGCTCTCTGTATAGATCTCTCTGAGCTTGTCTCTCTCTCTTTTTGTCTATGTGATCATCTGAATATATGATGATGATGATGCGAAATTAAGCATGAAAACTTATGACTAGCCACTCAAGACTCATTAACAATCATATATAAAACTCGACATTAAACAAATGTTTCACATTTGCATTCAATGAGCGAACTCAACTTTGAAGCAAATGTATTCCTAACCTTGTATTTTAGGTTTCAGTACTCGTTTTCAGGCAGACAAAAACACATTTTTCTGTTGCATTAAATTATAAATATCATAAAAGTATTTTTTGTCGTTGTTATTGACTTTGTATTGTTGCTGGAGCAGTATTAAAAAATAAATGAGCCAGTAAATATATATTGTTTTTACGTCGAACCTTTTTGTACACTAAAAGCGTTAAGTATTTGCACACTTGTAGATTCTTAACTGAAAGTTTACAAACTCATTCATGTGCTTGTTTCTATTTACAAAGCTAAAATACTTAGCTTATAAACTTCTCTTTTGTTCTTCATTATCTTAATCTTAATCTGATTTTAATTATATAAAGTATTTATCTTGGGAAAAACTCTCAACCAAAATATTAAAACATAGTATAATTATTATAAAATGGAGACATTCCTTGGTCTTGTTGACATGCTCCCCAAAGCGTTACAAACTGTTTGACATGCGCGTAATGCTAGCTTAAAGTGTATAATTACACGGTTAAATAACAAAATATTTGCTTAAACGCTGACATCAGACAATAATTGCCAGCTGGCCAGCCAGAAATAGGGAGACAAACAGAGAGAGAGAGAGAGAAAGATGGAGAGAAAGACCCCAAAAAAGGCAAAACTCGTGCCAAAATGGTTAAACTTTAAAGGCGATGTGAAGCTACAAAATGTTGTTTGCTTTCGCCATCAGAAAAAAGATTCTTTACCGGTTTTATTCCGTAAAACGGTTTCGTCTGTTTGGCATTGTAGCGTGAAGTTATGTACTATTGTATAAGTGTATATAATTTTTGTCGGTTTATTTGGCTTATTTATTTACGATTTTTATTATGATGCGGCGTCTTTCAAAATGGTATTGAAACTTTTTTTTTACTTTGAAAGACAGTTCGAGGCGGCACTCTGTCAATTTGCATATGCCGAAACGTGAAACATGTTTTTGCATTAAAGCCAACAGGCAAAATTGCGAGGACCCAAGGCGAAATCTCCAACCGAATGAAGGGGCGTGAAATCGAACAAAATCTTATATTTGAAAGCAAAAGCACTGAAGAACTGGCTAAGCAGCTTAAGATAATGAATTGAGCACAAAAGAGCTAAGAGATTCTGCTGATAAGTTTTTATGCGCAAAGTTAAACAACTATTTTGCATAGTAAAGATAGCTTTTATTGCACGCATAAACCTTTAAATCTTAAACAAGCTACTGTAGCTAGAGATATCAGTCTACACTGTGGTTTAAATTCTATTTGATTAGTTAACAATTTATGCTCACTTGTGAGGAAGTTTTCACTTTGTAATTTAATTATAACGTCATCAAAAATGAATTTTGTCATGTAATATTAAACGATTTCTTATTGTTTGCGCAACGTGCTTTTGATTTCAAAATGCAATACTATATATAGTGCTTCTTTTTTTGGGTAGGTCTGTAATAACAAACCAAAATGTCACAGTTTGTGTTTCATCAAAAACACATTGAAATCGTTTGATATTCATTTAAAAATCATAACTTTTACTTTAAAGCCTTATCAACATGTTGTTAACGATCCACCGATGAGCAAACAAGGCTATTCATCAAAAAAGCCAACAAAATTTAGTTCTTGAAATACTATCGAAAAATGTTTATTAATTGCTTTTCTAAACGATTTACAAACAAACGAGGCAATTAAAATTGTTTCTTAATAGCACAAATGTTGTTATTACTTAAATAATCGTCGAGCCAAACAGTTGAGTAAATATTTAAAGTGGTCTTGTGAAGTATGAGACTGTTGACAGTTGAGTTTAGACAATTTTTGAAGGGCGCTGACTTCCCTTCTAGGGCTTTGCCAATTAAAAAATCCATTGATAGATCGAAAGTGCTTTCGAAAAATGGTTTCCCCATCTCTCACGCAAGCTTACAACTTCGATTTCAATTACAAACACAGCTACGAATGCTTCATATTTACTTTCGAGCATCAAGCTGTCAAAATGGAATTGAATTGTTTGGTTCGCAGCTTGTAGATCTGCGTTTAGATCGTCTTCAATTTCAAGATTGTCGTGGTACATTTTAATTAAAACTATAGCGTCAGAAGAGCAGTTTGTCACAGCTGCCGAACTGATAGCATGACTATACGGAAGAACCTTTGTACGAGCTGTACGAGCTTTTTGAATTTGGTTTCCTATTCTTCGATAACACATTTGCTTTGGCAACTTCCTGCGCAAAACGTTGAGTCGTTGGGTGTTGTATAGTTGTTTAAATATTTACCCTGTGACTCTGTGGCTCAAAAGTGTTTGTCATTAGTACACACTTATATAGTTTTGTGTTGGTTGTTGTGTTAGCTCATGTGACTCACTAACCGAACGGCTTTTTATTGTTGATCTACCATTTTTAATCTTTCACGTGTGTTTTGTATACGGCATATGCAAATCATATCATATCGTTTGTATCATTTGATTTCAGTTCAACGCTTGATTAAACCATGCCGGCTTACCTCGATTGCTGAGTAGGAAATGGTGGACCCAAGTGGGCTGCAGCTTAGACAATTCTTATTAATTACAGATCGCACCAAAGTAGACAGAAACTGGCAGAGGGCTTTCAAAAAGAAAAGTTACTGTAGTGGGCCGCTTTTGTGATGCCCTTTAGATACTAGAAAATTAATGTAAGCTCTTGACCAGAGCGTTTTTTTTTTGTTTGTTCCCGTTTGCATTGGAGTTGACAAATCGAATAGTATTTGTTTGTTCACAGTTGATATTGTTAGCTATATTTTCAGTTAACGCTTTTAGAAAGTTTGAAGGGCTCCGAGCTTAATAATGCTATGGTTGTTAATATATTTTATGACATCCATTCAATTATAAGCCCTCAGTGATTGTTTTATTAACTTATTTACTTAACTTCAACCCAATTTGATTGGTACTTAGTATTGGGTCAATTGCTAGCCGCTTATCTATGCTGTGATTTTTTTAAGAGAATCAATTAGAAATATCTGTGAAGCGTTTTAACAAGAGTCGTTGAAGCTTGCGTGCTGTTTGCAATTACAAAAAGAATTGCCATTTCTTTTCAAAAATAAAACAGATTGTAATTGCGTTTTGTTATACTAACTAATCGATGCATGTTCGATAATCATTCAGCTGATTTTAGTTTGCTATTCATTGCTAATTGTCTGGCATTTGGCCCCTCAGTCGATAAATTACAGTCGCGCTTAGAGGAAATCAATTAGTTTGTAAACCTGTCTAACACCTGTGTCAGCTCGGTAAAAAGTCTCATCAGTTACAAGAAGTGAGCTGATTAATGGGCCTATATATCCGGTATAACGAATCTTAATTACACAGCCATTAAAAGATTAGTTTAAAACGCGTGCTGCTTAACTATTTGGCACATTATTAATGAATGTACCGCTGAGTCTATTCTGGCTCCATGGGTATATACACATTTTTGGATTAATCAAAATTAATAAAAAAAATATTAAATAGCGTACAGCAAACAAACAAAAACCTAGAAACGCCTTCGAAGCAAGTCTATGAAATCTGTTTATTAATCATAAAATATTCAAGAAATTTCACTTTTAATTGATTTTTATTGTGCTTAAGAAAAGATTTGTTTATTGAACCCATCAAATTCTTAACTCTTTCTTATAATGGCGCCCGCCCGCTGTTAATTTATTATCTCTATTAAGGTTCTATAAAAATTTCATGATTTTATGATGTCATTATTTGAAGATTTTGTTAATCACAGCCAAAACTATTCCCCAACAATAGCTGTAAACTGTGTAATTGATGTGTTGATTGATTTGAATGTGGCCAAAAAACAATAGCGAAATTTCACTGTCAAGCTCGCTGATGCGGCGCCCACTAAAACTCCATTTGCATGCCAAACGAGCACATGTCACAGCCAACAAAAAAAAAAATACACCTAGAGAAACACAAAAATGAATGATTAAATACAGTAGCTGCTGCGCATGCGCAGAAACACACAAAGAATTCGTTCCCTCTGGCAAAGCGAGAATATGTATTTGCTAGATACTTAGATAGAAATGCGCAGCTGTGGATGATGTCATGGAGTGAAGTTTGTCTTGGTTTCTTGTCTTGGGAGCTTGTGTCTACCACGCGGGTGTAGAGCCCCAAGGGGGCGTAACAAATGCCAAACAAACACACACACACACGCTCATAATAGATAAAAATAAACAAAATATATAATAATTTCAAAGGCATAAGTAATGGCAAAAAGAAACGAGAAGTGAGCAAGAGGGAGAGGGAGAGGTTTAAGGCGGTCTGGTTATTGACTAATTTTCGCAAATAACTTTTGGAGCAGCACACAATAATAAAGCAAAGCCGCCATAATAAAGAAGACAACACAAACACATAAAATTTGTAGGTCTCTTTTTTGTAGTCATGATAATAATGAACCAAAATGTTTGGTAATAATATTTTTTAAGACCTTTAACAGTATGACTGCAGCTGACAAGCGAGGATAGCTTCAAGGCGTGTGAATTGCTTGAGAAGTTATTTAAATAATCGAGTTTAAAGCCCCAACCAACCGATATAAAAACTTATTAAATGTGAATATTTGCCTCTATTAAGCTCCAATAAAAATTAAAAATACATTCCAAAAATTTCAGCTGAACCAATTTTTATTCAAATTTTTCACTGCCATAACTCTTTTATAGAACTACAAACTCTCGTAGCGTTATAAATCTAATTTTCCCCAAAGCTATTTATAAGCATGTTCGTAGTTATTTATAGAAATGGAAAATCACCGTTAGAAGTACTGACAGCTAAATAAAAGTTTCCAATAAATTCAAGGTTTACAATCAAAGCTCCAAGCTTGTGTCATAGAAAAAATAAAACCAAAACTCTCGCCCTCTTTTTCAATGAGGTTTTCTCTTTTTGTTTTGGAAATTGTTTAGCATGCCAGGCACAAACAAAAGAATTTATAACATTGTTATTGTGTTTTTTTTTTTTTTGAAACCGACTGAATCTCTGACTTTGTATTTATTGTCGTTGTTATTGTTGTTGTCATTGAAGCCAAAACTGAATTTAAATTTTCGGCAAGTGATGAGGTAATTTTATGCACGACATTTTGACAGAATATACCAAAAACAAAACGCAACCCAAATTAGGCAGAAAAAGAACAGCGCAAAACATCACTGTGCGCTGGAGGGCTCATTGTTATATCTTTGAGGGTTCCAAAAAAGATGGGTAGGAGAGGTAGTGGGAAATGACCATCAAATAAATTGTTGTTATCTTTAGCGATCGCAGGCCATAATTAAATTCCAATGCTCAACCAAAATGATTAGACAAACGTTCCGCGCATGTAAATGATGAAAATAGTAGTAGAAAATTGGATTATGCCTAATGTTTATTGATTTATGCAAATCTCCATAAGCGCTGCGAGGTTGTTGCACGCCTAATCAGCAAACAGACGACTTTCTTAGATATATTTCAAAAACACAAGCGAACTTCTTTTTGCTCAAGAAGGTCTTCAATAACTCCATGGGGAGGCTGTTTATAAATAACCAAATACAAATTTTTATTTTTAAATAAATCGCCGCAGTCTGGCAAACTGTGCTCAGCTGTCGACACACACACACACGAACACATACGCACATGTGTGCGCCTCATGTTTCCCAGTTTTCCGTTGATATTGAACTATCCTTGTACGCCTGCGCACAACGTCTTGTGTTTATTTTTGGTCTGCCTGTAAACAGGATGCATATCTCGCTTTCTATGTGCACAGTTGTGCTGAGAGTGTGTTTCTTCTTCTTCTTACTTTCATGTTTTATGACCCGATCTTGTCGTTATGCCTATTTACGTTTTGACACTAAAAATACTCGGAGCATTTTACGTTTTGCAGCTGCCCTGTAAAACTGTCGGCACTGTAGGGTGTCCAAAGCTTCAGGCTAGAAGAAACTTTATGGGATTATGTAAAAGTATATGAATAATGTAAGTCAAGTAGGATATCTAGCAAGTCAATTACGTCTGCTCTTAACTTTTATTTCTTCTGCCTAGGGCTAAAAAGGTTTTAGCTTAAATTAAGGAATGCAGAAATGCGATGCCCGCACTTTGTTTTAATAGCATTTCGTTTTAAAGCCTAAAGTTATGCCTCAATTTGCGCTATGTGTATGCCGTACTTTAACTACCTACCCCACATACAAACATACATACATACATACATACATACATATATACTCTTTATATGTTTGTTTGCAAATACTCGCATTTTAGAGCAAAAGTATTGAGAGCGCCTAACGATAAGAACTTTAACGTCGGCACCTGTTATCGGCGTAGGGTAAAGTTTATTGTCACGCTGTTTATATATGTATGGTTGTTGCTGATTTTATTGTTTAGTTTTCACCTCTTTTTTAATTGATTTTTCATTTTATACGGCCTGTTGTGTACTTTGCAAAAGTGCTTTGTTTGCCTTTCGAGTGTCTTTTAGATGACCTCAGCAACAGCTTAAAGACAATGGGCCGAGAACCGTTAAATGCGTAAAATAGAAATAGGCGTTCCAAAGATTAAAGGCAATTAAGATATAAGTTTTTGCTTGAGCAATCATGATGTCATCATTTGCCCCTAATAAATAAATGTTAACTTTATTTAATTTAGGACAGGAATATATGATAATTTTTAAAATAATTTCTGTATATTTGCATTTCTGCCTATAAATAACTGTAACTTTGCAAATATTCTACATAATCTATAGGACGGAACATAGTAGGTGCAAGGTATGCGAGAGTTAATATCGGTCGATAAGATAAAGCGATTCCCCTCTTTCTTTGGTTTTGTTCGTTACACATTTTTGCGTTATCAGTTTTAAGCTTTAGTAGAACAGTCAAATGATAACGATACAAAAAAATTCACCATACGCACAAACCGCAAGCAACTGAAAAAGAATTCTTTATTTTTTTGCCACTTTCGTTTTTCTTCTTAGCCGCGCATAGCTCAAAAAAATATTTCAATTTGCTTGCTATCTGATAAATGGCTTAAAGCAGACCGTCTGAAAAAAGCTTTTGTGCGCCCTGCAAAAAAGAAACAAACTGCGCTGCTTCGCCAGAGTCCCGGAGTCAACGACGCGGGCAGTGCGAGCAAGTGCGTCCAATAGAAACAAACGCCAAAAACGATCTTAGTGTGCGCCGTTCTAAAATTGTTTATTATTTTACCATTTTAGACAGTCAAAATTTGCAGTGTGCCGCGTTTGTGTGTGTGTGAAACCAGATCTTAACCATGGAATACAATAGTCTACTGCGTTCAAATTTTTCACGCAATGAGTACAAACGATATATATCGTTCGAGCGTCAGTCTTTGGGTAGGTTCAACTATATGTATTTCATTAGTGCGTGGTTTACTCATAATCCAATCATACTAAAGACGCGACCTCTAAGTAAAATCCTTATCCCCCTTTTATCTCTCATACTATAAGCAAACAAATAATATTTTTCCCAAATTGTAGATGTCAAAATAATGTATTATGTACAATAAATATTCTAGAAATTCGTGACATACTAAAATTCGACGCTCATACTCTCTTCATGCTACATTTCGTAAAGTTGTTTTTATTGTGTTTATGGGATAGCCTAAATGTTACGTAATTCGTACAATTGTCAAGATAAAACAACGAAAAAAAATAAATTATGAACCCATTTGGTGATATATTAATTGCTGATAACGCTGCTATATTACGGCATTGACCGGAATGTTGTATGTTTCTTGTTGTCGGGAAGTTAGTTTTTTTTTCGTGTGGTTTTCCGCCTTAATCTATGGTACTAGATTGTATCATAGCACCCAAAATAAAGGCATTTACTAATATGAACGAAAATAAACATGACGTCTGGCCAAAAACACTTTAACAAAGTACATTTTGGGACATGTATTTTTTGTGACTATGAATAAGTTTTAATTGAGCTGAATAAAGAAAGAAAGAAACATTTGGAGCTTAGTGCAGGAGGTGTTTCATCTAATTGTCCCTCAAAATGTGGGATGTTTGTATTTATATGCGTAAGCATTCTTTGCAAAGATTGATAGACGCTCATTCTCAAACAAGGGCGTTTGTTGGACTCTGCACGTATACCTACAATTAACCTGCTCACTTGTAACGTTATTTGTTCAATATGTATATACTTAGTACATACATCTTTCCTATAAGCTAATGCCCATTAATGACTTTGACTTGCGATAAGTGGAAAAACAAATACACTCACAGAAGAATTGTTCTTATCGTGTCAATGCACCGACGCCTTGCAAACTAAGTATTGACAACACAAGAAGGCCAAAAGTCAATGAAAGAAAAAATCACCTTTTTTTGTAGAGCAACCCAACCTATTGATTATGGGGTTGTTGAAGGTGTTGTTGTGTTTGAAATCAAAACAAATGCTAAACGTTTTTGCACTTTTAGGGCTTGATTTGAGCTTTACTAATCCTTGGTTTTGTTGCGTCTCTTTTTAGCATCACAATATGAGCCCGGTGGCTACTCAACGCAGCAGGCATCATCGTCCTCCACCCGCGGCAACAATCCGACAATGACGCAACGCGATGGCATTATCAAATTCGAGAATGAGCGCATCAAGACGCTGCAGGAGGAGCGTTTACACATCCAAAAGAAGACCTTTACAAAATGGATGAATTCGTTTCTGATCAAGGTGAGATAGAAAACATATAGAAATCTTAAGCAGTGCATTTTACAATAATGTACTTATTATCATTTGTCTGTTTTACTTAGGCCAAAATGGAGGTCGAAGACCTATTCACAGATCTAGCCGATGGCATCAAGCTGCTCAAGCTGCTTGAGATTATATCGTCGGAGAAACTGGGCAAACCTAATAGCGGACGCATGCGCGTACACAAAATCGAAAATGTCAACAAGAGTCTGGCATTCTTGCACACTAAGGTAAGTAGTGGCTGTCAAAGAGAAGGGTACGCGACAGAGACCGAGGAAGAGGCGAGGCCTACGCAGTTGTAGAAAGTGCAAGTCTTGAGGCAGCTGCGCGTAGCAGCGTTTGCGTGCTTTGTTTGCCACATGAGCCACGCGAGAGAGTTATGAAACGCAGCTACATACAAACAGCCAACACAAAAAAAAAAAAAAAAAAAAACACGACACTTTAGATGCAAGACTGCATCTGACAAATGTGCTGCATAAAAAAAAACATACACATATATTTAATTACCTTTTGCTTAAATATTTGCATACTTTCTAATGCACGCGCTGAATACTTTTCTTACTTTTTATTAAGCAATTTTTGATTAATTAACTTATATATATTTTTTGAAACTCTTCGTGTTGGCACATTTTCCGCACACTTTCTTTGCTTGCATTTGGTATTAATTGTGTGTGCAGGCAGCTATAAATGGAATCCATAGATGATGCTCCTCTTGCTCTCCCCTCTTTCTTAAACCATTTTTCTCTTTCTCGCTGGCTGTCTCTCTCACTTTCAGCTTAGCGTGCGACATAGTTTCGCTTGAGGTCTAACTTCTACTACCATGTGTGTGAGTGTTAGTTTTTCGCTTTAAGCCTAATCTAATTAGCAACAATGGCGATTTAAATGCACATTAAATGCATGTAATTTGTACGTATTGCAATGGCAACAGCATTTATAACAACATCAACAACGACACTGTACACACGCAGTGAAAGTTGTTGATTTTGTGTTGCTTTTTGTTTTTGGGCTTGTCTTTGGGTTGCGTTTTTTTTTTTCCTTTTGTTCACTTTGTGACATCGGCATTTATTGTATTTTAATTGGTTTTTCAGCTTGATTTAGCTTGAAAGTAAGATAGAAAAAACACTTAACGCACAGCTGAGCAAGCATTTAGTTAAAAATCTTAGCCAATAGACCGAACAATCGGTCAAGCGACATAAAGTCTTTCAACTTCAGTTTAGTTCGTAACCGCCTTGAGGTCATTAATCAAGTTTTTTAAAAGCAAACTAAAAAGCTCAGTATTGTAAACGATTTTATGAATGCGATAAAGATCAAGTCGTAACTTATGCTTTCTTCGCCTTTTTCTATTTTATCTCTGTCTACCTGTTCTTCACGCCATGACCTACTATAAATTCAAATGAACCTGAGGCAAACAAACACTCACATATACATGCACATACATAGACACGCAATAGGGGGTCAAGCACCTAGCGAGGCATTCACTCTGATAATGCGTGACTTGTTGGCCCCAAACAGAAACAGCAGCTCAAGTTCTGTGCGGTTCGCTTGTTACGGACGTTGTAAGAAGCGTAATTTGAGACGTGCAGCTTAGCGAAACGGAGCAGTCAACCTCCCAATCCATACCCTCCCCCTTGTTATGTTAGCATGCCAACTAATGCACTTGTATTTCATTTCTTTCATAACAGGTACGCTTAGAGTCCATTGGTGCTGAGGACATTGTCGATGGCAATCCCAGATTGATCTTGGGTCTCATTTGGACCATCATTTTGCGTTTTCAAATTCAGGAAATCGTCATCGATGTTGTAAGTCAAATGCTCTCTTTATAATATATGATCTATTAAGTTTGTCTTTTTCTTTTTAGGATGAGGAAAACGAATCAAGTGAGAAGCGTTCAGCCAAAGATGCACTGCTGTTGTGGTGTCAGCGTAAGACAAATGGTTATCCAGGCGTTAATATACAGGACTTTACATCATCATGGCGTTCCGGTTTGGGTTTCAATGCGCTCATCCATTCGCACCGACCCGATCTGTTTGAATACAGCACAATTGTCAATTCAAAGAATTCCAATTTGGATAATTTGAATCATGCATTCGACACGGCCGCCAACGAATTGGGCATCCCAAGGTAAGTAAATAATATGGCTTTGTCTAAAATGGTCGATAGAAAAATTCTTGGTTCTAAATTCTTTTCTTTCTTACAGTCTGCTCGATGCGGAGGATATCGATTCGGCGCGACCGGATGAGAAATCGATCTTGACCTATGTGGCATCATACTATCACACATTTGCGCGCATGAAGAACGAACAAAAGAGTGGCAAGCGCATCGCCAATGTGAGTGTAACACACCTTTGATTAGTGGGCTTGGGTGACAGTCAGGGTCGGGGGCATTGCATGGGTGCTGTCGGGAGCTGTTGCAGCGTAACGAGCGCTTCAATCTAGTTAACGCTCTACTTCGCACATTCGATTCGATACTGATCGATCGGGTTGGGCCTTAGAAAGTTGTCTAACCGCGCTCCCTTTTCCCCTTTTAGATTGTGGGCCAGCTAATGGATGCTGATCGCAAGAAGATGCACTACGAGCGCCTGACCACAAATCTGCTCAGTTGGATAAGACAAAAAACGTTGGAGCTAAATCAACGTGATTTGCCCAACTCACTGGAGGGTATACAGCACGAACTTTTGGCCTTCAAGGAGTATCGCACCATTGAAAAACCACCCAAGTGAGTAGAAAATTGTACAGAGATTTTCGTGTAACACATTTACTTAAAATCACTACGTTTCTATAGATATAAGGAACGCAGCGAAATTGAGGCTTTATACTTTACTATAAACACGCTGCTGAAGGCTTTAAATCAGCCATCTTACAATCCCCAGGAAGGTCAGCTGGTCAATGACATTGAAAAGGCCTGGCAGATACTGGAGTATGCTGAGCACAAACGTGAGGTTGCCTTGCGTGATGAACTCTTACGTCAGGAGAAACTAGAGCAGCTGAATTACAAGTTCGAGAAGAAGTCCGTGCTGCGTGAGGGTTATCTAAAGGAGATGATACAAGTGCTTTCGGATCCTCGTTACCTGCGTCAAGTAGATGCCACGTTAAAAAAGCATGAGGCTATCTCTGCAGATATATTGGCGCGTGTGGAACGCTTCAATGATCTAACCGCTATGGCAAATGAGCTAGAGAAGGAAAACTATCATGGCAAAGAGCGTGTGAAGCGTCGCGAGCAGGAGGTCATGGATAAGTGGCGCAAGTTGCTTGAGTTGCTCGAGAATCAACGCGTAAATCTTTCGCAAATGAGCAATTTGATGAATCTGCTGCGTGAGATTGCCAGCACGACCGAATCAGTGCGTGAACTGCAATCGCAGTTTGCCTCCGAGGATGTGGGTCCACATCTCTTGGGTGTTGAAGAGTTGCTTCAAGCGCACTCGCTGCAGGAGCTGCAAGTCAACACATATGGTGAGACGCTTAAACGTTTTAATCGTCAGGCCCTGCCCTACAAGAGCTCCGAGCATAAGGATGCTGCTGTGTTGGCCCAACGTCTCGCCCAGCTAGAGCAGGCATATGCTGAGCTGTTGAAGCTTTCCGCACAGCGTCGTGCACGTCTGGAGGAAGCCCGCAATTTCCATCACTTCATGGAGGACTATGACAACGAAGAAGGCTGGCTAGTAGATAAACAGCGCATTTGCAAGACCGGAATAACGGCCAAGGATTTGCGTGCGGTGCTCTCGCTGCAGCAGAAACACAAAGCTCTGGAGGATGAGATCAAGTCTCGCAAGCCCAAATCCTCGCAAATGTCGGAGGCTGGCAAACGTCTCATTGGCGAAAGGCATCCGCGTGCCAGCGAGATCAAGAGTCGCATAGATTCCCTGGCGGAGCATTGGCAGGCGCTGGAATCGCTTGTTGACTTGCGACGCCGCCAGCTGGAGGATGCAGCTGAGGCCTATCAATTCTACACGGACGCCAATGAGGCTGAGTCGTGGTTGAACGAAAAAATGGCTTTAGTCAATTCCCGGGACTATGGCAACGATGAGCCCTCAGCCCAGGCACTTTTGCAACGTCATCGTGATCTGCAGGGTGAACTCAATGCCTATTCCGGTGATATACTCAACCTGAATCAGCAAGCAGATAAACTGATCAAAGCAGGCATTTGCACCTTGGAGCTGACGGCAGCTGAACCCGAACTGCCCGAGCTGGAGCAAGAAGAGTGGGTGAATGAGACCCGGCTTGTACCCAAAGAGGTGTGGGAGGATGAGTGGGTCGAGAAGTTGGAGCACAAGAAGGTAACCGAAACAAAAATGCTGCCGCATGTGCGTTCCCTCTTTCCCTTCGAGGGTCAGGGCATGAAAATGGAAAAAGGCGAGGTTATGCTGCTTAAGTCCAAGACCAACGATGACTGGTGGTGTGTGCGCAAGGATAATGGTCACGAAGGCTTCGTGCCCGCTAACTATATCCGGGAAATCGAAGCACGTCCCGTTGCCTGCATTGTGCCCAAGGCCGAGAAGGTCAAGAGTCTGCAGAAGGTAAAGAAAACCATACTAGTAAGACAAGTGGTGCCCGTAAAGCGCATTCGTCCTGTGAGTGTGGATCCAAAGCCTCTTGTCCAACGTCGTACTTCCAATATGAGCATTAACGAGAATGCAGATAGCGTAGAGAAGCGCCAGCAACGCATCAATACAACTTATGATGAGCTGCAGGAAATGGCCCAAAAGCGCCATGCGCTGCTCGAGGATTCGATTCATCTGTTTGGCTTCTACCGCGAATGCGATGACTTTGAAAAGTGGATGAAGGAGAAGGAGCGCATGATCAAGATAGATGATGGTGATGGTGTTGACAATGCCAAGCGCAAGTTTGAGAAGTTCATAACCGATCTGTCGGCTGCATCGAAGCGTGTTGAAGAGATCGATGGCGCTGTTGATACCTTCCGCCATCAGGGTCACTCGCAGCTGGATAAGATCATAGCGCGACAGCGTCAAATCCATCAAATCTGGCAGCGTCTCAACAATGCCAAGGCTCAGCGTGAGAAGAGTCTGGAGGGCGCTTCTAGTGTAGAGCTATTCAATCGCACCTGCGATGAGGCCAAGGTCTGGATGAGTGAAAAGATGCTGCAACTAGACACCGCTGTCATAACGTCTGACCTCAAGACTGTCCAAGCCCTGCAGCGTCGCCATCAAAATCTAGAACGCGAATTGGCGCCTGTCGAGGAGAAGGTCAATCGTGTCACCTATCTGGGCAACTCCGTGAAGAACGCCTATCCCGCAGAGCGTGACAATGTCAATGCCCGCCAGCAGGATGTGCAAGATATGTGGCAACAGGTGCAGCTGCGCGGCAGTGAGCTACGTGCTCGCATCGAAAGCGAAGTTGGGCAACAGATCTTCAACAACAGTGCCAAAACCCTGCTCGCCTGGATTGATTCTGTCAAGGATCAACTTAATGCCGATGAGTCTGCTCGTGATGTGGAAACCGCCAATAATCTGCTGAAGAAGCACAATGATCTGGGTGATGACATCAAGGCCCATGACAACGAATTTGTTGAGGTCATCCAATTGGGCAAGCAACTCTCCCATGGTAAACCCAACATGGCAGAGACAGTCCAGCTAATTGAACGCCTTAAGGCCGAACAAGATGCCATTCATCGTGGCTGGAGCGAAAAGCAAAAATGGCTGCTGCAGTGCGTCGAGCTTCAAATGTTTAATCGCGAGGCGGACAAAATCGATGCCACAACCAAGAGTCATGAAGCGTTCCTGGAGTACAACAATCTGGGCGTAAGTGCAAACAAACCAAATTTGACAAAAACATATATTTATATAATACTTCTTCAATAAAAGTCCTCGTTGGATGAGGTGGAGGCTATACTCAAGCGTCATCTGGACTTTGAAAAGAGCCTTATGGCACAGGACAAAATCCTTAAGGGCTTTTCAGACAATGCAGACAAGCTTATTGCACATGATCACTACGATGCCAAGTAGTAAGAAACAAAAAGGATTAAATTTATATTTTTGTAGTTTTTACACTATATTTTACGTCTCCTAGCATTTCAGAGCGTCGCAAACAGGTGCTGGCCAAGCGTAAGGCTGCTAAGGATCGTGCGTTTGAACGCAAGCGTCTTCTGCAAGCCTCCAAGGACTATCACAAGTTTGCTGCTGAGGCTGATGACTTAAAAGCCTGGCTGCAGGACAAAACCAAAATTGCTGGTGATGAGAGTTATCGCGATCTGAGCAATCTGCCACGCAAGCTCCAGAAGCACAAGGCCTTTGAGCGCGAACTGCGTGCTAACGAAGGACAACTGCGCAACGTGAACAAGGATGGAGAGGATTTGATTCAAGCTGAGAATCGGGTTCCCGAGGTGGAGCATCGTGTAGCTGATTTGAATAAGAAATGGAAGGATCTGCTCACGCTGTCGGAGGACAAGGGACGCAAGCTGGAACAGGCTGCTTCACAACGAGAGCACAATCGTGCCATTGAGGATGCCAAAAAGAAGGTAGATGAACTGGATTCGGCATTGAAGAGCAAAGATGTAGGCATGGACTTGCGCAGCTGCAAGGATTTAATTAACAAGCAGCAAATGCTCGAGTCGGAAATAACCATTTGGGATCAGAAGGTTGCCGAACTGGTCTCCACTGGCGATGATATGGCCCACGAGGGTCACTTCAATGCCAAGAACATTGAGGATGAGACGAAGGAGCTGCAGAAACGCTTCAAGGATCTCCGTGCTCCCACACAAATGCGTCGTGACAAATTGGAAGAGAGTCTGAACTTCCACAAGTTTGTCTTTGAACTGGATGCCGAATTCCAATGGATCAACGATCATCTGCCGGCAGCCAAGTCCAATGAGCTTGGACACAATCTGCACCAGGCACAATCGCTGTACAAGAAACATAAAAAACTAGAGGCAGAAATCAAGGGTCATCAGCCAATGATTAATAAAGCGCTACAAGGTGGACAATCTTTAGTTGCCCAACAGCATCCCGAACGCAAGAATGTGGAGGTGCTATGCGAGCAACTGGAGCAGGCCTGGGAGGATCTTGAGCAGCACTGTGGCGAGCGCACGCGCAAGCTTGAAATGTCATTGAAGGCACAGCAATATCTGTTTGATGCCGGCGAGATTGAGTCCTGGTTGGGTGAACGCAACAATGCCCTGCGATCCACCGAATACGGTCGTGATCGCGATTCGGCTGCCAAGTTGTTGACCAAACACAAGACCATCGAGCTGGAATTGGATACATATTCGAGCATTGTCACAGAAATGGGACACACCTGCGCCGCCATGGTTGCTGCCCAGCATCCCGACAGCAAAGTGCTTGCCGCCAAACAGCAGCTCATCGAGAAAATGCTAAAATCGCTGCACAAGTTGGCCTCACAGCGACAGATGCGCCTAATGGAGAGCCTATCGAAACATGAATACTTCCTAGAATCGGATGAGGTGGAACAATGGATAAGGGAACAGGAACAAACTGCTTCCTCGGAAGACTACGGACAGGACTTTGAGCATTTGCAGCTGCTGCAAAACAAATTTGATGATCTAAAACATCGCGTAGAGGTTGGCGCTGATCGTGTAGATCAATGTGAACTTCTTGCTAAGAAACTCATCGACTCGGAGAGCTCCTACGCCAATGAGGTGGAAAAGAGACAGGAACAATTAAGGTAAGAAGTATCAAGCGAAAAAATCAGTTGAATAGGCAATATATAATTCTTATTTTTCGCTTTTTTTTAGAACGTCTTGGGAGAATCTCTTGCAGTTGCTGAACCAACGCGAACAGAAGTTGCATGCTGCGGGTGAAATCCATCGCTTCCATCGTGATGTAGCCGAGGCGCTTTTCCGCATACAGGACAAGAATGCTGCACTCTCCTCGGAGCTGGGCAAGGACTTGAACTCCGCTTTGACATTGCTGCGCAAGCATGAAGGTTTTGAAAATGATCTGGTAGCTTTGGAGGCGCAGCTTCAGGTACTGGTCGAGGACTCTGTGCGGTTGCAAGCCAAGTATCCTTCCAATGCTACAGCTATTGCCCAGCAGCAGGATAAGGTGGTGGCAGCTTGGAACGATCTAAAAGAACGATCAACGGCGCGGGGCGATCGTTTGGCTGCAAGCTCTGATCTGCAAACCTTCCTTACAGATGTCCGTGACATTGTCTCCTGGTCGGCGAATTTGCGCGCCGCCCTCCAAGCCGAAGAGCATGTAAGCGATGCTGCAGGTGCCACAGCACTTAAGATTCAACACGATGCCATCTATGGTGAGATTGAGGCACGCGAGGATAAGTTCCGTTATCTGAACGAACTAAGCGATTCAATGGTTCAAACTGGACACTATGCAGCCGCTGATGTGGAGGAAAAGTGTGCTGCTATGTTGGATGAGCGACAAAAACTGCATGCAGCATGGAATAAGAAGAAGATCATGCTGGAACAGAAAATTGATTTGTTCTGCTTCCTGCGCGATGCAAAGCAGATTGATAATCTATCGAGTACACAACAGGCGGCGCTCAGCAGCTCTGACTTTGGTCAGACTGTCGAGGATGTCCAAAACCAAATTAAGAAACACGATGAATTCGAGCGTGTCATTCAGACGCAGGAAGAGAAGGTCGCACTGTTGCAGGAGCATGGCCGAAAGTTGATCGAGCAGCGTCATTATGATAGTGCTAATATTCAAACGATACTCCAAGGAGTGCTTGCACGTCGTCAAAAGGTTAAAGATTTGTGCGCGGTGCGTCGCTATAAATTAGAAGATGCCCTGCTCTATGCCAAGTTTGTGCGTGATTGCGCCGAGAGTGAATCCTGGATCAATGAGAAGCAAAAGAAACTGGAAGCAGATGCAGCAAGCTATGCAGAGGTCACCAATCTCGATGAGAAGATTAAGAAGCTGCAAAAGCATCAGGCATTCCAAGCGGAAGTGGCTGCTAACCAGGGTCGCATCAAAGAGATCCAGGACACAGGTGTCATACTGCTCAGCAAACAGCACGAATCATCGACAGAAATCAAGCAGGCTATTGAGCGTGTGCTCGCCGCCTGGCAAGGACTGCTTGCTGAGTTGGATCAGCGTGGCCGTGGCCTCGAGGAGGCGCAGGATATCCTGGAGTTCAACAATCAGCTAGACAAGATTGAGGCTTGGATACGCGACAAGGAAATGATGGTGCAAGCCAGCGACACCGGCCGCGATCTCGAACACTGCAGCGCACTCATGCGCAAACTGGACGACGTTGACTCCGATATGCGTGTGGATGATCAGAGGGTTAAGCACATCAATCTGCTTGCAGATAAGCTTATTAACCAGGCACAACTTCCAGCCGATACACAAAGCGTGGACAAACGTCGTCGTGATTTCAATCACAATTGGCGTCAGCTTCAAGGTGCCCTGAATGCATATCGTGCACTTCTGGGCGGCGCTCATGAGATCCATGTCTTTAATCGGGATGTGGATGATACAGCGGAACGTATTGCCGAGAAGGCACTTGCCATGAGCTCAGCGGACACGGGTCGCGATCTAGCTGCCGTTGAGGCACTGACCCGAAGAGAGGAGGCCCTCGAGCGCGACATGTCTGCTGTCAAGCAGAAGATCGATGAGCATGAAACAGCTGCCGAGTTTCTTATGCGCAAATATCCCGAACGCGCTCAGGTTATTGAGCGTAAGCTGCAGGAACTGCACAAATCTTGGGGTAATTTGCAGAGTCTTTCAATCAAGCGACAGACTGTCCTCAACGAGGCATATCTGACGCACAAGTTTGTCTCGGATGTGCGTGAATTGGAACTATGGGTCAACGATATGGTCAAGAAAATGAATGCCACCCAAGCGCCATCAACAATCAACGACTGCGAAACGCAACTGGAGCTGCATCAGGAGCGCAAGGTAGAAATTGAGGGACGTGATCAGGCTTTTGTAGCACTTAAGCAGCATGGAGAACAGCTCAGCGGTCAGACAAAGCAACCGGAAAGTGTTAAAAAATATCTCCGCGTTCTTGAGGAACTTCATCAGACACTGCACGAGGCGTGGAGTGAACGTGCTCGTGATCTAACGGAAGCACATCAGCTTCAGCTGTTCAAGGCTCAAGTGGAACAAGTCGAAATCTGGCTGGCCAACAAGGAGGCCTTCCTGAACAACGATGATCTGGGTGATTCCTACACAGCTGTTGAGCGTCTGTTGAAGAAGCACGATGCCTTTGAGAAGCTGCTCGATGCGGATCATGTGGATGCATTGCAAAAGTTTGCCAACAGCATATTGGAGGGTGAGCCCAAGGATGCGGATTTGATTAGCGAGAAGTTGGCCTATGTACTGCGCAGAAAACAGAAGCTACTCGAGCAATCAGCCGAACGCAAGCATCGTCTGGTGCAATCGTTGCAGCTTCAGGAGTTCCTGCGTAGTCTTTACGAAATCGATCGCTGGTTGGTGCAGAAACTCCAAGTGGCTCTCGATGAAAACTATCGCGAGCCAAGTAATCTACAGAGTAAGATTCAAAAACACACGGCTTTTGATGCCGAGCTGTTGAGCAACTCCCCACGGGTCCAAGCTGTCATCAGTGAGGGTGAACGTTTGATTAAGGGTGAACACTTTGCCAAGGATGAGATAGCTCAACAGGTGCAACTCCTAGAGGGCGACTGGCTCAAGCTGAAGGGCGCATCGAAAGCAAAGAAGGAGAAGTTGCATCAGGCCCATGAGGCGCTGGCTTTCAATCGCAGCGTCGATGAGTTCAACAATTGGATGGACGATGTTGAGTTGCAATTGTCTAGCGAGGACTATGGCAAGGATCTGACCACCGTAAGCAATCTGCTTAAGAAGCATGAACGTCTCGAAGACGATGTGGCGCATCACAATGAGCTGGCTGACCAGCTGAAGCTCAAGGATGAGCAATTCTTCAAGATGGATCACTTCCTGAAACATGATATTCATGAACGCGCCATGTCCACCATTAAGCGCTATAATACTCTGCATGAACCGATTGCCATACGTCGCGAAAACCTCGAGGATTCGTTGAGTCTACAGCAGTTCCTGCGCGATGCCGAGGATGAGCTACAATGGCTGGCGGAAAAGCAACTAATCGCTGGCTCTCAAGATCTGGGTAGCAGTTTGCTTGCCGTGCAAGGTCTGCAAAAAAAACACAATGCCTTGGAAGCGGAGCTTACCTCACAGGAGCCTTTAATACAGGCGATATTACAGCGTGGCCAGCAAATGATTCGTGACAATCACTTTGCCAGCGAGCAGCTGCAATACAAATCCGAGCTGTTGCAGAAGCAGCTTGTCCAGCTCAGAGATCTTGCTGCCATTAGGCGGTTGCGTCTGCTGGATGCTGTTGAGAGTCAGTTGTTCTATGTGGAAGCCAATGAGGCAGATGCCTGGATGCGTGAGAAGCGACCCATTTTGGCCAGCAGCGATTACGGACGCGATGAGATCTCCGTGCAGACGTTCCAGAAGAAACTGGAGGTGCTGCAACGGGAACTGGCTGCCTTCAAACCTTCCATTGACAAGGTCAACAAGCTGGCAACTGGTCTAATCGAACGCAATCATTTCGATAGCGCCAATATTGAGGAGAAGAATGGCGCTGTGGCTCAACAATATGTGGAGCTGCTGCGTCTGGCCAAGGATCGTGAGCTGCGTCTCAGCGAGTGCAAGAAACTCTTTGAGTATCTGCGCGAAGCGGAGGAGCTGCACGAATGGGTGGGTGATCAAATGGCTGTCACTGCTAGCGAGGATTACGGCGAGGATGTGGAGCACGTTGAGCAATTGATGCTAGCCTTTGAGTCGTTTGTCTCAAATCTGAATGCGAATGAGGCGCGTGTGGAGGCTTGTCTGGAGCGTGGCGATCGCTTGATCAAGGAAAACAATCCCTATCGCAACTCAATTAAGGCCAAACGCGATGAAACGAGACAACTTTGGGATGAGCTCAAGGACTTAGTGAATGCACGCCAAGATGCGCTCGCAGGAGCCAAACAGGTACACGTGTACGATCGTGTTGCCGATGAAACCATCTCATTGATTAATGAGAAAGATGCATCACTTATCTCCGAGGACTACGGACAGGATCTGGAAAGCATACAAGCGCTGGGACGCAAACATCAAGTGTTCGAAGGTGAGTTGATAGCCATCAAGGAGCAGGTTGACTCAGTGCTCGGAGAAGCCGTTAAGCTGGGTGAAATCTATCCTGATGCAAGAGAGCACATTGAAGTTAAGCGCGACGAGACCGTCGAAGCCTGGACAGATCTTAAGGACAAGACAAATGCGCGCATGGAAAAACTAAACCAGGCGGAACAATTGCAATCCTACTTCGATGAGTATCGCGATCTGATTGCCTGGATCAATGAGATGCTGGCCAAAATTACAGCGCCCGAGCTGGCTACTAGTGTGGCTGGTGCTGAGCTTCTCCTTGCCAGTATCAAGGATCATCATGCTGAGATCCATGCACGCGATGAAACTTTTGCCAATTTCACGGCCAATGGCAAAAAGTTGATCAAGGAGAAGCACTTCCTTGCCCACGAGGTGGAGGATAAGATTAAGGTGCTGCAGTCGCGCCATGAGCTTCTTGAGCATACGTTGCAGCAGCGCAAGGAGATCTATGAACTCAACCTGGATACACAACTCTTCCTTAAGGACGCTGAAATACTGGAGCAATGGATCAGCAGTCGCGAGCCGCTGTTAAAGGATACCAAACTTGGAGACTCCATCCCACAAGTGGAAGATATGCTGCGTCGTCACGAGGACTTTGAGAAAACAGTGGCTGCCCAGGAGGAGAAATTCCAAGCCATTAAGCGAATTACACTGCTTGAGCAACGTTTCCGCAAGCAGTTGGAGCACGAGAAATTGGCCAAGTTGAAGGAAAAGGAACGCCTCGAGAGAGAGCGACTTGAACAGCTCAAGCAAAAGGAATTGCAGCGTCTGAACGATGAACGCCGTCGTGCGGAGAAACAACAGGAACATCGCAACAATGCTGCCGCCCAGGAAAAGACACCTATCTTCTCTACCCCCATGGTATCGATTGGCAATAACGCCAACATCAGTGCACCCGGCAGTGCCAACCAATCGCCAGTCATCTCGCAAGCTCAGCTGCGTCCAGCCTTCCAGGATCAGCTTTACGATGAGCATGCTGCCCTGCAGAAGAGCAGCTCTGGTGGCATGTTTGGTGATCGGCTGCGTCGCGGCTCAGCTGATGCCAATGTAAAGCGTGCCGAGAGCATGAAGGTGCAACCGAAGCAAGCCAAACGCACGCCATCCTTCACGACGCGTCGTCGTGCTCAATCCTTCCGTAAGAACCAGAAGGGTGAGGGCTTCGATTTGCCACCAGTGGAGATTCAAGGCATGCTGGAACGGAAGCACGGATTGCAATCGGGCGGCAAGAAAGCGCCCGTGCGCTCCTGGAAGCAGTTCCATACAGTGCTGTGCGGTCAATTGGTTTGCTTCTTCAAAGACGAAAACGATTTCCTGCAACAGAAGACGGCACAGGCACCAGTCAACATTCTTGGTGCCAAGTGTGAACGCGCTGATGACTACACGAAAAAGAAGTACGTATTCCGGCTGAGACTACCCGACGGCTCTGAGTTCCTCTTTGAGGCCCCATCGCTTGACATTATGAACGATTGGGTACGCAAAATATCCTTCCATGCTAGTCTACCGCCAAATCTACAGCTGTTGAGCTATGATGAATCCATGAAGGTAAGTTACAAAAACCAAAGACAAGAAATTAAAGCTTATTTAACCCTGTCTCTCGACTAACAGCAACAATCGAGCAGCTCTCCAGACATTAAGGTGACCAGCAGTGTGGAATCACCCGTTAGTTCACGCAATTCCTCGCCAGACTCACAGCGTCGTGCCAGCAGTGGCCAAACCTTGGACTCCACTGGAGCTACACCACAAATGGCTTTCCTGCGACAAATGCAACAACAGCAACAGCAACTGCAGCAGCAGCAGCAACAACAAACACCCCAGCCCAGCTCACCCACATCTAGTGTTGATCAAAAACCACCCATTCCACCGCGTGGTGCGCCGCCTGTGGCAACAACACGCCAGAGCCAAGAGAATCTGGTAGTGTTGCGCACTCGCCAAAGTTCCAGCAATGGTGAGTGTAGAAAATCAAATATTAAGTGAAAATCTTTATATTAGTTTCGCTTGCAGATCTAACTGACGGCCGTCTGCATCAATCCGCCACATTACCCGCCCAGAATGGAAATAGCAAAGATGACGCTCTAATGCGCAACAGCGATTCAAGGCAGTCCGGTAAGTGACCAAATTGTGGTGTCCACTTGTAGTTTTTCTTAAGCCTTCAGCTATATAATTGTGTTTGTTCCACACACACATACACACTCACACACACATACCTATTTTATCATCCATTTGTAAAAACATGTACCCCTCCAAAACTCGACTTCGTATATTAGATAATCCGCCGCCATTGCCAACAACGATGCCGCCTTTGGGTAGCACCAATAGTCATCAACAAAAACAGACACATCAGCAACAGCATCCACAACAGCAAAAACATTCACATCAGCATAGCCATCAATCACCGCATGCGGCGCAGGTGCAGCAACGCATCAATGCGTTCAATGCGGCCGCAAATCAACAGCAACAACATCAGCCCGACTACTACAACAGCAACATTGTGAGCCGGCAGCAACACCAGCACATGGCTTCGCCACAACGTGTGCCCTCTCTTAATACCGGACGCATTGATACGACGCGCAAGTTCATAGAGATGGAGGCAAATGCTCCGGGTAATAGCTATAGTCCCAGCAGCAACACCAGCCATTCGAGCAACAACAACAATGGCCACAGTTCCGGCAACAGTAGCACCAGCAGCAATACAGCAACAACAACAAAGCGTAATATTAACTACTCGAGCAGTGGAGCTAGCAGCAATGGCAATGGTAATATCATACAAAAGAGCAGCACAACAACAACTACAACATCATCATCATCGACAACAACAACGACACAACAACAACATGCGACAAGCAGTCGCACGGTTTGGCATTTAACCAGCTCACCAACATCATCAACAAAATCATCATCCGGCTCCGTCGATCATAACAATGCCATCAGTAATCCAAGCTACATGGGTCTACATCTAAATAACAATAACGATGGAATCGGTGGTTAGCACACATCTCAAAAAGAAGAAAATTAAAACATATTCTTATAATTAAGGCTTGCATTTGACTGTTAATCTTTGAGTTTACAAGTAGAGTTAGTTATTCTTTTAGCTTTGCAATTTGGTTAATGGTTTTTAAAAATCTCGTTTCTCTGTTACTTATGTCTTTTTCTCTATCTCTCTTTTTCCTACTTGTTTGGCATGCATATTCTGTGAAGGTTCAACGTTGAAATCGGTGAAAATATCGCGTCGATCCTATCTGCGCACAAGTTTGCAAAGTATTCTCTCTCTCTTTCTCTTTTTGTCAATTCTAAGCTAAGAAAACAACTCTTTTGCACGAACACTCACTTTTAATTTTACTATCGCTAATGTTAACCCTTATACGCTTTCTTTTATGTAACGCTGCATGCGCTTTATCATCGAACGCTACTCATAAATATATTTCTCGCATACTTACTCTCCGTGCTTTTTTGCATTCACAGGTTGGGGCAATAGTCGCTTTGAGGGCAATCGTCCTGTTTCGCTGCAGCCCGATTCGATAAGCTTTACGCGAGCATCGGCGGAGAGTTCCAGTGAGAGTGAAGCCCAGTCGATTTCCTCCGTTTCGGGTGTGAAGGGCAGCAAGAGCAAAGAGGAGCGTCGCAGTGGCATGTTCCGCATATTTGGACGCAAGGGCGGCGACAAGGAAAAGGAGAAAGATAAGCGTCGCTCGAGTCAAACGCCGCCACAGTGAAGGAAACACAAATTCGAACACGGTTTCAGCTTAATTTAAACAACAAATTTCTTGGACAATGGCATTGAATAAATAAACCTTTATGGCGGTGCCAATTGTGTTTGTATTTTTTATATACATATATAAATAATAAATATTAAATTCTTAACCGCAAACAAAAATTCAAAACAAAAGCGAAACGCTGAATTAAAAAAAAAAACATAATAATAATATACAAATAAGCAACAATATATAAATGTTAAAATGTGTCTAAAAGCGCTAAGAAAAGTGTAAACAATTATTATATGAAACAGTCAATGTTTTAAATTTCATTATAAATATTTATAAATGTAAGTTTGTTCGTTGTATGATTATGCGTAAATTTAATATTCGTGAAACAAAAACAAAAAAAAGCAAAACCAATAAAAATTATTATATTATATGTGAGAAATGGCAGTGAAATTTGATTTTCTTTTGTTATAAAAATATGAACCATAGATGGCGCTAATGTCGAAGTAAATTTAAGCTTTCTTATTTTCGACGCATTTTGTATGCATTTTATTCGTGGCAAGTAAAACTGCGCTTAAGCCTAGGGAGCTATGAATAACATAGCATGTATATAGGTAAGATCAATAAGGTAATGGAAAGGGCCCTTCCACCGATTTGGGGAGTTATCGTTAATCTTAAGTACAAACAAAATAACAATCGAGTTAACCAACTATACAAATCCAGGTCTGCAATTACTTTGAAAGAGCTTCAGGTCTTCAACCATAATGTGCATAGAGATTGCCATGGGTAGATGTGGATTGGAAATGCACTAGATCACCATGTGTCGTCGCCGGCTGCTGATAATAGGCGGCCTGATGATAATGCGATGGTGAGGCTGGCTCATTTACCTGGATTTGATGATAGTTGGTAACGGGCTCATGTTCGACTACCTCGCGCACCGTCTGGAACGGATGATTGACCACAATGCGACGCTTGTGGAAAGTCTCGCTTGTGGCAGTTGCATCGGTGGGAGCAGCAGTTGCCGAAATAACGCGCTCATTGGGTTGCAGATGACGATTCAGGTGTCCGGCTCCACCATTAAGGGATACATCAACATCCAGTTGGGGCTGAGCTGAACTGGGCGTTGCCTGTGTGCTGGGTACAGCGGCAGCAGCTGGTGCCTCAACTAAGCGCTGGAACTGTTCCTGATGCTGAGATTGTCGGTAGCGTGCAGATTTTTGATCTGCCTGATCTTCCTGGTGGTGGTGGTGCTGATGATGGTGCTGCTGTTTGTCATGCTTATCGCAATCGGGCTTCATTGGACTAATTGTGGCGGTGGCTACAATGGACTGATCCTTATCATCCTGATGTGGTATTTGCAAGTGAATTTGTGCCTTTCCCGACTCCATTTGCTCCTTCTTGGGTGCATCCACTAGTCGCCCGGACTCTGCATCCGGATCGTAACGCATGCGAGAATATGGTGCACTATATTCAAGTTCCTCAGCGAGAGGACTACGCTGCCGGGATACCACAGCCTGATGATAGTATCCACGTTGTGTGGCCGCTGGTCGCACCGCAGACTTGGCATAAACCACTGTAGGACCAGCATGATTGCGCAGATAGGGTTTCAGTTCGGCGACATGAGCGGGCTGCTCCTCCTGAATGCGGTGTTCCTTTGGCGGCGGCTGACGACTGCGTCCCAAATAAATATTATGCTGCGATGGCGGCAAATGAATCTTGTGCTCATGCTTGACGATCTGTGGACGTGGTGCATCCTCGAGACGCGCTGGCTTTGTATCCACATTGCCGGCATTGGCATTGGGCAGGTACTCGCTACTGAAGTAATCATCATTGGTGGGATTCTGATAGACAGGCTGGCGATTGAAGCTGCTGGTGCGTTGATAGCCACGCTGGCTGGGATAACTTGCCTCACTGCGTCCATAATCATAATCTTGCTGCTGCTCTGGCTCCAGGCGTGTAAGCATCTTGGGGGTCAAATGTTTTTTGTTGATCTGGAACTGATTGCCATTGGAATCAGTGGCAACGACACTTGAGCTGGGAATGGAGCTGGAGCTAGAGCTTGAACTGGAGCTAGAACTAGAGCTGGGCGCAGACTGACGAATGCCATCGGTGGCATCGCTTCCTTGGATATGCTGCTGTTGCAAATGCGCCTCCACAAACTCATCCTTGGGTGTTTGGTCATATGCGGGCATCGTTGTCACACTGGAACCAATTGTGGTCACCTGTGCCTGCTCCTTGGGTCCATCATAGCTGTGTCTATACTCATTGCCGTTACGGCTATAGCTTGGAGTTTGTCCATTGTTGTTGTTGTTGTTGTTATTATTGTTGCTGTTGTGGTAGGCAGAAGCGACAGCGGGATGTGGATGTCCCAAAGGCAACAGTGTCTCACCCTTGGATATCTTAGCGACAGGATGATCCAGTTCAACAACCAAAGTTCCCGCTGGCTTGATCACAACACGTTCCTCAATATCGTAGAACTCCTTTTGGATAGCCGGATGACGCACTTCGTACTTCTTGGCCTTTAGCGCCGGTTGGACAATCTGGATGGTTTTCGTGACGAGCTGGCGGGGTGGTGCTTGTTGGCCATAGCCATGTTGTGGTGGCAAATAAGCACCGGATTGATCGGCATAGTCATCATAGCCGGAACTCTCGTCCACTGCAGGTGGATACTGATCCTGGTAGTCGGATCCATCATGCACTTCTTCATAGCCGCTGTAGCTACCCTGGTCGTAGCCAGGATGATTATAGCTGTTACCCGCATCGTAGCCTGGCTCATAGGAGGACTCAAAGCTACCACTGCCACCCAGATTGACATCTTTGGGCAACGAAGAGGGTGCAGGTGCACTGCTCGAGCTGGAACTAGAGGAAGAGACGGAGCTGGTGCTTACAGAGGGTGCAATGGCAGCTACTTTAACAGGCGCTGGCTGCTGCGGTTCATAAATCGGTTTAATATCCTGTTCCTGCTCAACCACATTGGCACTTTGGCTCTGAACCGAAGCTGGAGCGGCTACCTGACGTTCAAACATGCGCAACTGCTGGGACTTGCCGCCTCCAATGGACACAACATCATCGTCAGCGAGAGAACTGGAGCTATCACTATTCATTCCACTGCTGCTGCTGCTGCTGGACTGAGTGTAACGCTGTGGCGATGGGCTGGAGGATTCAAAGACCTACAATAAAGAGATCAGATGAAGGCTTTAAAACACCAAGATTAGTGTTGTTTTTGTTTACTTACCGTCTCCACGGAGGGTCCATGGCTATGATAGGACTGAATGTAGCGCTCAAACTCCTGATTCTGACGCAACTGTTGGTTGCGTTGACGAAACTGTCCACTGTGTGGCGGCTGTTGCAGCAAAGAGGGACGGCGACTATGCATTCGACGACGTGCCTGACGACCATGGTTGTGATTGTTGTGCGGAGTCGTCTGTGCAGGCTGCAAGCCCAAACCCTGACGCGGAGTCAATGGTTGCTGCTGTTGTTGTTGTGGCTGCTGCGATTGTTGCTGCTGTGCCGACTGCGATGACTGCTGCTGTTGCTGCTGCATCTGCTGTTGTGGCATTTGTTGCTGCTGTTGCATTTGCATTGTCTGCTGTGGTCGCTCCTGCAGGCGAGCAAAACGTGATTCCTCCTCATCACGATAAGGACCAGCTTTCAGCTCTGCAGGCGCATGTCCATCAACGTAGCTGACATCCGCAGGATTTGAAGCCGACTTTTGAGCAATCGAAATGTTGACATGTGTCGCCGCATAGCTGGCACCAACAAGCGCCAACAGCAATAGCACCACCCGGCACATCATCGTTACAATAGCTATAGATCCTCCTCTTTATAGCAGTCGTCTGTCGTCGTTTGTCGTCTGATGGAAACGCTCACCGGCTGAACTCGTCTGATTGTATGACAAATAGCGACGCATGTGCCGCATATTTATACGCGTTGAGGGGGAGCGATCAAGTCTCGATCATGAATCGTAAGCGTAACAGTGTCAATGTCAGTATGGCTAAAAACACCCTGTTTAGGGATGAGATGCTGCTTGCCCCAGTTCTACAATTAAAGGCATGGCAGGCCAGATGATGCACACAGAGCACACGCCAACGAATAAATTTGTTAACACTTTTGTATGTGGCACGCGCATTTCGATTGCCCAAAATCAAAAAGAAGCTTAAGCTTGCTACTATCCGTAATTGGCGGCGTGCAACATATTCGCGTAATTGTCGGAAGGTCAGGTCAATCGAATGCTGCTGCGTATGAGTGATGTTGACTATTTAACAATTTGAACTTGAAATTGCTGCGATCGCGATCGATTTACTAAATGAGACGATGAACTAAACGAGTGTGCATTGTTTTCGATTTCGTTTATGTTTTTGTTTGATTTTTGGTGACAGTCAATCAGAGTCTAAAGCAGGTGTTACACATACGCCCCGTGTGCCTCGCTGCTTAGTGCGAGTCAGGCAAATTTACGCAATACAAGTAGTTGAAGAATTCGCAACATGTATGTAGATTCGTAGGTAATGCAACAGATACACTGCGATAAAGGTTAATAGTTACTTTTTTAGAGTGTTTGGCAACAAGCAGTTGAACGGTTAGTAAATCTGCATTTTTATAGATCCAAACTGTGCACAACTTTGAAGGTGCTCTTGTTTTACTTAAGTCAATAATGAATTGCTTTTTCTCTAAGCTTTAACTTAAATGAGTGTAATAAAATAAAAAATTCCCTTAAAGCCGGTATCTAACACTTTGGGCCAACTGTGAGCCGCATGCAAAAACAGATATGTAAAATAAGTGTTAGTGTGTATGTGAACTTGAATAAGAAAACTAAAGAGCAATTAAGTTGAATGAATTCATACGATGAATACAAATTTATGGAAGCGATGGGAGTGTTTGATGCGGCTTCCATGCGTATAAGAAGCTTAGCATGAAACTCGAAAATTAATAGCTTAACGTCTTTTACCTTAAGGATGCTTAAAAGCATTTCTATGTTGCTATCGTGCTCCCTAACAACGCTTACTTAAAGGACAATAATTTGACAGGCAATGGATCTAAAAATAGTTACAGCAACAATCATGGCATACCATAAGAAGCTTAAATTTAACTCGCCTGGAAGCAGAACACTTACCAAACTTATTGTAGACAAACTACGCACTTGACACTAGCAACAGCAACTGGGCCAATCATATTCAGCAAGCAGACAGCAACAGCAGCAGCGGGAAGAGGTGTTTTTAACTGGAATCGGGCACACGTGGGTGCTGTGTATTGCATACATAAATAACAATTGGATGGCAGCAAGGAGCCGGGACAATCATAAAAATAAAGCCGAATACAAATAGAGAGACTGAGACGCTGATATTCAAATCAGTTGCACGTAGGTGCCGGTGCAAGTGTGGGTGGAGCGGCGATGCGGCGCCTGTTTACTATGCTTGCCACACCTGATTAAAATCTATTGACACCTAACTGGAGCACGCTAACAACTATAAAAGCTAACTGTGAAAAATAGGATATGGTCGCCCTTTAATTATAATAAAACCCAATAACACAGAGCCACACAGAGTCCAAGGTGTCTGAGGACCAAGGCAAACAAAAACAGCTGCAGAGTCACTGGCGCAGCCTGCCAGCTACACCTGTTAACGGTATATTTGCATTTTTCCTGCTTGTGTACAAGAAGCACAAGATATATAAATATATATATATGTAGTTTATTATTATTATCCCTTGCGGGCCCCCTCATTGCATTATTATTGCCAAGGACATGCGCAAACAACACCCCACCCACCCGTGCCGACAACCTCACCAAAAATAACCCACCCACTATCCTGCAGCAGCGAGAGCCGCTCATCTTCGTATAAATAAGACTCAACAATGAGCATTGAGCTTCAGTTGCTGGACCGTGCTGCTCGCGTGTGGCTTTGTTATCCCCAGCTTCTCTTTGTTTAGCTCCCGCTAAAGTGAAACTCCGAAACCGTAAACTGTTGCGAAAATTTAGCAAAAGCAGCAGTGGAAAACCCTAGAATTACTTGCCAAGCAGGTGCTATTATTTTGTATGTGTTTTTAAATAACTGGTGTACTTTGGGGATATCGTGGAGTATCATAAAACCTAAAACAGGTAAGATGAAATCTTAAATTAATTTTATTTAAGTGGGTCTAAATGTGGGGAAGCTTAAAAAACGTTGTAGCAATAACAACTAAAATAATATTAGTTCAAAAAATTCCAAGATATTACAAAATTTATTAAACATCCTAGTTACTATATCAAGAAGAAATTGTTAGCTTATTAATTCAATCATTTATTAAAATAATTGCTATTCATTTAAATGCAACAGTTAATTTTTTAACATGCAATACGATCTGAGCTTCCTTATTTCGTTTGCTTCATTTCCGTGTTATGAATAAACATGCGTCCCTTTACAACACTACGATTCGCAAGTGCAATGTGC
Source organism: Scaptomyza flava (assembly GCA_030179655.1). Classification (NCBI taxonomy): domain Eukaryota; kingdom Metazoa; phylum Arthropoda; class Insecta; order Diptera; family Drosophilidae; genus Scaptomyza; species Scaptomyza flava. The sequence continues at coordinate 8,545,317 of JARNME010000404.1, forward strand.
CCTAAAACACAAAAAAAAAAAAAAAAACAACAACAAAAAATCACCCACATGTTCTCGACAAAATAAAAGAGAGTGAACAAAAAGCTGATTTCATCAGATGGACAAAAAATAATGGTTTCAGAAAGCACCAGAAAACCACCCCTAAGTAGCAATGAGAGCGTTGCCAGACGGCAGCTTTTCTAAGGGTTCGCTGGCAGCAATTCAGTTGAACAGCAAACTTTGAAGCGTACGGTTCGCAGTCGCGTTTCTATCTTTCTCCAACAATTTTTAGCAAACTTCTTACACACTCACACCCTTAATCCGTCAACGATAGCGGCGATAGGAGGCCATCTATTATAGCCAACATACAGAGCCCCCCCTGTAACATTCGCAACTAAGTGTGTGTGTGTAACGCGTGTGTGTGTGTGTGTGTGTGTTTTTCTCTGTTCTACCCAAACCACGACAATAGAGGAAAGAAACGTTGAAAGTGCAGAGGCCCAAGAAGCACAAAGCAAGATGGCCGAAAATTGCACAAAATGCAAAAAATCAATCAACACGAAGGATGCACTCATCATATGCAATTCGGATGAATGCCTTAAGAAGTTCCACCGGACATGCTGTAACATTGACGACGCCATGTACGATATGATACAGAAGAATCCAATGATATCATTTAACTGTGATGAATGCCGCAATCAGACACCGAAAGCACTCTGCTCCAAGTTGCAGACCATCGAGGAGAAGGTGAATAAGGTGTGCAATGGAGTCAATCAAATCCAGGGACGGATGTACCAGCAGTATTTCCAATTTGGCAATCAGCCCATCGCCAACAATCTTGATGGGAAAAAGCACCCGCAACAGAACAATCTCATCGTTGTCGGCAACAATTGCAATTCGGATCGATTGCACGTCGTATGCGACTACGGCCGGTGGGTGCAGGTGGGAAAATTTGCAACGAACACCAGCGAGGATGACATTATCGAGCATCTCGCCGAGGAACTAAAGATCAACAAGAATCTGGTCAAATGCACCAAGCTGGTGAAGAACGATGCCAACTTGTCGCAATTATCGTATTGCAAATTTAAAATATCCATTCCGGACTATCGCTTCAACGAACTATTCAACGAAGCGATTTGGCCAAGCGGTGTTATGGTTAGCCCCTTTACACCACGTTCCCAGCTGAATCAGAATCGCATATAGAACGAGCGAGCGACCGAGAGAGCGCGCCTGCGCCTTGTCGCTAAAGAGGAGGGTGCGTTGCACTGAGAGCGAAAAGCGTAAGAGAGAGAGAGAGAGAAGGGGGATGAGGGTTGCTTGCCGGTCGGACAGCGACAATAGCAACCAAGACTAGAGGGCAGGAAAAAAAACAACAATAACAACACATAGTTTTCTCATTCGATAATGTTTTTTAGCCGTTCGCCGTTTTTCGACAGCGGGTGGGCTAGAGGAGACGGTGGCGGAGGGTTGGCTCACCAATTGTATGCAAATTTTTTGACTTTGACAACTCGACAACTTTGTCTAAAACTTTCAAAGCTTACTCATTATTAAAACAAGAACTACTGCTAAATAATAAATACTTATCGAATTAACTTTGAAAATGCATTTTAAAAAGTTTTAGCGTTGCGTAAAAGTATCAAAAACTAAGAAGTAAAGTAATAATTTCAAAGGCAAAAATATAAGAAATACACTTAAAATGTGAAACTAAGTAAAATATTAGTCATTTATGCATAACTGTCGTATTTAAATTAAACAAAACAAAAGAAAACTATTAAATCACACAGTCAGTAAATATTTAAACCAAAAAACAAAAAATATATTAAAATATACATATTTAAACTATTTAAGCAATGCACTAATTAATCATTTGTTTATTTTATGATTTTCCTTTAATAAATTTTCATATCTATTTTTTGTTCTTTAAAAAAATTATGAGTTTGAGTACTTTTCCAAAATTTGTAACCAATTAACTTTTAAACCAAAGCATTAGCTTTGTAAAAAAAAAAATACAACTTACAAGTATATTCAGCTATATTGTATTTGTATAAGTAGTTTGAGGCATTTTCAAAGCTTGTTCTCAAAAATTTCTAGAAATTTTGCGAACCCATTGAAATGGATATTGACATCTTGTAAAATCGATTCAAAACAAAATTATATTCTGTGTTCGGAACAAATATATTACAAATATTACAACAATCAAATACACGAAATGAAAAAAATATTTAGAAGCCTGTTCAACACAATTTAACAAACAAAAGTTAAGGTTTGAAATTTCATAAAGCGCAGCTGGGCTTAATTGTTGCAATAAACTCAACTCAAAAGTATAGAGATGAAGTAAAAAATATAATATATACATATATATTTCGTAATTGATGTATTTTTTAAAGCGAACCCAGTTTCGCTTTAAACACAGGAACACACACAGCAATAGGATGAGAAGAAAAACTTTCCGTGATCGCAGCCTCAAATGAAAAGTTTTGAAATATAAAATTTGGGTAGGGTGGGTTCGTTTGAGGTGTGCATCTTAAGCATTATAAAAGACAGCAAGCGTAGATTTCTATTTTCGCATGATTGCGTCAGAAACGACAAAATCTTATAAAAATATAAAAAAAAACATATATTATATATTTAGTATACAACAATATGCATGCATGTATTTATGTCAACTTTTTCAATAAATTCTACAAAAAAAAAATCTAAAATGAACATGTTAAGCGACTATATTATTGAAGATTGGTTTAGGGTTGTCAATTTCTTGTGAACTCATTAAATTCAATTATAATAATAACCTCTACTTTAAGCATTATGACCAACTCGAAACGCAAGCAGCCCACAAAGCCCACGGCATCAGATGCTGATACAGAAAACAAATCGCCAGCAACAACAGATAATGTTCCAGTCAGGCCCAAAATGGAATCAACAGCTTCTGCGCCGACAACAGCAACTGCTCAATTTTTTAAAGTTTGCTTTGGCCATAAGCTGGATAACTTTTATACTTTGAACAGTTTTACACGCTGGTTGGAGCGACCTGTTGATGGTGCTGCCTTGGGCGTCTTTCGGATGCTCTACGGCGCCGCCATGCTGATCGATATAGCCGAGGAGCGTGGTGGCGGTCAGCTGGATGTGCGCTTTGGTGAGCCGCAACATTGTCACTTTCCGCTATTCAATCAAATGGATGCCATGGAATATCCACTGATGGGTTGCTTGTACCTGTGCATGTGGCTGTGTGCCTTAGGCATTATGCTGGGCTATCGCTTTCGCAGCAGTTGTCTGATATTTGTGGCGGGTTATTGGTACATCTTTTTATTGGACAAGCCGGCGTGGAACAATCATAGCTATCTATTTGGACTGGTTGGCACGCTGTTACTCTTCACCCAGGCGCAAAACTACTGGTTGGTCAAGTTTAACAATTTCAGCGAAGCAATGTTTCAAATATTTCACGTGCAGCTCCCTGGACAGTTGGTTGAATCCGCAGATGAGGCAGCCGGTGCCATATTGGAATTACTTTCTTATCAAGTTTCAGTTCTTTGTGCTGTACATGTACGCTGGACTGAAGAAGTTCTCGCCGGAGTGGCTCTCTGGCTATGCCATGTCCAGTTTAAGTCAACATTGGATATTTACGCCTTTTCGACAGCTGCTAGACGAGGAACTCATCGATTTGCTGATTGTTCATTGGTTTACTGCCATTTTTGATCTCTCCATTGCATTCTTCATGACATGTGAGAAGACGCGTCTGCTGGTTACACCATTCATGATTAGCTTTCATTTGATGAACTCTCGATTATTTGTTATAGGTAAGATAATAAATATTCTATATGCATTATATGACATGTGAAAATCTTATCCTTATCTAGGCATGTTCCCTTGGGTCTGCTTGGCGGAGTTGCCGCTCTTCTTCAGCTTTGACTGGCCGAGACGCTTGGGTCGCCTGTTCAAAAGATCTCCACATGTGGAAGAAAATAAAGAAGTAGTCATTGAAAAACCTGGTTTCAAAGCTCAATTACGCAGCTGCATCATAATGTTCTATTGCATACTCCAATTGTTTCTGCCCTATTCGCATTTTATCACAAAGGGCTACAATAACTGGACAAATGGACTGTATGGCTACTCGTGGGACATGATGGTGCACTCCTATGATACAGTTCTGACCTCTATTAGGATAACAGACAATGACAATCAGCAGGAGCATCATTTGAATCCCTATGCTTTCACCGAATACGATCGCTGGACTAAGTATGCCGACATGGCCGTCCAGTACGCCAAGTGCATAGAGAGAAACATACGCGATGATATGAACAGACATCCGAACAGCAGTCCTCTTAAGAGTAGCAACATTTCCATATACTTTGACATTTGGTGTGCCATGAACGGACGCTTTCAGCAGCGCACTTTTGACCCGCGCGTTGATCTCCTTAAGGCTCCTTGGTCGCCCTTCAAACAAACTCCTTGGTCGCTGCCACTGCTAACTGAACTCAATCATATGCGTCCGAAACTCAAAACGATTGCCGATGAAGTGCTAGCATGGAATAACTACTCGGACGTCATATTTGTGGCTGATTTTCCTGGGCTGACGTTAAGTAACTTTATTGCACCAGCGCTGTTTAACTGCTCCCTGACAATCCTCGAGGGTAATGTTCGCTACAAAAGTGACAATGATGATGAGTCATACTTTTTAACAGCCGGCAAGAGCATCAGTTTGGAGAGCAATGTCACACACTATGTGACTACCATTGGTCAGAAGCCTGCCTCCTATTTGTACACCTTCGTGAACAGAACTATGTTGGAGCAGGATATTGTCATGGATGATGTGGCTCAGACGATGGAACAACGGCCTTTGTTGCCATTGTGGAAGGAGTTTATGCAGCGCATTAAAAACTATCAGCAGTTCCTTAAGCATCTGGCTAATTGTATACTATATTTGGTATACGATGTACCTATACCTATTTCCATACGAGAGAGAGATTAAGAATGAAGCAGTTGAGATCACAATTCACCTGCCAACCAATATTATATTATCTTGTCTAAGTCCCTAAGTGTCACATATGTATTGTGTCGGTGATAAAACTGATAATAAATGTTTAATGTTATATGAACTTATAAACAATAAATTACATATATTAATTAAAAAATTTTTGATATTCTGATTTATCTTGTATTAATCGTAGAATTTTGAACGCCATTCAATGAAATTATTGAAATGGTAGGACTATACATAAAAGAACAACTGTATTTACAAACCGGACACAATAATATTTTCAGCCTAAATAACAATCAATTTTCACGCATTAGCCTCAACTATACATTTTGTGGGCTTCGTCAAACTAGCAGAACCCATGACCAACGACACCCAACACTTGACTACATGGCAGTTGCCTCTGCTCGCTGTCGACTGGGATCAAATTGCTGGGTCTGTGTCTCCCACAGACGGGCATATAGACCGTTTTGTTGCAGGAGCTCCATATGTGTGCCACGCTCCCCAAGACGTCCATTCTCTAACACCAGAATCTCATCGGCATCCTTGACTGTGGACAATCGATGGGCAATGCAAATACTGGTTCTTCCCGTGGTTGCACGCGAAAGAGCTTGCAAAATGTTCTGTAAATATCATTGATTGAGTCGAGAAATAAATCGAGCATAAATATGCAACTTACATGCTCTGTTATGGAATCCAGACTGCTGGTAGCCTCATCAAAGACAAGAATGGGTGAGTTCTTAAGGATGGCCCGTGCAATTGCGACTCGCTGCTTTTCACCTCCGGATAGCTTAAGGCCACGTTCGCCAACCTGGGTTTTGTATTGATTTGGCCAACTCATGATCGATTCATGGAGATCAGCCATGCGCGCCGCATTTTCGACATCCTCTTGCGGCTTGCTCAGGTTGCCATAGTTTATATTATGCTTGATGGTGTTGTGGAACAACACAGAATCCTGTGGCACAACAGCTATGCTTTTGCGCAGGCTGTCCAACTCCACGCCGCTGATGTCCTGGCCGCCAATCAAAATAGTACCCGAATTCGGCTCAAAGAATCGATATAGCAAACGCACCATGGATGATTTGCCCGATCCGGAACCACCAACAATGGCCACATTCCTGCCGGCAGGTATGCTGAACGAGAGATCCCTGAAAATGGGCTTGCCAGGCTCATACTCAAAATGTACATTCTTAAATTCAATTGATGAGTTGCTGTTGTCCACAAAAAGAGGTTGCGCATTGGGCGCCGTCTGTATCCGACTATCCACATTCATAAGCGTGAACATGGCCTGCATGTCCAGCAAAGCTTGACGCACCTCACGATATACACTGCCAAGGAAACCCAGTGGTATGGACAGTTGGAAAAGCAATCCATTAACCATGACCAAATCTCCGACAGTCATGTTGCCTTGTGTTATCTCCTTGGCAGCCAGAACCATTATCAAACTCAAAGCGCTGCTGAAGATCGCATTCTGTCCAAAATTAAGCATCGCCAGACTGGAACTGGTCTTCAGGCTGGCCGCCTCGTACTTTTTCAGCACCTCATTGTAGCAGCCCGCCTCGTATTTCTCGTTATTAAAATACTTAACTGTCTCATAATTGATCAGCGAGTCGACAGCTTTGTTACCCGCTTCGTTCTCTGCCTGATTCATGTACACCCTAAAGCGCGTTCTCCACTGCGTCACACTTAGTGTATACAGAGCATATACGCCCACACAGCCCATGCTGACGCTTGCGAAGGCCAAACCATACTTGATGCCCAACACGCTGGAAACTAGTGCTAGCTCAAAAATCGTTGGCACTATATTGAACACCATGGCTGTGAGCACAAAGTTAATGCCACGCGAACCGCGATCGATTGTCTTGGACAGAGCACCCGTTTGTTTGTTTAAATGGAACGCCAAGTCCAGATTGTGTAGATGTAAAAACACATTGGTCGCTATCTTGCGTATGGAATGGTGAGCCACCTTTGCGAAAACCGCATTGCGCATTTCGTTGAAACCAGCAGCACTAGCTCGGGCAATGCCATCTACAAAAGATTAACATATATTTATTTAATAAAGAATTGAGAAATAAAATAGCATTAAGAACTTACATCCCAAGAGCATTGCGGTGGCTGTGGACAACACTACATCCGGCGCTGTATCCATATTCAGTGTCGTCATTGTGTCCACAGCGCCTTTGAATAAAAATGGCACACATACAGTCAACAGCTTGGAGCTAGCAAGGAGACCCAGCGAAATGGCCACACTGCAGATGAAAGACATTAAGGTAAAGTTACTTAAGAGCGCTTACTTACCGCTTTCTCACCAGCGGATCATCCTTGGGCCAAATGTATGCCATCATGGCACGCATCATATCCTGCGAGGTGACCTCCGGGGCATCCAATTTACCCAACGCTGAGCCACTCTCATTGCCGCTGCTGCCTATATGAACGTGACATTGTCGTGATTGTTGTTGTTGTTGTGTCGGCAGTCGTTGTTGTTGTTGTGGTTGATTTAGCACTGGAACCGCATTGAATTAACTGTAATGCAGCTTAGTCCAAACAGGCGCCAACACAACAAACGAATAGACAAACAAACAAACATTCGAGCAACATTTGCATTTTGGCTCGAACAGCAAACAAAAAAACCAACTCAAATTTTGTTAGTCATAATACAAAATCAAAATGCAATATAATATTTATTAACAAGAAGCATTATTGTTACATCGTATACGCCTACCTTTCGCCTTCTTGGCAAAAATGCCACCCAGTATCTTGTTTCCCGGTGTGGGCGTAAACGGGGTTATCCTTTTGGTCTTCGCATTTTGGTGGGTTTCATCATCGGAGCTGGCAAGCGTGGCATAAAGCTGAAAGCAAGTGATATATTCAAAATAAATGGCCATTAAATTAAAAAAAAAAAAGTACTTTATTCGTAATCCTAAATTTATTTATTATTTTCTGCACAATGCGTCGTCTCAAAGTCGCGCAGATAGCGCAGGCACTCCAAGAGGTAGCCATGTGCCAGTTTTCCACTTTCTGTAAGCTCTGGCAGCTTCTCCAGCGCCCCAACAAAGACTTGATATTCGTTAATTTTGTGTGTCAGCAAATAGGATAACTCCGGCTGCACATCATCAAACTGAGCAGCATCCCCAAAGGCAATTTGATTGAGCAGATTAGGAAAGTAGGCCTGCTGCTTGAAGATTAGGTGAAGCACCACGCGCAGATTATGTGAGCATCCCTCATTAATATGCACAAACATTTGATCCATAATATTGTGCTCCCTGATAAACTTAAAGATGTTGCGATGATAACTCTGTGCAGCTAGCTCTTTATTGTGTGTGATCAGGTGCTCAATGTCCAGCAGCGAGAACTCAAAGTAGTCATGTGCATTGTGCTCCAAGTAAAAGCCAAACTCGGTGAGTAGCTTTAGATTGGGTAACGCACCATAGCTAATAAAAAGCTGCTCATATGGTTTTAATTTAGAGGCTGGCATGGAATTAAGTGTCAGCACATAATCTTGGCTTTTGCTTTTGGCCAACACCTGCAGCTCAGCTGTGGTTTGCACTTTGTCAGAGTGATTAAATAGATCCAAAAAGGGAGCCAGTGCTAGGTTTGTTGTGCCGCTGAGCAGATCCTGAAAATAACTGCGTGCTGGATGCAATTGACGGGAGTTTAAATAGACACTGCGACTATTTACAGCAAAGTAGGCACGACGATATTCTGCCAGTGTCCAAATCTCCTCACAGAAACGCTTATCACAGCACTGACAATGCTGTGTGCCAACAATGGTCTTAAGCACCTGATAATAATCACGTATCTGACGATTTTGTGCCACTGTGCGTTCCAATAAAGCATCCGGTAGGCACTGCAACTCCGAAATGGAACAGAAAAAGGGCATCGTGTAGCTGTGTGGTAGACTTTCCAAGTAAGCAGCCCATTTCGATGTTTTTGTAACTTCAAGCAGATGCTGTTGATGCATTAAATAGCAAGCAACAAGCGCTTGAAACGAAATGCGCGAGTCCTTGTCAAACAACTCCTTGTTAAATAATGCCTTAAAATGTTCATCCGATTCCAGGGTGGTAATGCTTATTAAACAGCTAGCGGGCAATCGTAGTAGCTCATCATCTGCTTGGAAACATCGCGTTTTGGAGCACAAACCGCGCCCAGTTTGCGGAAAATTAAACGCAGACAGCTGAGTTTCATTACGCCATCCCAACGCATGAAGTTTTTTGTAAAGCACGTGTAAAGTATCTGACTGCGTATCAGCTGTTTTCTTTGTTATTGAGCGACGAAGTCGCTGGCGCTGCGTGCGTCCCATATTCGTACGTGTGTGCTGTTTTGGCGCCCGTTTAATGTTTTAAGGTGAGTATAGCTTGCTGCAACGAAAGAAGCAGCGTTTAATTTTAAATAGTACTCGAAACAAACTCAACTCAACTCATCCCTTATTTCCCCTTTGTCAAAAAAGGGCCAAAACAACACACACGCATACTGTTGCCTGACCTCTTCGTTGTTGTTGTTTTAGTTCATTATTCGCATGATACACACACTATTTATGCAAATATTATTATACCCCAAAATTATGAAATCGTAATCTATGCAACGTTATCCACTTGAGAGTGGCCTTGAAATCTTGGCGTTACTTACCACACGCGATTGCTGTCGTCTTCCAAGTGGATTGTGGCATGTAACGTGGAAAGTATAGGTGAATGTCTTCTTTTTACTGCACAACTTCCTTAGGTGTAGTAGTCCGGCCATACTTTATATGCAAAAAAAAAATAAATAATTCTAATCCGCTGCTATTGCCTGCTAGATATATCGATACATCGCATCTGAATTGATATTTAATGTGACCAGAGTTTCATGCTAAAATACCTTATAGCTCAGTTTTGTGATGTTGGCGCTTCCAGCGGAATGGCATCAGTTTTATTTCTTCTAGAAAAGACCAATACCGGCCAAAATGTTTGGGTTAATAAGTTCAGGTAGATTGGTGAGTAATCATTAATAACTTATATTTATAATATATGCAACGAAACCACCTGTTAAATAGCCACAAACCGACTTTGTTGCGGTAGATGAAAACAAATTGCTGATAAACGTTCCTGACATTGAGGGAGTCAATTATGTTGTTGTCTTCTTAACTGGCATCACGCCCCTTCCACTAGGCACTGCTGCCGCCATTTACTTTAGTTGGCCGGATGCAAACGCGGCACCTACCTGGCAATATCTCGGTCACATCAACAACAACAAACCATCAGCAATCTTTAAAATTGCACAGCTCAAGAAAGGTCATGAACTGGACGCACATGGGAACGGCATGGTTTTTGGAGCCCAGGAGATCTCACACATAGCACAAATAGGAATCTCCATAGAGGCCGAGCACACGGTGGTACAACAAACGCCGGCAGTGGTATGTGTTTGCTTTTGGATTAATTTAATATGGCACTCATCATGCCCTTTTCTTGCAGTCGAGCGTCAATGATAACAAACAATTTGGACAGCGAATGTTAGAGAACTTTTTTAATTATGCCTCCAGTTTTTGTGTAAGCGTGCCTGATATTCCACCCGCCACTACTGAAACCTTTGTGCCTTTTTCTGTGGTGCAAAATTGGTATATAAACTTTCAGCGTCGCATGGAACAGAATCCCAATTACTGGAAACAGTGCTGAATACTGTATGTTTTAATTATGTATGTTTAGTATGTTTATAGATTTAACGAAAAAGTACTTCTATAATATAAGTTGGATTACAAAAACAGATTTTTATAAACAACAGACGTAATACTGCATTGAATAATTTTGTTATTTATATTACTATTTTTTGCTAGGATCATCTGGAGCATTTTTCACTGGATTCGCAGGAGCATTTGCATCTTTACTCTGTTTTTCAGTGGGAGCTGGTGCTTTCTTAGGTTTAATAACCACCTGTTTTGCTGGTTTTAGTGCCGAGTTCCCTGCCAGTTTTGGTTTAGGCTTGTCAGATAGCGAGCCAGCCGATTTAGCTGACTTCTTGGGCTTATCTTGAGCTGCTGGCGTTGAAGCCGCCTTAGGAGCTGCTGGCGTTGAAGACGCCTTAGGAGCTGCTGCCGTTGAAGACGCCTTAGGAGCTGCTGGCGTTGAAGCCGCCTTAGGAGCTGCGTCCTTTTCGGCTTTCTTTGCCTTGGCCTTGGCCAAGCTAGCTTGTGATTTCTTCACGGCCTTCTGTTGCATCTCTTCCTTGATACACTTTAGTCGCTCTTTATTGGCTTCAGTTAGTTTACCAAAAATACTAATCACTAAGCTTTTGTATTCATCATAATGCTTCACTTTGTTGCCAGTGGCTGAGGCCGAATTTGGTGGTCGTCCATGATAAGCAACAATTCGCCTGAGGATTGCAAAGAATTCAACATTATTAGAGGGGATTAAGCATTAAAAAAAAAAATAGTGGTCTCTGTTATTTATGTTTAGCAGCCGGCTGATTTTGGCAAGGCATTGTGCCTAACAAATAGTTGTACCTATGTATAAAATTCTAAGCTGTCTAATATATCGTATATGTTGTGTACATATACATAGATACTTAGTATACGGGTCTTCTACAAACAATGGGATTGTGGCGCTGCTTGGCACGAGTGGGTTTTTTTTTAAATTTTATTCTTTACTTATGTATGTTTTGTTTTTTCTTATTTTGTGGCCTGATAAAAAGCAATTTGGCAAGCTGACACATTTATCTAGTCTATATAATCAAGCGGGCATACATACAAACAATGATTTATATTATACTAGTTGCAGACATAATGTATCTTAAGATTTATTGTTATGTGAACGCAGATGAAATTAAAAAACTATTTAAATTTATTATTTATACCAAATTCAATAAGATTCTAATATGCGTGAGGTAAATTTATAATGCTTTGCTAATATTAATGGCTCTATGCAATTCTTTGCAGCGTGTACAAAGTTCGTCTTTGACTACGAAGCATACAAAATTAATTGGCAAATATGTATGTTTGCAGAGAGATCTGCATTGATTAAGCATTTGTAAATGCATTTGTTGCTACAACAACAACAACAACGGGGCAACTTTTGTCTGGCTATTTTCTTGCTGTTGAAAGATGCCGTTTTGCCAGTTCGGGTTGCAACGTGCTGCTGTGTGCAGCAACAATAAGGTGCGCGTGTTTGAATAAAAGAAAAGAGTCCTAAGCAAAATAGGTCAACTACAGACCACCAGCAATAAAATAGCATCGCGGGGGCGTTGTCATTTAATGTTGACCACAAATTAGGGCATACAAATCAAGAAGAAGTCACGCCGACAGCAGCTAATAATAATTATTAGAAAATCATATTTGTGAGTCAGCCATGTTTTGCACAACACAAGCGAATGGTTATGGCTCTGCGCTACCGGAAGTGCCAATTAATGTGCAGCGATTTCCGTTGCGACCGTTACAGAGATTGCCTTGGTGTTACTCACCACAACAACAGCAACACCAGCACCCACAATTTGAGCAACTACACAACCAACAGCAGCAACAACATTCGCAAATTGGATTGCGAGGAAAGTTTCCACTGTTAGACGCAAAGTGTGAAAATCACTTACGTAGATTTCCCCTTCGACAGATACGTTTTAAAGATGCCCTAAGCAACACCAGCCACAAGCTAACCACCACAGCAACACCGCGATTTCCCGAGCAAATGATTCACCTGACGCTGCCACAAAGATTTCCTCTTAGCTGTCAATTACCTAAAAGAAATTTTAGCTACTCTCTTCAATCAATAAGCAAGCGGGGGTGTAGCCCATCACCCATGCCAGAATCAAGGTGTGCGACGCTTAAGCAATTTCCCGCAATTAAAAAACAATTTGTCAGCTTCAGCGATAATCGGCCGCAAACCTGTAGGAATCAGCATGGAAATGTTGACAGCAAAGAGGCAACGGATGTGCTGCCCACACCAGCAACAGTGACGCAGACGAGCCACAAAATGATTACCAAAATAGACATAGACATGGATTCGAATATGGATGTCAATGCGTATTATGCTCATAATGTTGATGATGATGATCTTGATGTACATAAGGCTGTGGCGTTTGATAATGAACTCAATGCTCGTGAGCAAACATTAAACTTGAACGTGGAACCAGCTGAAGGCGTTGTTGGCGAGCAAAAGGAAATCGAGCATCAACAGGCGGAAAATTTTAATGACGCCTTTGGGTGGCGATTCGACAACGACAACGACAACGAAGGCAACGACGACGTGGGTTCTGCCAAAAATAAACGCGAAATATGTGAGCAAAGCAAATTAGAGACGACAACGGCGACACCGACTGTTCATAATGAGCTAAATATGACTAAAGAGCAACAGCAACCGCCGTCGCCGCCCGCCGCCGCCACCGCAACAGCAGTCAATACGCTTAGCCAGTGAGCAGGAAATTCAAACAATAGCCGAGCGAACAACAAATGCCTTCAATCGACAATCATCAGACGCGCGCGGTTCGTCGTCAGAGCAAGTGGATGGTCAAGAGCAACAGCCAAATCTTAAATTGTACGTAACCCAAACCGAAAACGAGGAAGCTGCGTCGAGTATAAAAATCTTAGAGTGTGCGGCTCGCGAGTTGTTAGACAAAGCCACCAGCAGCAGTCTTGCTCTTGTCGTAGATCTCGATTTGATAGATCTTTTGGGTGATCTTGTGCAACTAATTGCCACGCCCACAAGCACGGGTAATTTTTGGAGTGTTCCGTTAGTGGAGGAGCAGGTGGTGGTCGATGAATGTGCGGACATGACGGTGACGAAAGTAAGTGACGATAGTGAAACAGCAACAGCCGTCGTTGCTGATATTTATACCGAGCAAATTGAACAGCAGCCAGCTGAATTGGATGATAACAACAACAACAATAGAAACAACAACACGAGCAACAGCAACAGCAAAGATATGAAATACGAAGTGCTTAAGAGCAGCACGCGCTTGCCAGAAACGCTGACGAGTCGATTATCCAGCACAGCAGCAGCAGCACCAACATCAACAACCCTTACAACAGCAACAGTTGCTCCCGTCTCATCGTTTACAAGTCGGATACCTGATGTGACGACAACACCGACAACCTCAACATCTACGCGTCCTCTTCTAGGCGAACTAAAGCGCACCTCTTCGAGTCGGGATGCAGTATCAATTGATGTTGAGTCTCTGTTGCCGGCGCGGACGCTTCTGCGCCGCCAGAGACGCATGCGCTCCCAGGAATCGGTGGAAGAGACACCGGAAGATGTCATTGCACGTCTGAACAAGCTAAAGGAGCGCATTTCAGGTGCATTGAATGAAGTCAAGGGAGTGCTGAAACAGTACAGTACAGAGACCGAAGCGGAGACTGAAGGACAAAAATTGATGGGACCTTCAGGGTCAACATCTACGTCTGAGCCGTCGGTTGCAGCGACGGAAACGAAGGCAGAGAAACAACCTGTGCTATTTCGATTTGTGAAGAAGGTTCGCAGGCGAAGCTACTTTGATGAGGAAGAAGAGGAGAAAGAAAAGGCAAATGATGCTCCCAACTTGTCTAAAACTGATGTCCCAATCAAAGAAATTGAGCTTCAGGACGCAGCCGCAGTTGAAGCATCAACGAAGCCTTTTGAAGAGCAGAATAAATTAGCGGAAGTTGAAGCTGCTTCAGCAAGCAAAGACAATGAAGAACAAAAGAAAACAAGCGAACTAAATGAGGATCCGAAATATCCCAAGGTGAAATCAAATGAACCTGCTAAGCATGAGGAAAAACCTTTGGAAGCTCCAAAAGCGCTCGAAGATCCGATGCAGGCAGAACAGGTTCCAAGCTCATTGAAAGTCAAACCGATTGAAAAACCCAACGCGCAGGCTAAACTTGAATTTCTAGCCAAGGTACAAAGCGAGTTGAAATCAAAGCCCAAAGCAAAGGAATCACCAGTACCCAAGGAGCTTTCTGCGGGGGAAGCCAAAGAGTTGACTAAGAATGAAGTTGCAACAGCAGTCAAGCAGCCCGCTACAACAGCAATCACTGAGCAGCCTCAGCCTATGGAGGCAGTGGAGGCAGCACCACCAACAGCAGCTCTGCCCAAAGAGTCAGCCACACAGCCAGCCACTGCAGCAGAGCCGAAACCAACCACAGTGACCAAAAAGAAGATTATTGTCAAGAAAAATACACGACGTGCATCGATTGCCGCTGTGGAGCCATCGAAGATAAAGACAGAGCCGTTGCAGATCGATGCACTGATACAAAGGCGACCGTCCGATACAGAGGCGATTGTCAAGCGCAAGAAGAAGCAGAAATTAACGACTAGCGGGGAGACGGCAACAGCTTCCGGCAGCAATGAGAGGCGACAATTGCAACAGCAACAACAAGAGGTGACAACGATAAATGAACAAGTTGTAACTACAAAGGTCAACAACAATGCGACCACTGCCAAAAGCGTAGCAGCAACAGCAGCAACAACTGCCAAAAGCGTGAAGCAAACAGCAGTGCCAACAGCAGCAGCGGCAGCAACCACAACAGCGGCAACAACATTAATCGAAGCGACAGCAACAACATTGCCAACGGCGCCAAAACAATCGCTAATCGATGATGTGATTGCCAAACAAGCAGCAGCCAGCGAGCCGAGCAGACGCGCCAGCCTGAAACTAGCTGAATTGGTGGGTGAAACAGTGCTGGTGGTGCCAGCAGCAACACAAAGTGCACAGGACATTAAAGCAAACTCAATTGCAGCGGAAATCAGCACATCATTAAGTCAGTCCAAAAAACCCATTAATCAGACTGCAATTAAGCCGCCACAGCAACAAGAACAACAACAACAGGTGGTTGCAGCCGTTGACATTGAAGTCGCCCCCGTCGCAGCGACGACGACAACAACGACGACGACACAAATAGCAGCGACATTCAGCGAAGTCTCACACGAAAAGTCATCGCCACAGCAACAACAAGAACAGCTGCAACAGCAACAACAACCACAAGATCAATTAGCTACAAAAGACAACGCACAATCACAGGAAAATAACAGTCTAAGTGACATGCCGGAGCTGAAAGTACTCACGGGTCCTGTGCAACCCGTTAAAATTGAAACAGTTGAGCAGCCGCACGATGAATCCGATTGTGTTGTGGCCAAAAAGAAGTCGCCGCATCTTAAGAAACTTGTGCGCAAGACCTCCATAGACAAGGGCAAGGAGAAGGTGTTGGATGCCGCTAAGCTGAGCTCACTTCTTAAGGATAAAAATAAAATTGCCAATCAAGCGGACAGAATCAACAAGTTAACGCCACCTAAAAAGCAATCAAAGCCAACAGAAGCAAAGGACAAGGCAGATGCAGAAACAGCTGAGAGCTTGCAACAGGAAAATGCCGAAGTCTCCAAAGAGAACACAACGGATACGCAACTCGAGCTGGAACTTGAGCCGCAGCCAGAACCAGAGCCAAAACCCAAGAAACCGCGACAGATTAAGAAGAAAGTCATAATAAAAAGACAAAAGCGCAAACTCTCAATTGGGGACACATTCTTTATACAGCAGGAGCAAGAGGAGCCAAAGGTGCCTGAAATTGAGACTATAGAGAAAGCGATTGCCTATGTAACAGACGATGAGGATGATGTGGAGCCCGAACCAGTGTTGGAACCAACGAAACAACTAAAATCCTGCCTACATGTGCGTGAATATAAAATTGGAGATTTAGTTCTCTACGCGGAGCGTTATCGCAAGACTCAAGTGCGCTGGAAACGTGGTCGAGTATTGGAGCGAATAACCGGTATATCGTATAAGCTTGATATTGAGGGCAAAGAGGTGGCGGCTCACATAAGTTATATAAAGAAATACACGGGACGCAAGGTGAAATTTGTGGGCAAGGAGTACTTGGATATCGAATACGAGCAGGTGGTAGAGGAGGAGCGTCGAGCGCGTAGCTACAGCATATGGAATATGGTCTAGAATGTGATACAAAACTAACCCAACCCTTTGTATGTGTGTAAGTTTGTGCCAAATGCGTGATTATCGTCGCCCTCACCTTTTGAGTGGATTTAAGAAATTTCTATATGGAATTTTTTGAGGATCTCTAGTTTGACATTAAGTTAATTGTTTAGCTAGTTTTATATATATATATATATAATATATAAAAACCTGTAAATATATGTGTACTATGTATATGTGGAGTTTAGTATATCCTAGTGTTTAGGTCCTTAGAGTTCTAATTATTGTATGTACGTGAAACAATTCCAAAGATTTCAACTCGTTGGAAAAGTCAACAAACAAAAACGCAACGAGTGCTTGACAAGTAACGAATTTGTTATAAAATTTTACGTTGCCTTTTGTTTTGTATGTTTAGTTTAAATTTTAAGAAATTGCCAAACAAATTAAATGTTTAATAAAGAAAACCAAAATATTTCAACTATGCGCAGTTCGAATTTTTTACATCATCACATCGCGATCATCAACAAAAACAACAACAACAATAACTATAATAACGCAAAAAATTTGAAATTGAATTACTCATAAACATTTTTATGAATTTGTTTATCTCAAAGCTGTGTATATATTATTCAAATCGCGGCGATCGCTATATTTATATTTATAGATTTCTGTATATATGTACATTCATGCAATCTAGTTGAAAAATGAATGAATAAAATCAAAACAGACAAGACCTTTGTACAAAACATCGTCAGATCTCTGACCTGCACCCCCTTTTCGGTTATTATAAGGCGCATCTTCTCCTGACAGGGTCGTGTTTATTATTTGAATCAGGCTATAAATCTATGCCAAGTTCGGCTATATCTTATCTATTCTCTTTAACACTTTTCGTCTGCTCTTTTTCGCCCACTCCATCAACTCAGTATTTTTAAACAACAACAAAAATGCGTGTCATTAATAAAACTTTGGCGTAATGCATGCAAAAACAGAAACAACAACAATAAAAATAAATTAAAAACCGCGACAGAAGAAAAACAAAAAACAAGAGCTAAAAATTTTTGCCTTGATTTCTTGGTCCCCGAACATTTCTCATAATTGATGGCCAAGGCGTTTGGCGCTTTCTACATAGAGAGAAATCCCTCAAAAAATTATTATTGTCTTGGCTTTTGTGCAAGAGCACAGAACAACAAAAGCATTTCAACATGAAAGCCTATGCTATAGAATCTATAGTACATGTGTATGTACCATAAACACATATGTCTGTATGTCTGAACGTATCTTTGTTTGTTGAGGATATGGCACTTATTGTATACGATATATGCAGTCTAGCAAATATGCTACATTCCTGGGATTTAGCAGCGCGTCTTTGTGTGCGGGGTTTTTCATTCAAAATTTTCATTGCTGGCAATATAGTACATTCTTTATATATGTATATTAAATGCATTAACAAATTGCAAAAGAGACATAAGCAATTTCATGCCGATTGAAATTCATATCTGAAGATTAAGAGGTAATTCCCAATGCACAAGAAATAATAGATTCACAAATATAAAATATTAAAGAAAAGAACGCAAACATAAATTTGTATAAATGGATCTGTTCAAAGAAATTATTATTTGTATTCAAGTTAAAAAGTTGAGATTGATTATAGGACATTTTTTAAACAAACAAATCGTACAGAAATGTTTAGATGTTGGAATTTTTCAAGTGACTACACATGTTGGAATTTGCTTAGCAAGGTCTTCAGATGTTTAGGGAAACAAACTTTTGTAGCACTTCTGTGACCAACAAATATTTCCATAAATCAGCGCACAAGTCTAGCGACCCACTGGCAACTATGGGCAGGATCGTCTCATAGAACTACTCATAGAATCGTATATGTCGCTACATTTAATTTTATGTAGATTCTGCGAGCAGCATTCAAAACATGTCTACACAAAGAGAAATGGCAACGGCAAATCGCTAAATTCAATATAAAAACGAGCTAGATACAAGTTCAATGTGGATGATGAGGGCCGTGGTTGGGGTGTATCTGGCGGATTGTTTAGTATCAAACGCCGACTAAAAACAGTGCCAAGTTCCTTGCGCTAGTTTCATGCGACAGCGACATGGACATTCACATTCACATCGACTGTCTCGCAATTTGCTTCAAAGTGCATATCAGCGAAAGCGAGGCCAGGCTAATTACTAACAACGCAAAAAGCAAATTGAAATTAATTATTGGAGCCTTCAAATTGTAAAGCGTGCTGCAAATTATCGCAATCAAATTGACAGCGTTCAACATATTTGTTTAGCTTACTCAGCAAAAATCAGGGAAATATCTAAAAATCTGACGATGCGTCTGAACTTTAAGAAGGCCAAGTCAAATACATACATACTATGTTACAACTTTCGAGAGAGCTCTCGCAAGAAAAAATGTTCGACAAGAACACCCATCAATTCGACGTAAAAACTGATCGCATGTTTACAAAATAAATCTAATGGGGGGAAAATCAGCCTTCAAATGTTTATCTTTTTTTTATGCCCTGTAAATGTGCAGAAAGGGCAGTATTATAGGACAGCTTCATATAAATTTTAAGAAACCATGAAAAACGACTAAGTTTAGAAATCGTCGTATTATACGGGATATCATTTTCATGCGATATACGAGCTATGGTTAAAAGGTAAAACTACAATAACAATGTAAATCCAAATGCAGAGTACATTTGTAGTCTTATTTGCTTTGCTGACAAGTTTGGGGGCGACGGACGTTGCTTGGCACACGCTTCGGTTTTATTGGGGCGTTTGAAAATCGATTAGTTTGAAAAATCACCTAGTTGCCTTTTGGTGTCAACGAAGACATCGAAGAGGACGCCTGCCCGATATGGCGTCATGCCTGATGCCCGACGTAGACGCAATTTTGAATCATTGCATTTGATCGTCACCGAAAACACGCAAATCGAAATCGATCGCCACCGCGAAGGCTCGTCGTGTCGTGTTGCATCGCACCTGAATCATTATCGTGGCAGAACGGTGTGTGGCAGTAGCCCAAGGTCTAATTAAGCACCTTGGCATTTAGAGAAACGTTTCTCTTTATCAACAAGAAGACAATGAGGTATGGCCAAAATAGTTGAGATACTTAAGCTACAGACATGAGATGTAAGCTTAATAGCTACTTACTTTTCATCTTTTATGTTTAGGAGCGTTGTCTCGAAACGAGGCTGAACGTACGACCATGCTCCCTGATTCTTGTGCTCCTCTTGCAACCAAATGAGCTCAGCCTCTTTATACTTTTCAATCTCCTTGACAATAAGATCATACGGAAAGGGACACAGCTGCACGAAAAGTAACACAAACTGTAAATTGAAGTAATTTAAAGATAAATTTGAACTCACCTGTTCTAGACGAACTAAAGCCACCGTTTCGACCTGTTCGTGATCTTCGCGCTCCCTCACCATATCATAGTAGACTTTTCCAGAGCAGAACACTAGCTTCTTTACGCATCCGGGATTCTCCGCTGGCTTGCCCGTTTCGGGAATAAGACGCAAGAAGGTGCTGCATTCATCAAAGTCACTAAACGGACTCTTTGCCATTGGATGTCGCAGAAGAGACTTGGGTGAGAAATTGATAAGGGGCTTACGAAAACTGAGAGCCACCTGGCGTCGCAGAACATGAAAGAGATTCGCTGGCGTTGTTACATTCGTCACAAACCAATTAATATCAAGTAGTTGGCGGGCTACGAAATCGGGATCGCATAGGTCTGGGAAGCAATCAGGGTCATCGTCGCTGAGCTGCAAAAAGCGTTCAATGCGAGCGGAAGAGTGTTCTGGACCCATGCCTTCCATGGCATGCGGCAGAAAAAGAACCAAACCAGATTGACGCACCCATTTCGCTTCGCCACTGGCCACGAAAGTGTCTATAATCGGCTGAGCTGTATTGGCAAAGTCACCAAATTGTGCCTCCCAAATGACTAATGTATAGGGATTGGCCATTGAAAAGCCCAACTCGAATCCCATGACTGCACACTCCGACAGGGAACTGTTACAAACGTCATACTCCGCCTGATCGGGATACAGATGCTGCAGTGAATTGTAGCGCGTATTATCCTTTGATTGATGATGCAGCACATGGTGGCGATGCGAAAAGGTGCCACGCTCCACATCCTGGCCGGACAAACGCACATGTATGCCATCTTTGAGCAACGTACCAAAGGCAAATGCCTCACCCAACGACCAATCTGCCATACACTCTTCTAACATCTTCTTGCGCATTCCCAAAATGCGCACAATACCTCTGCAAAACAAAAAAATAAAAAATTTAGAAAAATCCAAATCTACCTTGCCTTTATATGTACATATAACTTACTTGTGCACATCAAACTTTTGCTCAGGTGGTGGCAGTGATGAATATATTTTACCAATGTGATGAATAACCTTAAGATTAACGCCAGTTGGACACATCTTAAGACGATCACGACCCTGAAAGTAGGCTGGCCATGGTGAATCCACCCATGACGAATTCTGGAAAAAATTATAAATATGTTTTATAAGTTTTTAGCAATAACTTACCTTAAATGTTTTGATCTTCTTCGACTCCTCAAAGGCATCATTACAGATCTTATCGTACTTGCTGACCATTTCTTTGAACTCATCCATTTTGATGATACCCTCTTTGACCAGCTTGTCGGCATATTTGAGCGTACAGGTCTTCAACTTGCGTATACGCTGATACATCAGTGGCTGGGTAAACATTGGCTCGTCAGCCTCATTGTGACCATTGCGGCGATAGCCTACAATATCAATAACAACATCATTGTGAAATTTCGCCCGCCATTTGGAGGCAACGCGGGCACAATGGACGCATGCCTCCGGATCGTCGGCGTTGACATGAAAGATTGGTGCGTTCAGGACACGTGCGACGTCAGTGCAATAGCGTGAGGAGCGGCTGAAGCGTGGATCTGTAGTGAAGCCAACCTGATTATTGACTACCACATGAATGGTGCCATGCGTGGTATAAGCTGGCAAATCTGATAAATGAATGGACTCATAGACAACGCCCTGGCCACAGAAAGAGGCATCTCCGTGCAAAATAATTGGCAGCACTTTATTGCCCTGGTAATCGCCACGAAGATGCATATCGGCACGCGCCTTACCCAGCACCACCGGATTAACAAACTCCAAATGCGATGGATTGGCCACAACGGTGATCCGAACATTTTTGTTAGTTAAGCGATTTATGCGATCGCTGAACACACCCAGATGATACTTGACATCACCAGAAGCACCGTCTCTGGCTTTTATGCTACTGAACTGTGAAAGTATATCCTTGACTGGCACCCGGCACACATTTGCGAGAACATTCAGGCGACCACGATGCGCCATTCCAATGTAAACTGACTCAGCGCTTAACTTGATTGATTGATCGATAATTTCCTTTAATACGGGTATCATTATATCACAGCCCTCCAATCCAAAGCGCTTCTCCGAGCTAAACTTTTTCGCTAAAAAGTTCTCGAAGCCCGAAGAGCGTGATAGACGCTCAAGAATCAGCTTCTTCTCATCGGGTGTGAAATTTATAGCACCTGGTTTCTCAAAATGCTCACGTATCCAATTGCTCTTGAAGAACGATGTGATGATCATGTATTCCACACCAATATGACCACAATAGACACGCTCCAAACGTTCCAGAATTTCTCTAAAAGGGATACGAAATTGTTACCAAAAACCGCTTAAGGTAAAGAAATACTTACTTGAGTGGCAGAAATTGCTCATCACCTCCAATCAACGTAGAGTTGGGCAGCTTGAACAAGGCATTCAAATCATCTACAAAAAAATTCTTAGACATAAGGATTTTAAAGTTATGTAAAACTTACTAAAAGCATATGAATAATGCTGACGCAGCACAGCTTGAGTGGCCTGTAGCTTCTTGTCATTCGTAGAGAGGGAATGACCCGTCGGACCCACTATGCCCAGCGGGTCCAGATCAGCAGCCAGATGACCTCGCGTTTGATAAGCTCGGATTATGGCCTGTACAGCTAAATGATCGTCTATATATTTCCAGTCTGCAGTGGGAACAGCTGAAGCAGATCCAGCGGCAGATGAGCTGCTACGTGGCGTCTCCGCCGTGGGTTGAAAACTCTTTTTCGTGGGCCCGGGCAGGGAAGGAGTTGTGCGTGGCTTGCCCTTAAAGTATGCATCCCAAGACTAAGCAATTTCAAAAGTTTAGTTTGAACAGCTTTTTAGATATGAAAAGAGTATTACCTCATCCACGGAGCTGGGATTCTTCCACCACTTGGAGTACAATCTGTCGATATAATTTGCATTGCTCCCATTTGCCAGGCTATCGAAATCAGAACCGGACTTTGATATGCTTGAAAACACACGCATTGTCCTACGAGTTGAATTATAGCACCTAAATTCATAATTCAAACTCTTGGACAGCATGAGGTGACCAACGCGTCCATTGCTAAGATTCATGGTTAAAAACCGCCAAATAAATAAGCCTTTCTATAGTTGTACTTTTATTATTGAAAATTAGTTAAATTTTGAATTTTTAAAATTTTTAAGCATTTTGATTTATTGAACTCGGAGCTACTGTTAAAACAGATATACTTTACTTCGCAAGAGTTCTGTATAACTTTTGACATTTTAAAATTACTGATTTTAATTTTAAATCAACTAAAATATTTCATATTTTCATTATTTGCTTCCGAGTTACATTATTTTTTAGGCATTTCCACTGGCTTACAATCAAAGGCCACAATTTTGGAATCTTCTTTTAATTGTTTTAAGGACTTTAGCATTTTTTTCTTTGCTATAAGCTCTAGCTTTCTTTTTATATGCTCTCGTTTTGTACAGCACGGTTCCTTTTCCAGTGCTGCCTGCACTCTTAACATATTTTTAAGATGTTCGGTCATATTGTTGTCGAACTTGGTCCGATATATTTTATTAGACGGTTTATTTGAAATATCTTCTATCAATTCTTTGACGCTCATATATTCATCAATGACATTCTTTCGCTTATCCTCTTTTATTGCGTTAAAAGTTATATTTCCTAACACACAATCTGATTCTTGGAATGGGGGTCTTTCACCCGTTCCAACGCCAGCAGACTCGGTTGAACTTTTTTGGTTGTTTTGCTTCTGATCCAGGAATTCTTTTATGGACTTGCGTGCGATTGTTTGATCCACATTGTCGAATAGTCTTATGTAGTTATTTTCTGATTCGTCTTTCGCCTTACCATCTGCGGAATAAATTTCGGACGTTGCTTTTTGTTGATTTTCTGCATTATCGCTGCTCATAACTAGGTCTCTAAAATATAGTTGCCAAGACTAAGACAAAATTTTTAACAATTGATTGAACAATAACTAGGTCTACTTTCTTACCCTATGTACTGAATTTTGATCTTTAATCCATTTAGAGAATAGGTATTCCATATATGTTGCATTAGCACCGCAGATAAAATTATAGCTATTTGGCTTGGGCTTGGAAAGATCTTGGATATTCAATTTTTTGGGCTCGTTACTCTTTCCTGTGCTCCCATTACTTTGACTATCTGTACTGGTAAACTTAATTTGTGGCGCAGACAACAATTTTGATGCAATTTTGAATTTGGTATAAGCAAACATGGCGTCATTTAAAACTACATAAGCAATTTAATTCCCAAAGTTAAATTCGATCAATTTTAAAATATGGAGCCTACTAACAGTTACGTCTAAAAAGTGCTGAAAAACACGTACATGGTGCTGTAGAGCACTATTATACTATTTTTAGGACATTTTGTACCTTCCAGCAACTGGTCACATTTCTAAACAATTAGTGCTGGTAAACAACCCGACTCAGTTGTCCAACACTTTTAAGACACTGCAGCTGAACAAAACAAAAGTCCACGCTAAAAAACAAAAATTTAGTTTTGTTTTTTATCGAAAGTAAAGCATATCCTAGACAAATTACTGCAGAAATGAATCAATTTCACACACCCTCATTTGGGGATGAAGTATTTGAGATGAACGATACGCCACTGGAACAGACAACGCAACAACAACAAGATGCAGTAAGTGAAAATGAGCTAAAACCTTCAGCAAGGAGCTTCATCAAGTGATTCGATTTGTAAATATGTTACGAACTCACTTTTAAGTCTTTACTGTTTCCTCCATAAATATAAACACCATTAAAGATTGCAACCAAAGCTGTTTAAATACACCCGTCAGTGTCAAAAAACCAAGCTTCAACTGAATAAAACATATTTCTACTAACGACTACATACGCATGAAATAATGAATGGGTCACGTCAACTGGATATCAGTTGATAATCGTTTTATAATAGTCGGTTTGAAATCGCTCAAGTGAATCCTTACCACTGTCATTTGTATCTGCGTGTGAGTTTTTGTAAAGCCCTAGATGATAGCATCAATAAGCGCATATAGGTTATCGATACAAAGCAACAACAATCACCTAAAGCAAACGTTCGCTTATCAACAAACACACGCATACAACCAAACAAACAAGCACACACATTGGCATTTACGTATACAATCAGCAAATTGCGGCTGCCACTGACTGCTGCTCTGCCTAGAGCCATATGCGCCTCCGTAGCCAGCCAGCAGCAATACGTGTGTTATGCACAAAAGCACATGTACAAACAAACATACGTATTAATTGTCTAACGTTATAGCTGACGGTGCGATTATTACTTTAGTTTGCTTGTGAATTATTTTCGCATTTCAATTGACAGGGCGCATCTAAGATGAAGAAGTTGCTAGTGAGCGTTTTACATAAACAAAAACTAATCGAATTTAATAAGCGATAAATATTTTTTCAAATTTACTTTTCTTCCATTTTTCAGTCACGTCGTCTCAGCCGACTTACCAGTTTGGATCATTCAACAGTGGACGACGATGAAGAGGAGCAAATGGAGCCACATTATGAGACAAATAGCACATTCAGCAATATATTACCAACAGCATCGCTACAACAACAACAGCAGCAGCTGTTACCACAACACACACATCAACAACAGGCTCCCTCTAAACCGCTGGCGCCCTATGCACTCTTTTTTCGCGACACAATGACGGCGATTAAGCAACAGAATCCAGCCTGTACGCTTGAGCAGATAACAGAGATAGCACACAACATGTGGGAGTCAATAGATGAGAAGCAAAAGAACGTCTACGAGCAACGGCATGAGCAGGAAAAGCGCGAATATGTGCGACAGCTTCGCGATTATCAACGCAATCAGCAATTAATCGAAGCAGGCGCGGAAACAATAACGCCACAACAACCATTGCCAGAGATGCGACAAGAGCCGATCATATCTGCTGCTACAGAGCCCATTAGCGGTGCCGCGGCAGATTCATCAACGCCACCAACAGAACAAATTCAATTGTTAACAGAAGCGGCTGCTGTGCAAAAATGTACTCGTGATCAATGCAATAAGCCGGCAATAATAAATCCTGATTGGGAGGATGAGTACTGTAGTAATGAGTGCGTTGTCATACATTGTCGTAATGTATTTACTGAATGGGCGCGCTCTTTACAGAACTCTCCCACGTAGTAATTGAACTTAATGGACGCTCTTCTAGGCATTAACTAAATATTTAGCTAAAACGATATCGCAATCGTCAATCGCAAAACTTGCTAATCAGCTGTTTTCTGCACAGCGTTGCCAGCTCATAAAATTAAATTATTGGAATATGGAATCTGAAACATGGCGCGCATTTAAATTGTAAATTGTTTTATTGTTTTTTAAAAACATGCTAGTATTATGCATATATCAATAATAAACAAAATAAATAGACAACATATGCAAATGTAACTTTTAATAAATACACACATTTATTAAACTTGCACTTCATTATAATTGTATCAATATATCAATGTCGGTTTGCTTACAAAATACATTTGTTTGTGTTTTTATTTTTATATCAAATAACTAAAATGTATATAAATTAAAGAAAACACATTTTCTTGGTTGCACGCCCGATTCGCTGAACTACGAGTAAAAATTCAAATAAAGAACACTATAAAAAAAATTGCAAGGCTTAAAATATTTAAGAGTAGGTTCCAGGGAATATAGAGAGAGTGCATCATATTCGTTAAAGAAATATGTTAAAGCTGCAGCGCAGAAACTACATAAATGCAGCTGGCAAAGCACATAGTTATTTTTAGTAGTTTTTATAATCAGAGTTCTTCAAGCACACACAAAATTTGCAGTACGATTCAAAAGAAAATCAACAAAAATAACAAAAAGCAAGCGCACACTAAATAATATCACCAAATTTGTTATTGCTTCGACTCCGCCTGGCATACAATTCATTCATATTATAAGGTATTTAAATATGTTGTGTATTGTATTGTATTGGGAAATGGGAGTTGGGTTAACGACAATAAGTTGTATGTATACATATACATAAATACTATATATATATATATGTATATAAGTATATATAGCTGCTATAATTTTTAGTGGGGGTGCATCATTTTGCTTTGTAGTAACATGTTGGTTTCATCTCTATTGAATATTAATTTATTGTTAATGGTTTTCCTGCGCCTGCAACTACATGCTATTATTGACTAGAGTTGCCTAATGGGACGTGTATGGGTGTTGTTGTTGTTTCGTTCGGCTCATATTTAATATGACCTGTGAATAAAAAAAAAAAACATTAAATTGGTGGTGATAAGAGTTTTTAAGGTATTCTAACTTTCACACCCACCGTTTTATATATTTACTCCACAATTTGCAATTCGCTAACATTTATTAAATCCAAATCGGCGCTGTCCTTGCAAAAAGTGCTTGATCTTTCCAACTTGGATTCGACACGCCGCTCGCCGTTATTGTTGCTACTTCCAAGCTGCTGTGCGTCAATGAGCAAATCCAGTTTCTGTTTAACCGCCTGTGCGGACTTGTACGGATGTGAGCCATTCATGACGCCATTTGTATTTGCCTTGTGAGCGGTAAAACCGTTTGTTGTTGTCTTGCGCAGATGAAGTGTATTGGGACGACGTGTGGGTATATTGGAAGGCAGACTGTTGCGCAGATTGTGCTGCTGCAGCATGCTGCTAACGGCGGAATGTGATGACGAGCGCAGTGGACCAGCAGATGCACGCAATTGTGTGTGTCGCTCATCTCCCGAGCTGTGCTGTTGTTGCTGCTGCTGTTGTTGTTGCTGCTGCTGTTGCAGTTTGTTCTTTTCGGCTCGCTTGGCCAGAATCTCACGCGACTTGGCCGACAGAAAACTAGGACGACTCTTAGCTGGTGCTTCACCGCCTGCCGGCACAGATATGGAGCGCTGCTTAAACAACTCCCGCGTGGACAAAGTGCTGCTTACAGAGGATAAGCGACTGGTCGCCGATTTGGTTGTGTGCACCGAACTAGGACTGGAGCCATTGGAGGCGCCCGCATTACGCTGCTGTTTAAGTTGTCGCGTAGACTTATTGCTCACCGTTGAGGTGCGTTGTGTGCCCCTGGTAGGCGCCAGAGTTGGTGGCTTGGTAGTGCCACCATTGAGCTGCTGCACGCGCGCCAATTTGGAGCTGCTCGTCAGCGATTCGTGAGAGATCGTTTTATTGGTAATCACTGAGCTCTTCATGCTCTCCGCCAGCGAATCCACATTGAGATCGGAGGAGTAGCGCTCGCGTGATCCACTTTTCGCCAAACTATCAGTAGACAGATTGCTTGACTTGTTACCCAGGCGCTGACCATTCTGGCCACGTCGCACTGCCGCCGGACTAGAGTTGCGCGAACTGTCGCTGGAAGAGATGTGCAGATTCTTGGCCTGCGCCTTGCGTACAGCCGGTATGCTGGAACTAGTGGCACTGCGCACTGGTCCAGTGCTGCCTGCACTAACTGCACGCGGTTTTCTTGGCTCCATATAGCGAGCGCGCACTTCTCCCGGTCGGACAGTTGGCGCTGCTGCAGTCTTCGCTGCTGTTTCCGGCTGCTTTGATGCAACGCCAACGACCACAACTGGTTTCTTGTGTGTCACTGGCGGTGCCTCAGACTGTGTGCGTCGATGCGAATTGAGACTGTGGCGATCCGTTGCCGTTTGCGAACTGGCCCGATGCGATTGTGGAACATAAGCTCGTGAATTGGATTTCAACAGTTTACCTAGAACAAAACGTGTATTAAAAGATTAAATTTATCATTAATTTCGTCATTTAATACTTACTGTTGCCCTCGCGCAAATCGTGATTGCCATGCGCCTGAACGCCACGCTCTGTGGTTTGTACATTGCCCGGATCATATGTGGTTTGGGTGGCTTTATACTGTTGTGTCTCATTCGCTTGAGCGCGTTTCGACTGCGCTTGGATGGCCAGCTTGATTTGGACTAGATCCTGACTGCGTGTGCTGCCACCAAATGAGAAAGCCTTGCTCACTGACTTTCCATTGTTGCGCTTAAGATCGAGCGGCTCCGTTAGCCTAGCCATTGACTGTATCTTCTTGCGCAGCTCCAGATCCATACGTTGCCAGGCTGTTACACGCATAGCTCTCGAACACTGCCGTATGAGACATTGCTCGACAGCATACACCAAAGCGCTGACAAGACGAATGTATTCGGGCTGCCAGTCGAGCTGCTCCTCCTGCAAACCCTGCAGCTCCTTGGCCAGCTCACCTAGATTGTCCGGCATCTGGATGAGCTTAGATTGCAGCACTGTATTTAAACGCGTTACACGCTGATAACTGCGACAAGCTTGCTCGGGAGTTAGAGCAGCAGCTGTCTGAAGCAACAACGTCTCCAGACGTGGAATGTGGCGACTACGATCGTGTCCCAACGACAAAAACGAATCGCTGGCAATCAAGCTGGCAAAATGATCTCCCACATAGCCATAGGCAGCATCCAATATATCGCGCACCAGCTGCTCACAAACGTGTCCCCAACGATAGGCGGTCAATTGCGCCAGCAGATGATCACAATCGAGCACCGTGTCCAGCACCGTCTCGGAAGTCTGTAGGAACAAAAAATTAATTAAAAAGTGATTTTAAAGTGTTTGTGTTTCACTTACCATATAGGCAACAATCTGTTGTCGGCAGCGTCCGAGAATGTCTGGCGGCAATTGGGCAAACTGTCGGGTGGGCCACACCTTTAGATAGTGGCGACAGGTCCAACGCAAGCACTTGCGATAGAGATCATCGAGAGCATGATTCAAAGCAACAGGCAAAACTTGCAGAATGCCATCAATGCAGCCCGAGCAGGGCTTATGGAAGTTGTGGCAATAGTTAGTCTTTAGGGCATGCGAAGTCACCTCCTTGAGTCCCTCCAGACCCAACAGATCTGCCAAGGCAGCTAGCTCCATTAGACTAATACCATCCGGAGGATGTGAGGCACCCGAGTAGATGTGACAAAGGGCAAAGTGTACGGCGGCATAGGAGTAACCTTGCAGAGAAACAACACTCTGGGATGCATGACCTGCTAACATGGCGGCAAAATACTGACAACGACTACGAAGGATGCACTTGTGAGCACGAATGCGACGTCCATGCACCTCGACCAGCATATCTGTGGCAATTTCCTGCAGAAACATCTTGAGCAGATCTTCACCCAATCGACGAGGCTGCCGGCAGCTCATGGAAGACTCATCCATGCCGGAGCGACTGAAACTGGACGCCAAACTGGAGTCTGCACTTAAATCCGTTTGTATATAATCCAATTGTGGCTGCTGTTGATGTTGTGCCGCATTATTGTTGTCCAGCGTCATGTCGCCGGGCAGCGAATTCGAGAACTCCTTGCTAAAGTTGGGAAACAGTCGAGATAGACTACGTAAATTATCCACGGAGCTGGCAAAGTGCTGGATTTGATTGCCACTGGAGCGTGTCATGGCCCAGGAATGCGGACGTGCGGAACGATGCTGTTCATCACGATAGAAACGATGCTGACCATTGCTGCGCTGATTGCCAGCACTTTTGCTCATTGCATCGGGTGATTGGATTTCATGCTTTGCCACCGGTTTATCCATATCGGAGAGCTTTACAAAACTAGCTGCTGTCGGAGCCAGTTGCTCCGCATGCTCATTAACTGTTTCAAGCAACTGTTTCTGTTTTTCAATTGTGGCATGCAATGTTTCCATGGTGTGCCCATTGCTAAGGACAGCTCCAGCCTGCTTCTTGGGCGATGACGTCTCCTTGGCCTCAATGATCGTCTCCATGATGGAGGTGCGATTGGAGCTGCTGGTTAATTGCACCACTTGTTGCACTTCACGCAGCGCTATCTGCTCATCCTGCTGGAAGGTGAGATCATCTGTATCTGTATTCGAAGCTGGCGACATATCTTTAGAAAGGACACCCTCGGTTAGCACGGAAGCAATGCTGCTGCTCTTGTCGTAGGTCTCATTTAATTGTGCATCACGTCGTCGCTTCTTCAAACGTGCTGCCTGCTGCTCCTCATCCGAACCACAGCTGCTCAAAGCGCCAACGCTATACTCATCGTAGGGCGACAACGAGCTGTCCACGGAAAGTGAGGAAGCCTTCGATATGATGGGCAGTTTGTCAATGATGCTCATTAGACCATTGCCACCGTTTTGATCGCTACCATTTGCTGTGAGGCTAATTGAACGCTTGTAATCTCCAATTGGAGGTACGTGATCCTTAGAGCTGCTACTATTATTGCTGCCCCAGCTATGACGCTTGCTTGGCTCCTGTTGCTGTTGCTGTCGGGACATGCGCCTCAAGGCAGCCACTGTCAACGGTTGCTGCTGTTGCTGTTGCTCCAAATTGCAGCGATAATCCAGGGATTTACTTTCCTCTTTCTGTTGTGTGCCACTCTTGGCCATGAGTGTCTCTGTGGAGCTAGCGCTGGACTTCATGAGCTCCTCACTGCGTCGCTGGGCAACGCTCAAGGAACTGCTTAAGCGTTGTGCCAAATTGAAGGGCTCCTTGCGTCCATTTGTGGCACGCGGCTTGGCCGACTCGCCAAAATCAATAAACATACTAAAGATATTCTTCTTATCCTGCTCCTGTTTCTCTGCCTGCTGTTCCTCCGACTTAGCCTGCTGTTGCTGCCGCAGCTGCTCCTCCTTCGCTTGATAATCACTCTGCGAGAGATTCACAAAGAAATTGGATGCCTTTGGCGTTGTATATGATTTGCTAAGTGATGGTTCCTGCTGTTGCACAACATTTTCTTGCTGCTTTTCGAGCTCCTGCTTATTGATCTTTGGCTTTCTGTCCATGTCATCCAGTGACACATAGAAACCGCAGCCGCTCTTGTGCGAACTATTCGAATCGGAACGTTCGCGAAAGCGTGGCACCATCGTTGGCGGCACAGCCTCCAAACTAGATGTGGAGCTGCTGCTCTTGCGTCGCTCTGGCCGGCAATCGCTCATGTCCACCACCCAGGATGCAATGCCTGGTAGTGGTTTACGCTGCACCGTCTTCACGCGCATCTCAACGCTTTCCAGCTCAGCATCGTCATTTCCGTGATCCTTCTCATGCTCATATTCGTCTTCATCTTGCGGTTGAGTGGTGGCAAAGTCCAGGGAGACAAAACCACCTGATACAATGGGACATGTATCGGTGCGTCGATTTAAACTTGGACTATCGCAATGCTTTTGCCGGAAATCCTCGATTGAAGCACCTCCAGAAACGATCGGATTCGCCTCATCAAACTTGGAACGCTTGGGAGTGCGTGGTAGGGGCAAGGGTGAATCGGTGGCATCACTACAATAAGCACCTGAATCCCTATGATGCGATAGGGATGAGCTCAATGTATAATCTCTGTGGATGGAGCTATTATTGCTGCTCGAATGGTGTTCCAGCACATGAACCATCGAATTGTGTGGAGTTTCTGTGGGTAGAGCCAGTGAAGGTTGCTGTTGGTGAGACTGTTTAGACGACTGTTTACCGTGCTCCGACCAAACCAGACTGTGTGCCGGACTGCTCGAGGAGTAATCTGTCGTATAGCTGAGATCGTGATGTGCTGCAAACTTGGGACTGCTCCCCAGCGGATGCACACTAAACTGTTGCGCATTATGTTGGAAGCTATAGGGCACCGAAACTGGTGCAGCTGAAAGAGGAACACGACGTCGTCGTGCACTCAAAGAGGAATCGGAGGAGTCAGCATCGGCAGCCAAGGAAACACTGCTTGTTTCGGCACCACTGGCAGGCAGCTGCTGTTCCCGCTTCCACAATTTCTCCTCATCCGATAAATTGTTTGTAGCGCTATCTGGTTGCGTTTCGTCTGGCTCCACATCGGAGCTGCAGTTGGATTGACTGCTGCGTTGTGTTATGCTAGGTCCTTTGCACTTGGCAAAAGCCTTGTGAAATTGTTCCAGCTCCATCTCTTGTTCTGGCTTTGCTGCCTCCGCTGGCTGCACAGCATCCAGACTGGGGAAGGCTGAAAGCACCTCATCCTCATCGCGCAGCGAGGAGGCATCAATGAAGCAAGCACTATTCTGTGATCCACTCAACGGTTGCTGTTCCCGCTTCTCAAACTCACGCAACAGGCAGCTGGCACTGATGCCTTCGGGCTGCGATGATGTTGATGGTGCCGCATGTGGAACATTTGGATACACAGACTCCCAGGAGCCTGTCTCTGTCGACACTGTGGACGTTTCCATGCAGACAATTTCCTCGTTTTGACGTTGCTTCTCCTCCTTGGAAGGTGGTTTCAGTTTGGTTTCGTAACTTTTATTATCGCGGTTTCTGCTGCCGCTGGCAACAGCAACAGTTGCTGCTGTTGCTCCAACTACAACTGCTGCAACAGCACCGTTGCAATCGGGACTGGAGACGGGTGAGAAAGTATCGCGCTCCTCCTCGCCCACATCCAATTCACAGGTCTTGTGCGATGAGTGCGAGCCACGTTGACTCTGACTCTGACGCAATGCAGCAGCGGCACGCAAATCCTCGCTATACTGTGGCGCCGACGATGATGAGGAACTGCTGCTATCGTTAGCCGCCGAAGGACTGCTGTCGTTGCTATTACAGTGACTGCTGCTGTTGCTACTGTTGCTTGTATTGGTGAGATTCGAGTAGTGCGAGTGATTGGGCGAACCAATGGAAGCGTCCACCTGCTGGTCCAATGACCTGGCCGCTGCAATTGCTATCGTTGGTTGCGCTTGATGTTGCTCCTGCTGCGTTGCGTCCATTGCTGGTGGTTAATGAGGGGATGTGCTGGTGCGAGGAGCTATTTTTTGTTGACTTGGCTATCTTGGTTTAACTCATCGACGCTTTTCCGGCTGCGTTGACTTGAATAACAAGTGACTGCTAAAGTGACTGTCAAGTGACAGTCAAGTGTGGTGTTGTATGGTGGTGCTTCTGCTGTTGTTGTTGCTGTTGTTGTTTTAATGACTGTCTGTTGTGTGTGTGTATGTGCCTTTACATGGCTACATGCTGCATTCCCTGGCGTTGGCGTGGGCCTCTACAAAAATGTATCTTGCAGCCAACCAAAATAGCCAAACAGCAAGAAATCGATACCGAGACGACGACGAACGAACGAAGAAGTCGTCTGCTGTTAATGATGCACTGCCTCCTGCCTTCGTTTCTGTTTGTTTGAGTGTTTATTTTGTCTGTTCGTTGTTCGTTTTTCTTTTCTTTTAGCGGTGTCTGCTAAAAGTTCAAGCGGCGTCTGCTGTTGCTGATTTATCGCCAATTGTGCCAATTGTTGCACTTGTTGTTGTACAATAAAACTGCAAAAGATAGAGATAATGAAAGAAAATCTGTTAGCAAGTCGCATCTTTGAAGAGGTTGCTTAAATTTACTTTCTGGTTTGTTGTAAGAAAATTATTAAAACACTTTATTCATCAAAGATCTTAAGCGGTTGACTCAACAGCTGGAAATAATAAGCAACAGAGAAATTATATAATTATTTATGAGTCAACCCTGAAGTTGACTATTTCAGCTTAAGGCTTGCCAAGAATTATGAATATTAAACAGAAATGCGTGGAAAATTAAGTTCTTTGGAAATACTCAAAGAACATCGTTCTTACCATACAAAAGTATTTTGTTTTTTTAACGCTCTGTTTGACAATAAGAAATTTAAGTTAAAGAGATGTATATGATTCTGCTAAGTTCTCCTTGAAGCACATTTTTTAATTGCATTAATGCAACTAAAATCTAAATAAGCCGCCTTAATAAACCTTAAGCTTAAGGCCAAATGAGTTAAAATAAAGGCGCAGTAAAAATTGCGTACGTGTGCATAAAATAAATATGGAAACCTATAAAAAAAAGTCAGTATCAGTACTTATGAACAATATGTGTTTAATCTTATTGCATTCATATGTATTTTAGTGAAGTAATAAAATACACTGAATTAAAGATCATTATGCCCGATTATAAGGCTCATGTCCGACAAAGCGATTCAAAAATTAAGTAATTTTGATGATGTAATAAAAGTAATCAAAGAATTCAGTAAGTGCATTTTAAGTGTTGCAGTTTAAATAAACAAAAGCTCTTGAAAATTATTATAATTGCATTAACTGTGTTTATATTTTTATGATTTTCCTGTTCTACCACAATATTCTACTTAATCAAATCAATACGCTTGGCACACTGTCATTTCCTATTAATAAGCCACAACTCAAATGATTTTTATGCATTTGGGGCCTGATGTTAATGACGACGCACCCAAAATTCGAAACCTAAATCATCATTACCCACCGCTTTCCGGTAACAAAACCCAACCACCCCTACCTCCACCACGCAGTAACCGCAATGGCAATTTGTAGCTTGACCCTCGCCAAAGCTTTGCTCGGGTACACTTGATGTGGCGGCGACAGTTTCCCGTTGATTCCTTTATCGGTGTGCCCCATGGGCAAACATCTAGAATTTCAATTTGTCATCTTCATTTCAGCAGCTCATTTTTATAAGTGGAAAAAATGCTATAAAAATGCATATACAAACGTATTTATATATGTTGAGGGTAAGCATTAAATTTGTCATCTAAAAGCATTTACTTAAGTTCCCGCTGTTAAAAGAGGGGTTCGAAGGAACAATAACTTGAGTTATTTACAAAAAATACAAAGTAAACAATCATAAATAATATAAAGCATACCTGCGACTGACAGGCAAACAATCTATAAATATTTACGCAGTTTAGGAAAGGTTTTGCAACGGAATGTCTGATATTTAATTATTGCTAACTTAAGCAGAACTAATCCAAGTCTGCACTCAGTGTTTGTTTTTTATGCAACTAGTTTCTTTACTCTATTATTCAATATTCCTGGATATTATAATAAATTAGCATACAAAGACACAACTTTGACTCATAAGCAAATCAAAGTTAAATATTAAACGTATATATTCTCTAAAGAAATCAAGAGAGTTAAATATGCAAATCGTGTGTGCACGAAGCAAAAACAACATTGATTAGTTAAATGCTAAGATTGATTGATTATAGCGTTACAAATTGTTAATGTTAATTCAATACAATAAAATTGTTATCAGTTTACGAAAGTTGGTATCCCTAAGTTCAATCAACTCTTGAAACGACAACTGAATATCTCTAAACAAAGGTCGCAAGAAGAAGACGAAAAAGAAGAACAACAATAAAAGCATTTGCAATATAACTGAGAGATAAAACGTACAATAAATTATGTAATTTATGACTTATTGCACGATATGCATGTTGCAGAGAACAGATAAAACAACAACAACAGCTGACTAGTCAACAAGATACCAGCACCATAATCAGCACAAAAATACATAAAAATAAAAACAAATTCATTTGTAACTCGATAATTGCACGTTCGGTCAAACTGAACAACAACTGAATTACACTCGTGTCGATATAGTAGTAGCAGTATGTATCTAAGCACTTGGTAATAGTTGGTTTTATGTTATGTTTCCAGTTCGTTTGTTTCATACATATATAACCGGCATTCGCACGAACTGCCAACTGCCCACAACCTTATATGGCAAATGACAGATTTTTATTTTAATGTCTTTCAATAGTTTTTCCATTATTGCAAAGTAATAAATTTAATGCTCCTTGCTAGTTGTGTGCCTATAAACAAGCTGGAAATGATTGCTATAAGGCACATTTACTGTAAGAAGAATTTACTGTAGAATTCAGATAATTTTGAATTAAAATCAAAGTAGAATTATATTAGCTAAAAGTACTTATTTATCTTGTAGTAACATGTTAAAGTGTCTGCCTACATTTTACTATTTCCCTAGTTATTCATAAATTATTCAGTTGTTCATATATTTCACAGATTTATTTGTAATACGTTTCTCTGACTTACAATGAAAAAGTCTTGACAATTAGTATTACACGTTATTTGTTTTTGTTTTCGCTTTTTGACTTTTTACACGCCTCACGATCATTAAAAACACGCACATCTCTAACAGAAAATGCCTCGAGGCACATTTGGTACACGATTTGTAAAGCAATTTGTGTGTTGTTGGTTGTGTCTGTGGGGTTTAGGCGTCGTTTCAAATTGTCGCCGTTGTTGTCAGGAGAAACCGGAGGCGGGACCGGCTAGATGGGAGCCTGTGGAGTTTCGAGCTCAACAAACTCAATTTCTTAGCTACTTTTGAACAATTTGCAAATTCATCGCGCGACGCCACACGACGCATATTTCTTCTTTTTTTTTTTGCTATAAATACACTGAAGAGCAGAAGTGTGGCACGATTATGATCATTATTATTAATACAATGTATACTTTTATAACATTTGTACTTTTATCTATACCACAATGAAGAGCCATTTCTAAAGAATATCGTTTTGTCACTTCTCTATGTTTCTCCGTTTACAGGTATTTCTTTATCTATTTAATATTCCATTTCTCCCCTTTCTTAAATGCTTTTAACTGGTTATTTTGGCTTTAGACGTCATTCAAAGCACGTTTTGACTATTTTTTTTATGCCATATAAACTATACAAAGTTATTTTTCAACTTTTTGTTTTTTTATTCTCTGCAAAAAGATTCACTTGAATTCTCAACACACTTTCGCTTGCAATTAATTCCAGCTCTGCCCACACTTCCTTATTATCTTAGATATAGAGATTTTATCGCAAGCACTTATTTACAATATTCAATATTATATAATCTGTATATTTACATACATATTGTAATGTATTTGTTGTTGTTTTAAACTCGTCTTTGTCATCGATTTTGCTGTTGCGTCAACTTGTTACGCCCATATTTGGCTGCGAATTCAAATCTAACGTCTCTTTGATTGCTTTATCGAATGTATTGAATCTTGGTTCTATTTATTACCTGCCTGTCTGGCTATTCTCCTTCGTTCTAAAAGCGACAATCGCATTACTCATTCCCCACACGACCTTTGTTTAAGAACGCATACATATAACATATGCATATATTTATTATTTTATATATAAAATTTATAGTATTCATATACACAA
This sequence comes from Scaptomyza flava, assembly GCA_030179655.1. Lineage (NCBI taxonomy): Eukaryota > Metazoa > Arthropoda > Insecta > Diptera > Drosophilidae > Scaptomyza > Scaptomyza flava. The sequence goes on from JARNME010000404.1 coordinate 8,583,394, forward strand.
ATGAGTTTTATATAAAAGTTTAGCTTGTGAGATGTGATGAAACGCGACTTAAATGTTCTTTCAATGATTGATTATTTTAATTTTTTCACATATCAAAGCATATATTGACTAATAGAAAGTTAAGCGACTCTTGAAAAATCTGTTTTTGAATATACTTGCTAATTTTTCATGTCAACTAACTGTTAGAATATTGAAAGACACAACTTTTACTCACATAAGAAAAGAAAGATCTAAAAATGCAATCCATAGTTCCCAAGCACGATTTTAATCTCCATTACAGACAGTCTATAGTAGAAGTTCTGAAATTGCAGACATTTTATGAGCTACCAACGAACACCTACCTTGCCAAAAATAAACGTAAAAGTCTCAATAAATTTGATGGCATTCGTGCCAAACTAGAAATTCACTTTCATCGAAGTCGTATGCATGTTATATGTATGCTTGTATGCTTGTTGATGTGCCCTAGAAACCAAGAAACCAATTGAGGCGTTGCTGCCAACTGGCCAATTGAGTGGCAAGTGGATAATGTGGGTCTTCATTTGGCATTTGCGAATTGCAACAGCACGGAAAAGCGTTTACGAGGTCAGTAACGGGAGGCCCTGATTTTTACAACCAGTTTGTTGGTTTTGGGTGGGGCTTAAGGACTTTGTGGCACGCGAAGGTGTTTATGGGATTAAGATCTTCCATGTGAGTTTCCTAGTTAGGAACACTAATACAAATACTTATCGACAGGCAGTGTGAAGAACAACCCACATTAAGAAGACAACAAAAAACCAACTCAACTGACCCTGAACAGCGGCTGCCATGCAGCAATGACAGTAAGACCCAAAAAAACAATAAAACGTGCTTGGTAATAAATCAAAAAATTATTTCTTAACATTAACTGCAAACTTGACAGCAGCTCAACGCAATCAGATGGAACAAGACCGCACGATAATTAACTGAAGAAATATAAATATTTGAATATAAAACTACAAAATATAACTGAATGTACATTTATCTGTAGCTTACATTGGTGCCATATCATAAGGCAATGCAATGAAGCGTTTATTAACGCAACTTGACCCCTGACATTGACTTTAACATGACCTTTGTCAACTAACTTCAAGACAACACTTGTAAATGGAAAGATGCTACTTGAAACGAACAATTGCAAAAGATGGGAATACATTTTTGAAAACTTTTTATCATTACATCCAAACAATAAAAAATTAAGCGAACATCTTTTGTTCAGTTTTGTACTGCGAGGTTGGTAATTAAATTATGGAAATTTGAGTTTGCAAAACATAATTTATCGCGTCATGAAGCAGTTGTTTATATAATAAATATTTGTAGAATGCTGATAGATATTTAAACAAATGCTTAACCTTTTTAGAATTGAATACATATTGAACAATAGCTTGAAATTACCATAACTCTAAAGTCGATGACTTAGTTTGATTAACACAGCTGTCAAATCGTATTATTTCAATATTTTGTACAGGCAAATTATCAATTATCGAATATCATTTGGCAACAAAATCCCACAGCCAGTAAAATTAACATACGAATTAAATTGAATTCAATTCATGAAAATTAATTGTTTAAAGGTGCTGAAAACTGAGAGATACACAATTGATTATTGCGCCGTGACATAATATAATGATGCATCATACATATTAAATGAGAATTTAAGTACATTTTAAATTGAAATGCACAACACACATTTCAAAAGCAACTCCTCAAGTTAACCCTCGCTGTAAGACAATAGAGATTTGTTAGTTCGTCATTACAGGGGGCAAATTTGTAACTCAATCAGGCGTCAAAATGTGGAGGCCCTTGACGTAAAATGAGAAGCAGCCAAGCACAAATCAAGTCTGAAGTCAACTGTTAAAATAGAGCTTAGAGCACAGCTGGTTGTTTGTGTGTTTGTGTTGCGTGTGGATTGAATGTGGATTGTGTTTACATTTGTTTTGCTTTAGTTGCTTTTTGGAATTTGTTCACACACAATTCTATGAATATCTAAAATACGTGTGCGGCCCACGCTTCGATAATTACACAGCATATTTGTCTCTGTATTATTTACTAAACAAAATTTACTAGGCGACTTGCCTATTGTTGTTGTTTATTTCAATTGTTTGGTCATATAATGTTTTGTTGCGGAAGTTTATTGAATTTTTGACAAGGGCTTTCAAATTAAATTGAATTTTTGTTGTATTGTTAATAACAACGTAAGTACATTTGCGCTGATTATATACGAAGCCAAAATAGAATAACTGAGATACTTAATCAAATTTGCTGTAGTAAATGTTTTGATTTCGTATCTCTTTAAATTCGGCAAAATTTTGGGCACTACAAACTAAAATCATATTAAGAAACTAACAGTGAAATAGAGTCTAACAAAGCGTAGCACAAATCAGCAACGAGATTATTTATTAAACTGAACGTTAAATCGTCAAACAATCGACATGCAATATAAACGCGATCCGCAATATCGCGTCGACGTAACGCGCGAGCGCAAAGCTAAAAACACACTAAGCTCTCGGAGTCGTTGACAGCAGCTGTAGAGTCCCCACAGCAGCAGCAACTGTTTGAGAGAGAGAGAGCAGATATGCAGATGGTGAGCAGTGTTGCCAGGATAGCTTATTTCAGGCTAGATCTAGCATATAAAATTGAGCTTATAAAATCTGCTAATAGCTTAAAGCTATAAATCTAGCATTTTTCAAAGTTGATATAGCATATTCTAGCATTAAATTATATTCGTAACTTGAAAGTAATATTTCATAAATTTAAGGTGTTCCAAAGCTTAAATATCGGAGCTTGTTCATTTAAAGCCGATTGTAACGTAAACTTAATCAATATGATCTTGAATTGGCGGTGGTGGAAGAAGGGGGAGAGAGAAGGGGGGAGAGAGAAGAGGGAAGAGGGGGAGAGCAAAGAAGGAAGAAGGGGGAGAGCGAAGAAATGGGAGGGGGAGGAAAGAAGGGGAGGGGAGAGGGAAGAGGGGGAGAGGAAAGAGGGAAGAGGGGGAGAGGAAAGAGGGAGGGGAAAGAGCGGGGAAGGCAGGTGGTAAGAAATACGATCGATAACTGCTCTTGATAATTTACAACTACTGCTGAACACAGCCAATGGTCCGAGGCATTTGCCTGGGCTAGGTATGGGTTACAACCTAAACCAGTTGGGAATTACAAGACCAAACACAAGTAAATGTTTTGAAGCAAACACATTCTAGTCTTATTAAAGGATAATAAAGTAGTTTACAAGCGCCTCCCCAGACCAGAAGGTAGGGGGAGGGGGAGGGCAAGTGGTAAGAAATACAATCGATAACTATCATTGGATCGCTGCTCTTGATAACTTATGTTGGACATTGCAACTACTGATGAGGCATTTGTCTGGGTTAGCTATCTGTTACAACACAAACCAGTTGAGAATTACAAGCATTTTTTTCTTGCATTTGGATATAGCTTCCTTTTAGCTTATTTTTAGCTTGTTCTAGCTTATTTTTTCCCAGAATCTAGCTTATGTGGTCGCTCAAAACCTGGCAACACTGATGGTGAGCACAATGACAATGCGGAGTGAGTGTGGGAGAGAGTGCTGACGGGCAAGTGCATTTGCTATTGCGAGTTGATTGTGGAGTGTGGCGAGTATGAAGTATGTGTGTGTGTGCGTCTCCGTCTGTGTTTGCCGGCGTGTGAAACTTTATGCAAATTAGCCTGAATTTGTATATGCGGAAAATAAAAGTTAATGTCAGTCTCTTTGACAATAAAAACAAGCGATGAAGAAAAAAAGTGTTGCTGATACGGTACAATGAGTGTGTGATACGCGGCCAAGCTAAATTTTTAAAAGGCCTAACAGCAGCAGCCGCAGCAGACGAGAACCTGCCTCAATTTTTGCTGTGATGATATGTTTACATTGTATGTATGTATGTTTGTGTGTGCTTAAACATATGTGAAAAAGTTCATTGCACGTTGATTAGCAGGCCGACATCACTAACACAAAAGGAAACACAAAAAATTCTGCGATTTTATTACAAACATTAAAAAACACACACGTAAACATTTGTATGGTGTTTCCCAACAATTGTTGGTTTTGATGCTTTTGGTACGTGCTTTTTAGCACTGCAATTATTTATTAAAATGTCCAATGAGCATAAAATTAGTTACGCAAACCTTTGGGTGGCTTACAGTTAAAGCTTCCTCTATAGTCTTGTCAAAACTACACTTTAGCTGGCGTTGCTGATGTCATCCACAAGAAGTGACTGCAGTGACAAGAGTGCACAACACATATGTATAGCATGCTGACTCTTTTTGGCACATTGTCAAGTTTTACTGGGGGGACACAAAGAAGCTCAAGAAATTCGCTTGGCAATAAATACAAAATTTAGTTTTGATATGCAAATTTAGCGCGACGCTTGGGAAGAGACTTTCAAAAATTGCATATTTTTTTCATTTCAGTTTTGAAACGAAAACGAAATATTTATGGTCTGAAGGCGACAAAGTCAAAAGCAAACAACAAAAAAACAAAGAAGACAGCGAAATATGCAGTCTACTGCGGCTGCTGCAGCCGAAATGGGGCCTGCAATAAAATTTTTAATGTCAGGTTCGACGACAAATGAGATGTGCGCCAAGGAAAATAATGATGACGATGAGAGGAGGTTTTACGGTTTACTGATATGTCTGACATTATGTGTGTAAAGTGCGTGCCAATAAAAATATTTGGTCCACATTCAAGCATTAAATGCGTGTCGTGCGTGCGTTGCTAAAATAAAATTGTACTTTTTTTCAGTTGAAATGCAAGAGCTTTCTTTAAAATGTTAGTGTATGTATTGGACTACGTTCAAGGTCGGCGAACGATTGTGATCGCTGTGGAAGCGCAAAAAAAAGAAGCCAAAGCAAAAGATTAATTAAAAGCGAAACATATAGAGAGAGGGGGCACACAACAAGAGTGAGCTAGACCGAGATAGATAGCCAAAATATTGTGTATTGTATGCGAAACAAATCAATACTTAACGAAACTGGTAAAACAAAAGCATTGCTAATGACAATGTTCGACTATGCAAATACTCTTTTAAAAGGTGTGAACTTTGTTTAGTCATAAATGATTTAATTAACTCTGAACACTCATTTAAATATTTAAGCAAATACTACAAATTAAATATCATATTATGATGTAGTTAGACAGCTTTCACTAAAACGTGAATATACCCTATGATTACAGAGTATGTCAAATAATAATAATGTTTTAACAGCAGGCCACAAAAAAAAGTAATTATTATAAATAATTATTAGAGCGCAGTAGCAGTTATAAACACACACATACACACACACACAAACATAGCATGAAATGAATAAGCTTTTGTTGCTATTTGTGTGTAAAAAAAAAGACTTTTCTAAATATTACCACTGCTACTGCTGCTGATGAGAGCATAGAGCATTGCTTGGCTGAGCGTTTCAAGCACATTGGATAGACCGGCAAACAGGCGTCGTTCTCGCTCACACAACTTTACTGCTCACAGCTCTAACTTTCCATATTGTAAATTTTCCATTGTTTATGATTAAAGTTGTGGGGTTTGCTTTTGTTCCGTGTATTTGTATTTCTAAGTATGTTTTTATACATATATGCATGCACCACCTTAGATGCAAAGTTTGCAGATAAGCCGACGAAGCAAAAGCAAAGCTCATTAAGCGCCACTTGCTCTTCGTATCTCTCATTCTCACTTTTTGTTTTGGTGAGTTTCATGCATAATTATCCTCTCTTCCCTGCAAACTCGGTTTTCAATAGTGGGTATATTGTTCTTTTGCATCTTCTTAACAGCTGTGTACAGGGTATACGTGTTACAGCTCTAGCTCCAGCTTGTTTTTTATGTAGTAAATATTGCATTTTGATGGCCAACTTCAACGCTCCACAAGGAAATGCGCAATATTTGTGCAAATTTCAACTGACAGTGGGCGTGTTTGGCGCATTTGCATATGAGAAAAAAAAAACTAAAATAAAGCGAACGTTGTTTGCTCATTTGTTAATCTTTGGCTTTTTTATGCGCCACTATTATTCAACATTCAATGCTCAGGTACCGTTACGTACATAAATCCAACAGCTAATGCTAACCAACTCTTGCGGTTGTCTAGCTGAGTCTCCACCGTTTGTTACCGTTGTTGTTGCTAGGCAAATGGGCAAAATGTTAATAAACTTTTATTGTGCAAAAAATATGCGACTACATTTATTATAATTGCGCAAGTTGTTGTTTGGTATGCTTTGCAAATGATTTGCATACTTTTTGCTAAGCGCCGGCGTTTTTATTAATGCACACAAAGAAAGTCGTGATGGGCGGCTGCAATCATACATAAGTGAATGCATATTCATACATACATATGTATATCGACATCGATTATTATGAGTATATTAAATTCGATACGCAGTTGCTATTGAAGTTGGCTGCGCTAAGCTTTCTTTTGGACATACTGACAGTCACAGCGGCCCACACACAGGCACAATTACATCAAAATGAATAATTACATGGTCACAATTAAACAAATGCGCCCAAGCAAACACATAAGGCAACACAAAGCACAGCGAAGACGCCCACGCAATGACGACATCGGCGTCAGTATCAAGTTCTGGAGCCGCCCAATAGGCAAAGAGAAAAAGAGAACAATAGCAACAATAGCAACAGTCGCAGCAGCCACACAGAGCATAAAGCACACACACACACTCAAACATGCATAGGTACTAGAAACAAAATATAAAAGAAAGGTTGATGAACTTCTGAGCGAAGTTCGTAGTCGTCGGCTCACTGGCCAATTTTTGTAGTAGTATACTTTTCAACTCGCTGTAATTGCGGCAAAGCTTTCAATTTGCCTCAGTTAAACGAAGCGTTGAATTGAAAGCGAGCGGCAGCAGAGTCCAAAAACCGCCTCCATGAACATATGCTATAATTTGCTAATCACATTTGGCAAATTATGTTGTAAGCTGAATTCAATTGTACAATCAAAACGATGTGCGAGGCGACACAAACGAAAACAAACAAATACACACGCACACACACAGGTTGACAAATTTCCAAGTTAAATTTACCAAAATTTGAGCTGATGTATGGAGCTGGCAGGCAAGCAAGAAAGTTGAGAGACAGACAGGGGATTAACAGTTATGTGCCAAAGAACATGCAAAGGAAATGTGCTGGAAGGAAAAGTCGCGTGAATCATATGCAAAAAGTGGCACAGACAAAATAAAGAAAAAAAAAAACATCTTAATGGCCAGGCACACGCCCCATAGAGAGAGCGACAGCAACAACAAAAACAGCAGCAGCAAGAACAGGCGAAAATTTAGCCACAAACAATTAATCTTGATTCGTTTTGGGCCATGATGGAGGAGCTCATTAGAGCTTACGTGGATAGGTAAATGACCACAAATTCATCGTCATCGTCAACGTATTGCGTAGCGAATGCTTCAGCCGTGCCGCCGCCAGTTTGGATTAATTGAGTGGCTTTCTATTGATGGACGACACATCAGTTTGTTGTTCGTTTTTTGGTTAATAGGACATTGCCATACTAAGTAGCTTTTATTTTGATTTGTAAATAACATGTAAACTTGCTGTATATCAAATGAACTTAAATTTAGTCAATGCGATTAGTCAGCAGCTGGTATTGATATTAGGCTGCAAAGCAAATTATTTTATTAAATGTGGTCAGAGATGACAAATTCAACACACCAATACACACACGCATATAATCTTACCTACGGTTTGGGTAAGCTGTTTCTCTCTTTCTCTCCACTTTTAAAGTTGCTGCGTCATGCAGCTCATCATTAATATCTTTGCGAAGAGCACAAGAGCAAAATCGTTTCATTTTGTTTTTAAGAAAATCGTGCAAACAAAAAATTTTTAAATTCTCAATTGTTTTTTGCATTGCGCCAACTTCCGCCCGCAGCAACCCATCGAAAAATTTAGCATATTTGGCAAACAATTTGCATAAATTCGCACGCGAAAAACACTTCAAACGAAATCGCATGCAAACTGAAAATTGATTTTCGTCATAATATTTGCTGATTTTCGGCGTTGGGCAAAATTTAAAGGTGTTGAAGGTTATTTACATCTATTGTTGTTGTATTTTTCTGCTATATGCATATTCCGCATTTTATACACTTTTCTTGTTTTATTTAATTAAATGTATACACACTTCTTTATATTTTGATTGCTCTAATTGGTTTTATGCTATTGATTAATGTGCTTCAAAAAGTCCGACCGAATGATTGATGAGTTGTTGTTGACTGTCACTTTAACGGTTCTTGCATAATGAAGCACTCAATTGAGTTCAATTGGAAATGGGAAGAGTGAAGACAATATATATTTATAGCGCCGTTAAACTGACCACAGTCAAGGGCAAAAAGACACCCACGCACACATATAAACGTCTTTTATTTACAACTTCCTCAAATTAAGCGGGCAGAAATTATGTGCCAAATATAAATCATAGTCATAAAAAGATCGTAACTTAACCTACGCAAATTTCCACAAAGCATGCCCAAAATTGGCGTACATTTAGTCGATTAGCATCAGTTGTGGAACGTGTGTGTGTGTGTGTGATGAGCTGATGTCTAATTCCAGACCAGGTGTGCCCAGGTTGCGTGACACTTTTGCCAAACAGCCGGCCACACTTTCTGCCTGGCTAATTGTTCACACCCGCCGCCGCCACCTGAAGAGCCACACCCAAAGCTTCTTCATAGCTGAAACCAATCTCTAAACAATAAAGTCGAGCTGGCACACATGTGTGTGTGTGTGTTTGTGTACTGAAATGGGCATCTCATTTACTGCAGTACGGTACTATTCGCATTTCAAATTAATTTGCGGCGTGTGCCATTAAAATAATTAAGTTTTAAATGGGGCCAAGACAACAACGATAGCTAGCCAAAGCGATAAAATAATTAAAAATCATTAATTAGCAACGCGAAAGGGTAAACAATTTAGTTATACGCTCCCAGCATGCAGGCAATAATTTAAAATATTTAAACAATCAGTTGGTCGATACAATTTATTTCGAAATTTGTAATATGTTGCAGTGGAAAAGAAAAGTACACGCTAAATATGACCGAAATAAGCTACCAAAGTGAATTTCAACAGCAACAAAAATAAATAAAAGAGAGCGAGAGTGCTGATAAGACAAAACAACAACAACAACTACAAATTGATTTAATCAACAGCACAACAAAAGCGGGTGCAACGTGGTACATACATTTGTACGTTTGTGTATGTCCAAACGCATTTGACTCACTTTCACGCAAACAAACGCAAGACAAACAACAACAAACAATTGAAACTCAAACAAATATAACCCAAAAAGAAACTAATCAACCTCTCTTAACTTAAGTCTCTCGCTCTGTCTGTCGTTTTTGTTGTGTGTCTCAAATTTATTTCGAGATCAAAACATTTCTTAATGCCTGGTTTGCTACATAAAACAAACTGGCCATTCACACAAATAGACACCCTGTATCTATCTATTGGTGTTCGCTTCGAATGCTTACGTTCGCTTACAAAACAGTCCCACCGAAAAGCTCAAAATTCTTTCCATATTTTTGCAATTATTAAACAAATTAAAATATGTGTACAAGTTAACTACATAGAAAACACATCCATTGAAGTGTAAAAAAGTACAAGTAAAATGAGTGGCTTTCAAATTGTAATAACATATGCATGTTAGCATTTACATATGTTTGACTTATTCTAACTGCAATTTTCTCTTGTCACATGTCAGCTGTTTGCGCACTTGCCCTTTGGCAACTCATGTATGGAAATACAAGCACACACACACACAAAACTTATTGACAGTGTGACACGCAATATGGCGTCATATCTTTGGCAGCCACAGAAGCGCAGTCTACAATGGACGTGACAATTAAGTAAGTGAACGACATTGTGCGAGCGAGAGGTCCAAAAAGAACGCGGACAGTATACAAAAATTGTAGGTCAGCATTTGAGATGAGCGCGTGATAAGTGCGTGAGTGTCAAGTTATCAAATTATATTTGTTTTTAATTGCACCCAAAACTGTTCAATTAGAAGAGCAATAAATTTTAATAAGCTTATCGATACATTGCTCATCTCTGATACACTGATAGCGAACAACGCCTTCTTTTTTGTGCATGTCTTCGATGTTCGATAAGTAAATATGTACATATGTATAAATGCGTCTGATACTTTAAGCATGCGTTTGCCTTTGTTTTTCGTCGTGCTGTTTTGATAAGCGTCTGAGTGTTTAATGTTGTCGCAACTGTTAGTATATCGCATGCGATACAAATGTTTTTAGTTTGTTGATCGATTGCCGGAAACTTAACAGAAATTGGCAACAAAAAAGATAAGTCCAATTTATATATTTAAATAGCACAATTTTTCACACATGCTTTCCGCAGAAATTCTGTTTAGCAGAGCACTTTAATTGAAACACTCAACGAAAATATGATATCATAAGCAAAAAATGTTTTCCAATTATGAGAAAGCAGCAAGAGGATTACAGTTGTTGTAGTAATCTGGAAAATTATTTTAATCGGCTGTTTTTGTTAGTGTGTGTGTTTACTGCAGCGATAAGAGAAAGCATGCATTTATAACGGTTTCTACGCTGACGCATTTGAAGAAGACACTAGACTTTTGGCACGTAGAAATGCCCCCACGCTCAGTACAAAATTAGCTAAGCGGCGTGTGAAATAAAATTGAATACATGTGTAGATATATTGTTGAGTTTGAACATTTGCAATCGTTAAGTCTGCCGCATGAGTCACGGAAGGCGTTTTAACCAAATTCTTAGTTGTGTTGTTTTGCTTTTAATTTATTTGTCAGCATGCAGTCATTGTTCTCTCTGCCTCTCTTTTTTTCATCCTTTATTTTTGCTCTCTCTAACTTGACTACATCTGTCTGCCATATTGAAATTGGGTTAATAACATATGTATACACTTAAATGTTTGTTAGGCGCACTTTTGCTTTCGGTGCATTTTTTCTAGCTTTCTAGAGTCAGCAGCTTTATTGATTTTTCTTATTTGCGCCGAAAATACATACATACATAAGTGAAAATATATGAAACGTTGCAAACAACTCAAGTGTATGCATACATACATACAAACACGAACAAATAAACATACACTTGTTTGTAAGAGTGAAAGAGAGGTTTTTCTGCGGCTAGCGGCAGCCGCCAAAAATACGCAGAGCATCGTTTGGTGTTTTTACATTAAGCGGCTTATTTGTTTTATGCGGCATACACATACACTTAATACACACACAACCAACAAATACACACAGCATTGTGTGTGTGTGTATGTGATTTCTACCCCAATTACGTCCTGGGCTCCCCACAGCCCACGCATCTCTAACAGCTGCAGCGGCGCTGATTTATCGATTTTTCACCCATTACAAGTCCGAATTCGGCACTTACATAAAATGCGCTACGCTTACTATAAGAAAAGGAATTGGGAATTGATTTAAAATTAGCATAGCATTAGGCCACGGCCAGCTAAAATTAGCAACAGCAATTAGCACAACAAATATCTAAACCACCTGCCAAATGAGAGAAAAATAAAAGAAGAGACAAAGAAGAAGACGCACGGCGTCTTGTCTTTATTTAGTTTCTTTTTTCACAAGAACAAATCACACGTTTAATTTCTAGCTGCCCTTGAGTCTTATTTATCTTCTTTATGTGTAGCTCTTCTACCTGTCTTTCGCACAAATACACACACTCATACGCAGAGGCGGTCGTCGCCTCTTTGACTGCAAAAACGAACGATTCAGAGACGCCAAAAACCTACACAGTTACAGTATTTATTTGTTTTTTTGTTGTTTTTTTTTTAGTAAAGGCTGGATGCACATGCACCATTTTTCTTAAGTATCTATACTTGTCTTGTACTTACTTTTATATTTTGCAAAAAATTCGCTGGAAATCGGCTTTTGGTCGTCTTAAACGGAGGGGAATCTGGTTTTAAGTTGTCATGGAAAATTTAACCTTGTGTGGTTAAAAGCTGGTTGTTTATTGTTGTTGGCTTGTAGTTGCTGTGCCCATTTAATTAATAAGCGTTGAAACGGTCACTTTAAACGAATCGCACAACACTTTCATTTAACATTTCATTTGTTTGCCTTAAAAATGTTTAATTTTTGCTCAACAAAAAGGAATTACTCCAACTTCGCATACATAACTGGTTTTCATTTTTGGCACCTTGCTTTTCTTTTCATGCGTTAAGGTGTTTGTTCAAATTCACAAGGTTTTCAAAACTACCACAATTAATTAAAACTTGCCGTTCTTTGTTTATAAACCTATTCAAATTAACAATTTGTACTACAAATCAGATTTTCTCAACAGCGAACAAATTTTTCCCGTTGCGCGTTCAACGCGCTCACTGTTCTGTCAGCGATGCAATAATGAGATTCTTGGGGTGGCGCATCGATATCCCCAAAGTGTATGCGCGGCATGTTCAATAACAATATCGATATTCTATTCGATTAAAAAATACTAGAAACACATTAAGGCCGTATTATGAATTTAATTTATCTATTGCAAGCTATGGTACTTGAGAATTTGAAAAAAATCTTATTTCTCTGCAGCCCAATAAAAAAATAAGAAGCAACACAATATTCTTCAGTTACTAAATTTCATTCTATGTACCTGCAGCTTGGGCGCATATCACGGTCGCACTGATTGCGGCAATAGATTTAAAATCTGGCACGGGCACACTGTACAGACGTGTCATTTGACGACGGCATAAGTTTTTTAAATTCGCGGCGTGTAATTGGTTTAATTAGCCGCAGTAAATTTTATTTTGGGTCAAACCAAAAACCAGCAAAACGTGAAGTCGAACACATTTGGTTTCATACCTCAACGCGCGCAGTTCTAAGCTGCCAGTGTGTGGCAAACATCAGCTGGGCCACTGCCGACTAGGAAAAAAAGGGGAGACCAAACCCAAACCACTTTTATAAGAAGAAACAAAACGCTGATTTTGTAAATAAATTACGAGTCGCCGGCACTGCGGCAGCATCAACAACAATTATGGCGGGTCAAAAGTTTCAATATGATGAAAGTGGTGGAACGTTCTATTACTTTGTGTTATCATTTTTGGCTTTAGTATTAATACCAACAACAATTTACTATTGGCCACGTAAAAAGAAAGAAGGTTAGTGCTGTTGATTATAATCACACTGCAGCTCGCTCTTACTCTATGTAAGTGTGTGTGTGTGTGTGTGTGTGTATGTCGAGCTTTTACCCACATATACAAACATGTGCTGCGGTTGGACACGTTCCAATAAGTTATTCTAACAGCGTTGACGAGCTCAGCTCATCAGTGTCTTCGTGTTGGTGAAAGCTGTGTTTGTAGCAACAAAACCAACAACAACTCAAGCCAGTTCACTTTACAAATGGAACACACAAACATAAAGTCATATATACATACACACTTGTAAGAGAGCGAATAAGTGCTCTCCTGATCTCAAATATTTTTGACTCTCCCATTTTCGTTTTTCCCAAATGCTTTTCTAATCTACTTCCTTTTTCGTACCGCGCAGATACCAGCAAACTGAAAGAAGAATGTCAATGTGCCGATTGTTTAAAGAAGAAGATCATCTTGGCCAACGCAGAGCCCTATCGCACCCTCAAATCGGTTGTGATTAAACTGGCAATAGTGCTTGGCTGGGCTTTGCTTCTTCTGCTCACCTATCGCGTCTCGCAGTTCGACTATGAGATGGCCAGCTTTGATCCTTTTGAAATATTAAATGTGCCTCCAACTTCCAGCCAGGCGGAGATTAAGAAAGCCTACTATAAGTTATCGAAGGTTTTGCATCCCGATAAGGAGACGGGCGATGAGAAATCCTTTATGATGCTGAGCAAAGCGTATCAGGCGCTTACCGATGATGTAGCCAAAGAGAACTATGAAAAATATGGCAATCCTGATGGTCCTGGTGCCATGTCCTTTGGCATTGCACTACCCTCGTGGATTGTCGAAAAGGAAAATAGTGTTTGGGTCTTGGGACTCTATGGTTTGGTCTTCATGGTTGCTATGCCCTCTGCAGTGGGTGTCTGGTGGTATCGGTCCATACGCTTTAGCGGCGACAAGGTCCTTCTGGACACTACACAAATGTATTTCTATTTCATACACAAAACTCCGCATATGCTGCTCAAGCGCGCTTTAATGGTGCTGGCTGCCAGTTTGGAGTTTGACAAGCGCCACAATTCCCAGATCGTAGAACGGCAGTCGGACAACGATGAGGTGCCAGCGGTATGTATTGAAAAATATCCTAATTATATCCAAGTATTCACTTACAATGCCTGCTTGTTTGTTTCATTAACAGCTTATTCGCCAGCTACCCAATTTGAATGAGAAATGCAAGGAGCATCCTTTGTGCCGCATGTACTCGATTAAGGCGCGTGCCATTCTGCACGCTCATCTTTCACGCATCCCACTTAATCCGGAGACACTTGAAAAAGATCGTCAGTATATTGTGAAGAAGTGTCCGTATCTAGTGCAGGAAATGGTCAGCTGTGTCCATCAACTGATCATGATGGCATATGCAAGGCGTGTGCCTCGACTTCCCAGCATTGAAACAATTGAGAACTGTATGAAAATGTCACCGATTATTATTCAGGGTCTGTGGGAATTCAAATCGCCGCTGCTGCAGTTGCCCCACCTCACTGAGGATCATTTGTACTTTATGAATAAGAAGCGACATGTCAAGAATCTGCAGCAATTTGCTCAGCTTAAGCCCGAGGAGAGTCGTCAGCTGTTAAAGAATCTAACCGACTTTGAATATGAGAATATAATGCGTGTGCTGAGCAAGATGCCGTTGATTGATTTCTCCATACGCTGTGAAGTGATTGATGATGAGAATACGAATGTGGTCACCGCTGGGGCAATTGTAACCGTCACCGTTAGCCTGGAGCGTAAGGACATGAGGACACTATTTGGTGACACCAAAGTGCCTGAAAAGCAAGGCATCAATGATGATGCCAACGAGGAGGCTGCAGGTGAAGAGGATGAAGCTGCCGCTGCCGCTGCAGTGCCTGTTAAGAAGGCATCCGCCTGGGCAAAGCCACGCAAGGGCGGAAAGGGCAAGGGTGGTAAGAAAACAGCGAACAATCAAAAGAAGAAGGTGCAACCTAAGCAGGCAGCAGCTGCGGCAGCTGCTGCATCCGCGGCTGCCGCATCGGCAACAACAACCGATGAGCAAACGGCTGCAAATTCCGAAGCTGATTCCGATGCTGGGGAGAACAGCGATGTGGATTCTGTTGCCGGTTCGGGCAGCGAGGATGATGATAAGCAGAACAAAAACCATTCCTCATTGGATGACGATGATGATGAGGAGTGGGAGCGCCTGCAGGCGAAGCTTAATAAACGCGAACGTCTCGAAGGTAAATCGCGCACATCGCACACAGTCCACTGTCCCTTCTTTCCAGAGGAGAAGCAGGAGTACTGGTGGACATATATATGCGATCGCAAATCGCGCACACTCCTAACAGCGCCCTACCACGTGACAAATCTTGTTGAAAAGGAAGAGATACAGCTTAAATTCACAGCGCCGCGTTGGCCCGGAGTGTATCCATTTACAGTCTGCCTGCGATCAGGTAAGTTCCCTTCAAAATTTTTCCCTACTATATAGTATAAGACCTCCATTTCTCTTTTGAAGACTCGTATCTGGGCATGGATCAGCAGCAGGAGCTAAAGCTGGATGTACAGAAGGCACCAGTACCACCGACAGATCATCCGCAATGGGATCTTAGCGAATCGGAGCCGGAGCACAATGATCAACAAGAGAATCTAAGTGATTACACTACGGACACATCTGATGAGGAAGATAGCGATTAGAAAGAGACATACATCAACTACTGGGAGGCAGAAAGAAAAAAAAGATATTCTCATGACATTGTCCCTTCCTTCAAAGCCTTCTTCATCTCCTCACCCGCCCACTCAACCAAACAATCTATTTTCCAGCAAGTGAATGTCTTGAAGTTTTTAAATTTGTTTTCCCTTTTTTTAGTAAATGCTTTTGAGTTGCGAACTTGGTTCGCATATTTTTTTTTACTAGTTTTTGTAATTGTATTAAAACAATGGATAATGAGCCCGAAACTAAAGCGTACGTAACTAATTAAGTGAAAAAAAGGAACTTCATTTTTAATGTCTCTGAACTTAACATAATTATAAATGTACTGTATATTTAATTATTTGGTTACAAGAAAGAAATAACAAAAACCAAATCAACAAAACATAAATATATGTGTGAAACGCGTCTATTTTTATTGGCATTTCTCCGCAATAAGTGGAAAACATAAAGAAACATTTTCAAAATAAAATCAAGAAAAGGAATTTAAGTTTATATAATTATTTATTGTTTACTACTTTATGACTTTATTGCGCAGCTGCAGCGCGTTCCAAATCCAAAAGCTTAGCCGAATCAGATTCTGGAAGTGGCACTGGAACTGGAACGAAAGCTTCTGCTGTTGTCGTCGTTGTTGTTCTTGCTGATGTCAGCTGCTGCTGTGGGAAAAACAATTATTTTTAAACTATTACAGTTTGCTTTACGCTAATTGTCATTACCCTCCACCAGCTATATATTTTTATTATTTTTAGTGATTTATGTTGTTTTCATATTTACAATACATGTATCATTATTTGCTAATATGTATGTGTATGTTTGTGTTCTTTAAGCGTGTGGGTGATACGACTACAGGTTGCTGTTATTTGATACGGGTGGGTGCGGCTTTATGAAGTTTCCGAGTCATTTGGTTTGTTCGTTTGTCGTTTTTCGATTTATTGTAAGTATTTGTTTACTCTTCTTCACTGTCTTTTTCCTCAGAGGATGTTTCTGTTTTTGAGGCATCTTTCGTTTCTTCTGTGCTCTCTTTCGTTTCATCTTCTTCATTTTTTGTAGTCTTATCTTCGGATTCGTTTTGCTTTTCTTCTGATACAGATTTATCAGTTGTTGGTTTTTCTTCTATTAGTTCATCTTTATCAGTTTTATCAGATTTTACTTCGGCTTCTGCATCAGCTTCTGGAGAATCTTCGTTCGTTTCTTCTACATCAGAAGTCTTTTCAGTACTTTTTTCATCCTCTTTGCCGTCTTCTGGCTTTTCCTCCTTTTTCTCTTCTTGCTGTTTTTCTTGTGTGACCTCTTCTTGCTTTTTTTCTATTTCTTCAGTTTTTTCATCATTTTCAGTTTTTTCCGATTCCTTGTCTGTGTCTTCTGATTTTGATTGATTATCCGATACTTCAATCTCTTCTGGTTGCTCCTGGGTTTCTTTAGGTTTCTCTTCCGTTTTCTCGTCAGATTTTTCTTCCGCCTGCTCTTCAGCATCTTCACAATCTTCCGATGGATCTTTACTTTCGCCTTCAGATTCTTTCGACTCTTTTTCGTCTTTAGATTTTTTTTCCGTTTTCTCGTCATGTTTTTTTTCCGCTTCCTCTTCAGCATCTTTAGAATGTTCTGATTCATCTGCACTTTCGACTTCAGCTTCTTTAGACTCTTCTTCGCCTTTGTTAGATTGTTGTTCCGTTTTCTTACCTTCCTCGTTTTCACCCTCCGTTTTATCGGATTTTTCTACCTTATCCTCATTCTCTTCTTCTGCTTTGTCTGTTTTGACATCAGGTGAAAGTTGAAATTAGTGTTCCTGTGTTGACTACCTTTACTTTACCTGTCGATTCCACTTTTTCTTCCTTGGACTCGGATTCTCCGTTACCTTCTGTGGCACCGGATCCAGTCTTTTGTGCAGGTTGGTTAAATTGTTGGATGTCATGCGTTAAATATATATATTCAGTAGTGTGTTGTGGAAAGTGGGGAAAAATGTATTTACAATATCATTAAGGATCAGCTTTTTGTATCCAAACTTGAAGTGAGCAATTTATATTGCAGTAACATGCCGGATTAGCTTCTTAATTGCATCTATTGGACTAATTTTTAGTTTTCTTGGTGCATGCAACATCTTTTCAACATTATGGTTTTACCTTTTCTTCAACACTCTCGTTCTTTTTGTCTGCATCACTATCGTCTTCGTTTTCTGGCTTGTCCTTATCATCACTTGCTGTCTCGCCATCTTCGTCCTTATTCTTTAAAATTATACGAGCACAAAGTATTTAACATTAGCTTGACCAACTCTCGCTCTTATTTGACATGCGCTGTTAAATAACTGTTAGGCGCTATAGATTGCAAGACGCGGCTTTTGTCTCTTTTTGTTGTTGTTGTTGTGTTAAGTGTGTGTTATTATGAAAGCTTTTGATTTTTAGTAAATACAAATATATATTTCGTTTTTTATTATTATTGTTACATATGTAATTTTTATATATTTAGCAGATTTTTATGTTTTCGCATTAACATAACTCAGCCGCACAATTCGTACAGTTTTTACTTTTTCTACACTCTGTCATTTAAATTTAGGGTAAGTATTCAATCGGAAACCTAAAGTTGCTTTTCTTTTCGAGTGCGTTACCAATAAGGTTTCTATTTAATGATGTTACATACATACATAAAATGTGTGCATGATTGTGAGTTGTCTTTACCATAATAAACATGTATGTATTTTGATTAAAAGTTTAATTTCATCTTAGCGTGAACACAATCGCCTTTAAAAAATAAGTGTGCAGTATGCATGTCATAAATATGTATGTAAATATTTATATATGTATAAAGTAGCTTAACTTAAAGAACCGCAGTCGTGGTAGTAGAAGCTCATTTGCCAGAATTGGAGCAAACGTTGTTTTTGCGCCCAATTTTACTGAAATGCTGTTAGAGTACATTTATTTATTGTGTTATTGCTACTGTTGTTAACATGGATGCTAATTCTGGCTGGTAGTCGAAGAAAGTTGCTGTTGCTTTAGTTAAAATATTGTTGTTATTATAATTATATTATTGTTGTCATTGTTGTTGCTTCTGTGCAGGCTTGTTGTTGTCGCTTTATAACAGTAAACAGAAAAGTACAAATTGCTTAAAAGCTCTCAAACCTCTGCCTTCTCCTTGTCCGCCTCGCCTTCACCAGCGTCCGCTGGAGCTTTCACCTCCTCCTTGTCACCGTTCTCCTTCTTGAGTTCAATTTGAGCACTGCTAATGGCCGTAGTATCAGCTGGTGCCAGCTTGAGGAAAACCTCCAGGGTGTCAATCTCATTGGCGTTATCGAAGGCATTATAGTCGCCACAATATTCATCATCGTTAAACAGTTGCGGCGGCAAGGGATGCCTTGGCTCTGGATCGCTTACTGTGCCACCATTGCTAGTCGATTTATTTTGCATCAGTTCCTTTTCGCTCTCCTTGCCGGGCTCTGTGATGTCCACGGTATCATATTGAATATGCTTGCTGTCCAATATCATTAAAACGCGCTGTTGGCGTTTCTTCACCTGCATAAAAATATTCAATTTTTAATCAAGCTGTTTTTATTTTCGTTGCCCAGCCCTGGTTGTCGATTGCCGGCAAGCCTTAAACAAGCACACACATACATACCCATGCGCAAGTGCGCATACCACTTCAAAAAGCTATCATTGAATGCTTGTAATTTACTGTTGATAAAGTTTTGTTGTAAATCTCATACATGCTCAGACATGTATGTATGTATATACAAGCTCTATTTTGAAAGCTGACGCGTTTGCAACAATAAACAATGGACGCAATGCGCATTCAAGATTCCACCAAGTGATCACTCACACACCCAGGTCGGACATTGCCATTGTGGTTATACACAATGACCGTTGTTTAAGTTGTTTGCAAATCATACAAAGCCACAAAAAATGAATCATGCACGCAGACACGCAACATTCCTACACACACACATACATATACATATATAACTAAGCATGTACCCACGCATATGGAAAAACTGAGATCAATGAATTCTTTTACGCTTCATAGTTCACAGACAATAAAAGAAGCTTATATGGAAATGTTCTGCTGCTTCTTGCCACCACCATCACCAAAGCGCACGCACACACGCAAACACCAATCAAAATACCCACTTGCTGTTCTGTTTTGAACTGAGAGAGATGACGTTTCGACTGTACGTCGTACTACATCATCATTTATACACACTCACACAACCGCACATACCTATAAACAAGCTCTGAACGCAACAAACATGCCAATTGTATAGTGCATAAAATAGAATATGCATTTTGATTTTCCTTTTTATCTATTCCACCAAGTTAGCAAGCATTCCATTAACATGACACTGACTTCTATAGTTCAATCATACATATTTTTGTATGGGTGTGTGTGGTTTGCAGCTGCCCCGCCTCGCTCAACACCCACTCTTAAGACTGCACTACTCACCTCCTTGTTACCGGACATTCCGCTGACGTACACTTTCAATACCATTTTTGCAAATAATTATTTAACGTCGTTGCGTCTTTAATCAAAAGATTTATTTGTTGCGCGAAATAAAATATGCAACTTTCACACGATACAAAATATTTTTAGAACTTTCTTTCTTTGCTCTTCTTTTGCTTTTTCTACTGCCTGCTTTTGGCCCCTACCGCGATACGTAATGTTGATAGTAAATATGCACGCACTGGGCTATAAGCTGTGTAAATATGTAAATTCGTTGAAAGAAAGTTTATAAAGTTCTGTTCTATAAAAGTGTAAAAATATTTATTATTAATTTTACAAGTTTGCTCTCACACACTGCCTTTTTATTCCTACTTTAATCGTTCGAACCTGTGTGACCTGATGAGTAAAGGGAAAACATACGCACTTTTGGTTAGTAAAATACTAAATGTTGCCGTTGTATTGAATTCGAGTATTAATCTTATTGCAAATTTTTATATTGATGCTAAAATTTGTGAACCATCCCAAGTCAAGAAATTAAATCTTATAAATTAATAATAGATTTTCTTAAAAAAATATAAATCCAATAATTCTAATTATACATAGAGGATGTACGTAAAATTTATGAGCAGCATACATAACTTAAGTATCGATATATTGAAGCGTCGATAACATCGTTTGGCCATCGCTAGTATTGTCTCTCTGTTCACGAATCGTCGTCACGCTTGCATCGGTCGTCCATTTTTCGTAGAAATCCAACAGATTACTGAAAATTACATAGCTAAAAGACAAATTTCATAAATCAAACACTTTTAAGCAACTCTCAGCACAGTGCATTTCAGTGGCCTTTGAAATACTGCTCAACGCAACATAAGCAATATCAATCTAAAATTAGTTTTACAATTGATCTGTAACAAAAACGTTCGTGCGTATGTACAAATAATAAAAGTAAATAAAGCGCGTGTGAAGTGGTGCAGTAATCCGAGGCGATAGAACACATAATAAAACGTAAGTGCGAATGTGTATAATCTGAACAGTGCTTAGCTGTTATTTCCCTTGATATCTAAAAAGCAACGATAATGATATGCGCTGCGACCATTTTTAAAATTTCACGAAATCGAAATTCCAACTCAGCTGCAAGTGTGTGCGTATGTGTGCGCAAGCGAGACAACCATTGAGCTTATAAGCTGGTGTCATTTTGTTTTCTTTGAAATGATTCTTTTATTATTTTTTAGTCACGTAAAAAGCACTAATCATTTATAAAACAAAAAAAACACCTTTAAAATACTGCAAAAAAACTAAATTAAAAGGCGCCACCAACACTATGACAAATGCATTTTGGGTTCATTAACAGCTTTTGTACGTATGTCAAGCGTTCGCATTTTTTTTGTTTGTAGTGATGTTGCTGTGTTAAAACAGCTGGTATAGCTCGAAGGATACGCATACGCGTTTTTATTGTTGTAGTTTTTGAGTGTGTGCTTGCTTGCATGTGTGTGTTTATGTATTGGTGCTGGTGGTTGGCATCATTTCAGTACGTTTTCTTTGCTTTTGAGTCTGTTGGTCGCGTGCATTGCTATGCATGTGTGCTGTTTTCGCTGTTAAGTTCTTGTGGTTGTTTGTAACACTCCCTTTAAATGGCGCATCGCCGCTTGTTCCTTTTTCTTGTAATGCCCTTTTACGTAGTAGAGTTGACTGACCACATCATTCAGGCTTGGTTCCATTGAACGAATTTCTAATAACTTATTGCGGTTATGTGGGTTAAATAAAAAAAATACATTAACAAATTCAAAATACTAAAATTAATCAGTAACTGAACTAAAGATAATAAAAAATTCAAAATCATTTGGAACTGAATAAACAATTTAAACGTTTTGTGCCTCACATGACCTGCTAAATGCAAATTTGGACTTAAATAAATTTACCCTTTGGCACTCACTGTTTATAATGAACTGCTTCACTGAATTGAACTAAGTACCGCATCTCTACATAAACGCTGCTGGGGTCGCCTTCTTGCAAGCAGCTGCCATAAATCGCTGCACCATTTTCTTTTTATTCTTATAAGTGTGTGTATTTGTGTGCCTGTCAGGTGAATCCTGTTTTCCTTGAAACCAGTTTTTTGTTTCATTTTTGAATTTCATTTGTGACTTAGTGTGCGTTGTTCATCATTCTGCTAGTTTTTAGTACTGAAAATTTCTCCATTTTTGTTCTCATTCACAGCGAACGCTTCCAAGCAGCAACTGTGTGGCAATAAAAAAATTAAAAGAAAATCAATTTATCAACTAAATAGCAATTTAAATATATTTTATATAAATAGAAATAGTTGTTGGACTCCATTGTTATCATTGCGATGGCCTGTGCAACTCTGAAGCGCGCCTCTGACTGGGAGTCCCTCAATCAACGACCCAACAAACGTCGGCGCTGCAATCCTTTTGGGCAGTCGCGCAACAATTCGCCAGCGCGTAACAAAAATGGCAACAATGATGGCAACGGCAGCACAAAAACAACGCCCAGCAATCGCTACGCCAAAGACAGCTCTGAGCCGAGTCCTTTTTCAGAGTCTGCTCTAGCCAAGATGTCACCTGGTGAGTTAGCATTTAGATAAGTATTTTTAATGAATATTTTACTCAAATGACTGTTTTTTTTTTCAGATAAAATGGCTGAGAATCTGTGCAATGAGATCAAGAGACTGCACAAACGAAAACAATTGCCTATTACATCGGCCGCCTTGGAGCGCATGCAGGATTCGGAGTCGAGTGGATCCGAAATGGGACCGGAGAGCCCGCATCGTCCGGACAGTCCACCAAATCATATGATGCGCCCGCATGATGACCCCAAGGCTTTGTTCACATTCAAGCAGGTGCAGCTTATATGCGAGGGCATGATTCAGGAGCGCGAGGATCAGCTCCGTGAACGCTACGAGTGTGTGCTGACAACCAAACTGGCCGAGCAGTACGATGCCTTTGTGAAATTTACATATGATCAAATCCAGCGTCGCTACGAGGCAGCGCCTAGCTGTAAGAAAAAAACATTCTCGACTTCTTTCTTATTTAAACTAATCGATTTTCATTTCAGATTTGTCGTAAAGTTCGCTTTTATACTCTCAAATACAAGTGCACTACGATCTTATGGCACGGTTACAATAACGAACCGAATACAACCAAGGCAACGCAACAAGTAAATGCCTTTAAGCAAGAAAAAAAACACCAACAACAACAACAACATAAATGCCCTCATTTAATAAATAAAAACAACTCAATTGTTTTTTATATATTTTGAAATATAAAAGAGTTATAGTTTAAAACTAGAATAACATATATAAATGAAAAGGAAAAAAATTGTAATGAGAAGACAACAAAGGGAGAATACTTTAACGGCTTATGCGCAAAGCAAACTGCAAAGAAAAACAAAAAAACAAAACAAAAAACCTTGTTATATTAATGTTTTCATATAACGAAAATTCTAAATAAAAATGACAAATATCTATACAGAACGTATGGAAACAACACTATGCAAAATGCTAATATAAAAAAAAAAAAACAAAAAAACACGCTGCAAAAAGGTGCAACAACAAATACACACACACATCTATAACGTAATATTAAAAAACTCACAATTCAAAGAAACCTCAACATTAGCTTCGTATATACAAAATAAAGCAAAAAAGAAATATGAAAAAGGAAAAAAAAAACAATTGGTAAATATATATACTATGTTAGGTACATACATAGCATATAAGGTATATTTGTAAAAGGTATCAAAACTATATTGAATTTCAAAATAGCAATGATAAGAGATGACAACTAAACAGAAAAAAAATAAAATATTAGGAAAAGAAAGAAAATATAACAATACAAGAACAACAATGCAAAACTAAGTTAAAACATAATAACTACTCATGAAATAACTTTTTCATAGTTTATTTTTGCATAATAATCATTTTCCTATAACAAATCAAGCGAGTGAAGAATAAAAGCATCTGTATAAAAGATAAATACGTTATATATTTTTCTTTAATCGTTAATTGTTTCTTCCTTTTATGTACATTTTGCAAAGTTATGAAAACACAATTGTAATATTCACGTTTGCAATTTTTAATTTGCTTTAAAATGTTAAACAAACAAATCAAAAACAATAACAAGAAAAAAATTAAGAAGTTGTATTATTTAAGTCAACTTGAACGCTTTCATCGTATAAGCTTGGCAGAAGACGTTTCATGTTCATTATAAATATTTTTCACTTGATATATACAAACATATATATATTTTTCAATTACCGCAATCATACATACTTTACATTAGTAATTTAAAAATTAATATTAGTAAAGAAATGCCATTTTTATATTAAAAAAATAAAAAGCGATGAATTGAAAAACTATAATTGGCTTTTCCATTATTATCAATACCGGAAGACACAAGATACTAAAATTCAAAAAACGCCGCGCAATTACTGTAAATCTTATACGACCGCCAAATCATGTGAAAGTAATGTAAAGCTAGCATTACGTGAAGTTGGCTGCGCGCAGTTGTGAGGTCATTTCAAGTTGGGGCTGTCCACCTTTAACAGAACTGGTCCACAGCTGTTAACAGCGCAATAAGCTGAAAAGAAAGAAAAAACAACAAGCAGTCGCTGGAATTCCGAGAGCAACAAAATCGAACGTGTGTGATTTTGAACAACAAATGTTGAAAAGCAAAATTATGTGTCGTTAAATTGCAAAGTGCAACAGCTTATTGCCCATGCGCTAAAAATGCTGCACTCGCGGAATATTACAAAAAGCTTTCAGTATTAATTGATAATTCGCGAAATTTGTACATAATAGATACACAGTGTGAGAAGAGGAGTGAGAGGGAGAGGAAGTGCGAGAGGCAAACAATAGAAAGCTTAAACAATGTGCGACGATGACGGTGAAATTTGTGAGTCAGCGGTGCAAGCGTCGCCGGCGAAGCCAAAGCTAACAATAGCTGAAACTCAAACAGACGTCCAGTTCCAAGACCTGAAACATTACACCAGATTTGCACAGACCAGTTGCCATGCAGCTGCTCCAGATTTGCTGGAAATCGACCAATGGCACCAGGATGAAGTCGAGCATTGGGTGTGCAGCAACATGGAGCACTTCTCTACAGAACTTCTCAGCTGCCTGCGTCAAGAGGCAATCGATGGCCAAGTGTTGCTCGTTTTAACAGAGCGGGATGTGTACGACATGCGCTATAAACTCAACTATAAACTCACCATTGGTGAGATAAAAAAGTTCTGGCTAACGGTAATCCAACTGCAGCTGCAATGGAAGCAGGAACAGCAGCACACGCAACAAAAGTCTTCGCTCGGATACCCTAACAATAATTTGGATGCGCACGTCATACAACCTCATCCAACAGTTAGCAATTTCTTTGTGCCAGTGACTACAACCGATCCATGTCCCTGCCCTCCCGGATCGGAGAATCCCAAAAATATGACCGAGAGCGATTTATTTAGGCAGAAGGGTAAACGTATGGTATCGCCGGAATATTTTAAGACGGCAATTAGCTTAGGTGAGCATTAAGCATATTTCGGTTCAATAGGTCTTATCGGTCATTTTGATCAATTATGAAAATAACCTTGATTTCATTTAATTCCTCTTATCTACAATCACGCTGCATTTCCCTCTCTACACTTATCAGCTTTCCCAAAACGACAACACATTTCCAATAGGAATATGTTAAAAAGAGATATTTATGTACGTTACCCAAATTATAAATTTAGTTACAGTTTTATTACGCCACTGACTCGCGCTGTGCTTTACAGTTATATTTCTTTGGAGGTTATTTCTATGTAGTTTGCTATTGCGCGTATATACATATAGTATGTATACATGTACACACACTATGTATGCAAATGCATGTAGCATTTTCTCCCGCTCGCACTCGCATTATTCTCTGCATGTTTTTGAATTTTTGTTGTTGTTTATTTTGAGTGCGCCTTTTGCGTATTATTGCGTGCACAAATTTTTAAACGTTTCCACTTTCTTAGGAAGAGTGCATGTGAACTTTGCCATTATGTTTGTAAGCGATACAAATTTATTCGAAAAAGTTTTTTCTTACAATAGTGATTCCATAACTGGAATAATCAAGAAATTCGATTTACATATGTACTTTTTTCGACAAGTTTAATCCACACACACATGAAACCAGTAAAATACCTATTAAAATAGTTTGTTTACATAAAATACATGCAAATGTGTTTCCAATTGCATTTCCATTGCAGGCTATTCGTTTGTCGTCACATGGATAACATCGTTTGTGATGGTGATCGTGCACGAACGTGTGCCCGATATGAAACGCTATCCACCGTTACCCGATATATTTCTTGACAATGTCCCCCACATCCCGTGGGCCTTCAATATGTGCGAAATCACCGGTTCGCTGCTATTCACCATTTGGTTTTTTGTGCTCATCTTTCACAAGTATCGAATGGTGTTGTTGCGTCGCTTTTTTGCATTGGCTGGGACCGTATTTCTGCTGCGCTGTGTGACCATGCTGATAACATCGCTCAGTGTGCCCGGCACTCATTTGCAGTGCAATCAGAAGGATTTTGCAATTGATGATCCGAATGTGGATGTGTTTGGTGCTATAGTTATACGAATGACGCGCGCATATCGTATTTGGAGCGGTTTGGGCATGTCCATACAGGGTGTGCGAACGTGCGGCGATTATATGTTTAGTGGCCATACGGTCGCTTTGACGCTGCTCAACTTTTTTATAACTGAATGTGAGTAGATATTGAAAATAAGTTTGATATTTTAAATAATTGTAAATTTTTTCTTGCAGATACCCCACGCAATCTTTATTTTCTGCACACGTTGACCTGGCTTTTGAACATGTTCGGCATTTTCTTTATACTGGCTGCCCATGAGCATTATTCTATCGATGTCTTTGTGGCGTTCTATATCACATCGCGTCTGTTCCTGTACTATCATACTCTGGCAAATAATCGGGCAAGTTTATGCAAAGGATTAAATTTAATTTATCTAATCCTTACCTGTTGCTTGTTTAGGCTCTCATGCAAAGCGATTCGAATCGCACCCGTATCTGGTTTCCAATGTTCAGTTACTTTGAAAACTCTGTTGATGGCATTAT
This sequence comes from Scaptomyza flava, assembly GCA_030179655.1. NCBI lineage: Eukaryota > Metazoa > Arthropoda > Insecta > Diptera > Drosophilidae > Scaptomyza > Scaptomyza flava. Next base: position 8,610,734 of record JARNME010000404.1, read on the forward strand.
ACCCAATGAGTTTGATACAACTGGCACGCTTATTGACTCGTTGGTGCAACATTTAATCAAGGTCAAGGAGGAGGTCTGGTCGATCTCTCATCGTTTCTGGCTGTCCAAAAAGGATATCGCGGCGAGCAAATCATCGTTTTCCATATTTGGCAACTCCACAACAGAATCTCGAAATCATTTGAATGCAACCGCTTCCAATTACATAACTCCGAACCAGTCGCAACTCAGCAACATGACTAACTTCAGCACGAAAGCCACGCCTTCCTCATCAGCTACCTCAACAGCGACTCAGCAGAACGGTACAACGATTAATGACAGCGGCAGTACCTTCGCTGTAGCCTCGGAGACGCTAAGGAACGACTTAAGAACTCTATTGACGGAAAAAAAGGTGCTGTGACTGTTTCAGCTGACTTTCAAGTCTTCCAACAAGGACCACAAATCTTATTTGTTTATCGTCGTTCTACAAAAAGATTGCGGAAGAAAACACCGACTGATAATTTTTATTTAAAAATGTATATCAATACGATTCCCATTGCAGCAGCAGCAGCGGCATCATCTGTATATCTGTATTACCTATTGTGACACTCGCAGTGCCTTCCGGATAGTCTCAATTTTACACAACAATCCCTCCTTCTCTTAGGTAAATAACATTTAGTTTACAAAATGGATTAATGTATCGACAATTACATGGAGTTGTACATTGAAATGTACTTTAATTGGTTATTTGATGTTAATCCTCATTCCGCGTAGTTAAGTTTTATTATTGAAGACTTTTAATGCATTATTTTATAATTCTAAGCATGTACAACAAATTTATTTAAGTTATTTAGTGATAAGTTACAAAGTTTTTGTTAAACGCACAAAATTCAATAAATCAAAATTTTAAATGTGGACTGAAATTTGTATCGATGATTTAAACTTTAAGTTGGTCACACTGCTTAACAATCGAGCGCCATTTATAATCGTTATCGATTGTAAAATTTAAAGTTCTTTTAAATCAGCTTGCTGAGCAGAGAAGACGTGCATGTGTGTAAGAATATTTTCTTAAAAAGTTAGTCTTAATAGAAAATTTACTGAGAGCGGATCTAAAGCTATAATTTTTTTTCGTATTTTTCTCAATACAAAAAATTTATAAAAATTTAATTTTTTTTTTGTATTTTTTCAATTCTATGAACTGCGAACAAACTTGTGATACTTTCGCGATTTTCGATAATTGTGCTGTGTGACTGGCGATTGCCACTTCTTCTTGTTAATAGCGTCGGCGTCGTATTTTGTAGCGGTTTAAGCGAATTTATTCTCGTGTGTCAGGTTCAGCAGTTTAAATTTGTTCACACAGAATATGAAGAAAACGAAACCACAGCTACACGACCATTTAATAACAAATCGTGTGAAGCAGGTAATAATTTAGCTATCAGAACAAAGTTTTTCTACAAGCCGCCGGCACAAAAAAAAAAAAAAAAAAAAGTGCAAAAGCAAGGTTAGTTTTTGGCAGACTATTATTTTAATTGTAATTTTGTTTTATTGTTGCAGTATTTAGAGGAGCATATCGACAAGACCTATTTGGATGTGAAGCAGATGACCCAAGAGTTAATGCACAAATATCCGGAATATTCACGTCGCAAATTCGGTCCATTTAAACAATTGGTGCAACAAGGTAAAGTCAATGCAAATAATATAAACATTTCTGCGCATGACGCCAATATCCATATTTAAATTATTTGGGGTAGGCCCCTGCATATAGCCTGTATGTATGTGTGCATATGACTTATGCCAGCATTTTGTTATCAGCTCTGCTTTTTGCCAAGCGCACGAACTTTATAATAACTATTATCAGGAGCTGCTTCGATATTGTTGTGTCCATGTTTACCTTTTATCTATATATTCAATGCCTTATTTCGACTTGCAGCATTTTCTATAGTATCGGACAGCTACAATTTAGATAAGGAAACTAGCTCCGACGAAGAGGAAGACTATCAGTCTGAGGAAGTTAACCCAGCAGCCAACAACAGCACCGTGAATAACATGATGCAGGGCTTATACAACCGAAAATCACTGGTCATAAAGCCGGCCAACGAGCCAATTGACATTTCCAGTGGCGATGAGAACGAGGATGATCCGTCTGTTAGTCCACCAAATGGTGGCAGTCTGTCTGCTGCATCCGCTACTGCTGGCGACACTCCTCCGTCGAAATCACTGAAGCGTCCATTAGAATCATCGCAAGCAACAACTGGCGTACAGCCGAAGAAAGGCAAGTCTAACAACAGTTAAGCAAAAATAATATTGTTTATAAATTAATTAAATGCTAACCACGAATCCTTCGTTAGCAGGTTTGCCTTCAAACAATAATGCCAATCCACCATTGGGTCACTCTGCGCCCAAGAAGTGTAAGTAACCAAGATGCGTCGTTTTGCTGCTGGCATAAAAACTAACATTTTTTTTTGCTTTTAGTCATTGCAGTATCTGCTAATCTGAGCAAGAGCAACTCTGATGCTGGATCGCGCAAAGATTCGCATCAGCATCACGGACCAGTGCATTCGTATCAACAGCAGCAGCAATTTCTGCAGCAGCAGGCTCATCAACAGCAACAGCAGCATCACCATCAGCAGCAACAGCAGCAGCAGCAGCGTGTGCGCATGTATAAAAAGGAGTTGGAAGTGACCCGCTCGTCGGAGAGTTTTCGAGATATTGGTGGCATGGATGGCACATTGAAAGAACTCTGTGAGATGCTTATACATATCAAATCGCCGGAGTTTTACTTTCAATTGGGCTTGTTGCCCTCACGTGGACTTTTGCTGCACGGACCGTCAGGATGTGGCAAAACCTATTTGGCACGTGCCATTGCAGGCGTAAGTTAAAACATTATTTTTAATTGATTTAATGCTCTTTTTTAATATGCTTCATTTTGTTTAAAGCAATTGAAAATGCCGCTGCTAGAGGTGCCAGCAACAGAGTTGATTGGCGGCATCTCTGGTGAATCGGAGGAGCGCATACGCGATGTCTTCGATCAGGCAATTGATCATTCGCCATGCGTGCTTTTTATTGATGAAATCGATGCCATTGCTGGCAATCGCCAATGGGCTGCCAAGGATATGGAGCGTCGCATTGTTTCACAGCTGATAACCAGCTTGGATCAACTGAAGGCTACCGAATTTGGTCAATCTGTTGTTGTTATTGGCGCCACAACACGTCCGGATACTCTGGATCCGGGTCTGCGTCGCATTGGTCGTTTTGACCATGAGATTGCCATACACATCCCTTCACGCAAGGAGCGTCGTGAAATATTGCGCATTCAGTGCGAAGGTTTATCGATTGATGCAAAGCTCAATTATGATAAAATTGCTGAAATGACGCCCGGTTATGTCGGCGCTGATCTCTTGGCATTGGTCTCCCGTGCAGCAACTATTGCTGTGAAGCGCAGATCGATGAAGAAGTTTCGTGAGCTGCACGCAGCTAGCGAATTAAATATGACCACAGTGACCTTGGACGATGATGAGCCCAGTGAGGAGAAACAAGAGGAAAAGGGGCCGAAAGCGAATTTGGGGCAAACGCCCGCCAAGGAGAAGCTACCAGCTGACGATGAACCAAACATGGACATTATCCAGGATAAGCCGGAAGAAGCCACAAATGGTGAAAAACCCATTGACGAAAAAATCACTGAAGAAAAGAATACTGTTGAAGTCAGCGTGGCTCCCATGGAAGTAGATGAGAAAGAAGATAAAATTGAAGATGAAACCGAGACTCAAACAAAGGCTGTTGCTGAGACTGCCAAGCCTGAGGCGGTGGTGCAACCAATCGCAAGTGAGAAATCGCCCATTCTGGCCGATGATTTCTACGAGCCCACATTAGCCGAATTGACAAATTTCCTTGACAATCCGCCCGAGGAATTTGCTGATCCCAATTTCTGTCTAACTCAGGAAGATTTTACTGCCGCTATTAAAGTGATGCAACCATCGGCAAAGCGTGAAGGTTTCATCACAGTGCCGGACACCACCTGGGATGATATTGGCTCGCTCCATAATATACGGGAGGAGCTGAAGCTAGCTGTGCTAGCTCCTGTCAAGTATCCCGAGATGCTGTCACGCCTCGGTCTGGAGGCACCATCGGGTGTGCTACTATGTGGACCGCCAGGTTGTGGCAAAACTCTGCTTGCCAAGGCCATCGCCAATGAAGCTGGCATTAATTTTATATCCGTTAAAGGACCTGAGCTGATGAACATGGTAAGTGATCCGACTGATGCTAAAATTATTCGATTATTCATTGCACTTTCTGTTTGCAGTATGTGGGTGAAAGTGAGCGTGCAGTGCGTGCTTGTTTCCAACGCGCTAGAAACTCTGCCCCATGCGTCATCTTCTTTGATGAATTCGATTCGCTGTGCCCCAAGCGCTCAAATGGTGGCGATGGAAACAATTCTGGCACACGCATCGTTAATCAGCTGCTGACTGAAATGGATGGTGTTGAGGAGCGTAAAGGTGTTTATATTCTGGCTGCCACCAATCGTCCGGATATAATTGATCCGGCCATATTGCGTCCAGGCCGCTTAGATACCATACTGTACGTAGGATTGCCGCAGGAGCAGGAGCGTGCTGATATCCTTAAAGCCACCACCAAGGTTAGTATCCGATATATAATAAGAGAGTAAAACACTTTCAGAAATTTTGTTATCATAGAATGGCAAGCGTCCCGTGCTCTCCGATGATGTGGATCTAAACGAGTTAGCCGCACAAACCGATGGCTATACTGGGGCTGATTTGGCCGGTTTGGTTAAGCAAGCCTCAATGTTTTCGTTGCGCCAATCGCTTAGCCATGCTGATACAAAATTGGATGATTTGTGTGTGCGTAAACAGCATTTCGAAGAGGCTCTTAAGCAGCTGCGTCCTTCGGTTAGCGAGCAGGTAACTTAATAAAATTAATTCTTTAAATAAAACTCGGTTAATGATGCCATATATTTTTAACAGGATCGCAAGGTTTATGAGAAACTGCGCCAGAAATACGCAGCTCCGCGTATCCCGTCTTTTGAGGCCAAGTGAAAAAATCTCAGCGCTCGGCTTTGTTGATCTAGTATTTAAAAAACCTTAAAAAAACCAACACACACACAAGCAAAGACATGAAGGCTATTGCGCATATTCCTAAATTTTATTTTTATGTAAAAACAAATTTATGCTATTAACACAAATAAACTTTGGGACCAAGCCCAGCCAAGTTTCAATAATAATCTTTTTAATAATATAATACCGGGTACACAAACACAAAACATTCACTACTATAATGGTGCATCGCCTCGTGCGGCACGTTTTGCCAATGGCGCTGTCAACGCCCTTTTGGGCAATGCAGATTTTGCCATGTGTTGCTTCTGCAACTGGAGAATATCCGCATGTTGCGTGAGAATTGTGCGCTTGACACGCTTTTTGATTTTCTTTCGGATTGGCGATTTCTTTTTCTCCTCGGTAGGAGTATCGGCATTAATCGAATTATCACCAGCTCCCACTTCAACGTAGCCCAATGGCTTTGGCGCCTTTGGCTCCTCATCACGTCTTATGCTCTGGCGTAGATCGAAGGCGTTCTTGCACATCTCGCGTATACCAAACCAGCTCTCATGACCAATCTGGCTGATCATTTCTACGGGCGGCTGAAAGCCCAGTTCACGCGATGGCAACTCCATTACCAAAGCCAAGGGAGTCTTCAATACACCATAAACATAATCCACAACAGAACCGGCAATGGTGCGTTTGGTCAGACCGCTTATACTGCCCGTACGATATTCGCGTCCATTGTAGGATTTGATTGCATTGCGTCCGGTTGTTGCTAGCGTGTCGAGTTCGCGCCAGTAAAATGGTGTTTCCCGACAGTAACCATAGGGATACATAATGCTCTGGCCGTAAGAGTGCAAGGCTAAGTAAAACAACAAATTTGGCGCCAGATTGTCCAATATGTTACGCATGGCTCGTGTCTCCGGCTCAGAGAAGGGATGCTCGCCCTTGTACGTATTGCGATTGCCTTTCGTTGGACCGCATTCCCAGAATATGTCATAGTTGCGATTGCAATCAGTGCCCACAAATTTGGAGCCTTTATGCGGTCGGCGATTCTTGCGCCAGTTGCGATTCTTGAAAGGATTAAAATTGAATGTGCAAATAAACATACATATTAACGCGTACTCACCTTATTGCGTGAGTACTCATAGCCATCGGGATTCACTAGCGGCACTATGATGAAACGCAAATTGCGCAGCATCTCAATATTCCGAGTATATCGCTCGGTCAGCTGATAAATGCAATTGAGACTGGTGCTCACTGTTATCCATTCTCGGGCATGTGTTCCCGCCTCAATGAAAATAATGTTGCGATTCTTCTCGCCCGGTAGCACAATGGGACCCTTGGCACCTTTGACCTTTTGCATATTCGCCTGCTGGGTTGCCTGCATGCGCATTATGGGCGGAAGTTCGGTATTATCGGGATTCATCCAATTGATTTCGACGGCTCGCACTTCACGCTTCTCATGCGTTATGCCCAGCGTATAAAGCTTGACAAAGTTCGAATAACGATGGACTACATATTCCAAATACTGATTAATCTGTGCATAATCCAGATATGTGTGTATCACATCAGGGCGAGGTATGACCACGCGGCGCAATTGACTTGGGGGCACTGCAGTTGCGGGAACCTTTGGTACAGCTCGCGCTTTCACCTTCTTGGAACGTTTTGTGTTTGTGGGTTGCATTTTGAATTTGGATAAATAGCGATAAAAGTTATATAAGTTTCCAACAATACTATTTGGCACAAGAAATTTGAAATCTGTCTTTACTCAGCACACAACAATAATGAATATTTAAAAATAGTTTTTTGGAATGCCATTTTAGCTGAGCGCTGAATAAATTCTCGATAGCCTGCTATGGATTATTTTCTTACCTGGTGCTCGACTTGAAGCAGCTGCTCCACAAGGACGAGACGTGCGAGCCCTTTGGGCCTGGCTGCCATTGTGCGATCCAAACGGCTTACCCGTTGGAGTTTTTATCAACATTGCATTATAAAAAGTGGAGACGATGACGGAGCAGCAAAAAGTGGCACAGTGCCTTACTGCCACAATGCCACAATGCCACACATCCCACGAAGCGTGGGCGCAACACAAGAGAAAGAGAGTTCGCATTTGGGTTAAATTGGGACAGCGACAATGTTTAATAAGTTGGGCACGGTACAGGCAGCTTGTAATGCGGAATTGGTTTTGTATTCCCGCTGTCCTTCTTGGCTGGGCTGCAACTGGCTGCCACAAAACGCAAATATGCTAAATGTCAGACTTGGCCTAACCGATTCCCCCGGTTGAGTGTTTAGGCAGGCAGGCAGGAGGGCAGCCATTCAGGCAGGTAGCTAAAAGCGCAGGCACGTGCTATGCTAATAAACAAGGAAGCGTACGATTCCAAAACAGAGGCTCCAACATTGGCGTGCCGTCCCGGAAACGGAGCAACTGTAAGTTGGTCTATGGAACAGGCCTTTTACTAGCAAGAAAACTCATTTTGGAGATTGCCTATAGAAAACACTGTGCTACAGGAATATCGATGTGTATGTGAATCAAATAATGTAGATGCAAGGCTTTAGTAATGACTGACTGATATTAAAGTTCAGCACAAACGGTAAGACAAACAGATCGAATTTTATCGGGAAATTATTGCATATGGCCCGAGGGGAACGCTTAATTAATGTCGTCCTATACACGCCTGCCATATGCGGTGTTAATAAACGTAAGAAATACAAAATGAGGTATTTTTTACATACATCATCTATCATTTGTAATTTTTGTTTGGTTGCATAGTGTAACTTTGTGCTCCAACAAACGTCATGTCAACGCAAAAATCAAATGTGCAGGGTCGGAACTGACGAAACAGACATATACATACGTACACATAAATAAATATGTAAATATGTATTTACAAACATAATACATACATACATACGTAATATGAATGCATTTATAGGAACATCGCCCGCGACACAACCAGTTGATTTATACAGAAAACAAGGTTCGTGTTGATTTTCATTTAACGGTCTTTTAGTCAACTTCCTGACACAGTGACTGCCATTTATTTACGTCTGGATATACTTGTATAAACCTAGTACAAGTACGTCAATGCACCCTGTTATTGTACAATATATCAGCTTTGCATATCGGTATTGAGAACGCTAGCTATTGAAATATAAATATTATCTAATTAATCAATCTACTCACAACAATACTTTAATGATTTTCGCTTAACATATGTATCTCGATCTGGTTTGGGTTTTTTAAAAGTTCCACTTTTAGATCCTACATTGTTGACAGTTTGCCAGTACACATTAAAATAATTCCCTAGGTTATTTTTGTGTTGTTTTTTTCTACGTGGCAGAGACACGCAAAGGCCCAGACAAGTTGGCCAGTCAGTCAGGGGGCGTTTCTGAAGTATGCACATTATGTCATTAGCATGTTGGCAAAAATAAAAGGGCTACAACTATGTTTTTGGGAGCGATGGGAACACACAAAAAAAAAGAAACTCTGACTAAATGTTCCCAGTTTGTCGCTTTGAGTTTTTTATTTTTGTTTTTTTGTAGACTTGATGACGAAATGTGTGGCAGCATAAAACTGGCTACAAATTAACGAAATTCCTGCAATTATGCCAAACAAAACATAAAAGCACAAACCTCAGACCTGCCTCAACAAAGGACAACAACTAATAATATAGAACACTGCATATTTTTGCATTTGTTATATGGCATGGCAATTTAACTTTTGTTATCCAATTTGCTGTAATCGGATGGCTTATAAAGTTATGTTGATTTGTACACGGAGATATGACAGGTGGTTAGCATATTGTCAAGTCTTAGTTAACCTACATTCACAAGGTTTTTGGCAACAGCTGTTGATTGCAGGGATTGTTAATGATAAGAAATAAATAAATACTGTGGAAATGATTAAATATTTCTCATATATTTAGTAATTATTATGTAATTGCTCTTGATAGTCAACTCCACCTATAAGACCCATTGGTCTTCTTCTTGTCGTTCTTATTGTGGGTCGCTTGGTTGTTTGCCAAACTTTTCTTTGTGTTGGTCGTGTAGTTGTAGGAAGCGTGACATGAACTCTTTTGATTCCAGCAATCTTCTCCAGATCTTCGATGCGATCGATGAGGTCATCCAGATTATCCAATTTCTTGCATTGAATCCTACATTTATTAACTTCTGCATCGTTTTTACTAAGTCTGTCAAGTGCATCTTTAAGCTGCTTTTCCATTTCTTCAACTCGCTTCGCCAGCTGTAAAGCCTTGTCCATATCCTTGCGCAAGGCCTCGAGCTGCTTCTCTAGAAGTTCCAAGCGTTTCTTTATTTTATCGTCTTCTTGACAGTTGTTTTTTGTTTTATATAAAGCGTTGCATTTGCCATTTAGATCCTTGAGTCTATTTTCAGTTTGATGTTTAAATTCATCGACTTCCTTTTGTCGTTCTTCATTCGCTTTTCTCAGTTCTTCCAATTGTTTTTTTAAGTTGTTCGCAATTTCGTTCAGTTTATCATCGTTTTTATCAAGTTTGTTTTGGATTGTGGCGAGCTCATCCTTTGTTTTAGCTATTTCAGCTTCCAACTTTTTGATACGATCATCATCAGAGTTTGAGCTATTTGAACTCTTTTGCAAGACATCATCTAAACGCTTCTGCAAATCTTTCAGATCCGCTTCTAGTTTTTCAATGTGATCCTTGTAGCTCTTGCCCATGTCTGTAATATTTTGCATCATCTGCTCAGCATCTTTGGTCAGCTTATCAATTTGTTTACAACAACTTCTGGCCTTATCAGTCTCACGTTTTAGCTCGTCTGTAGAGGGGCAAACATTTTTATTGATTGACTGTTGTAGTTCTTGTAATTTGTTTATTTTTTCTTCAGTTTTCTTTAGATCATCCTTAAGCACCTGGCACTGTTCATTTAGTTTGTTCATTTTACTCAACTTATCGGAGAGTTCTTTAACTTTTTTGTCCAAATTTTCAAACTTTTGGCTGTCAGAGTTTTCTAATAAAGCCGGTACGTCTTTATTTTCTTCTGTTCCACAGGACTTTTCACAGTTTTGCAAAACTTTTTCCGAATTTTCAGCATGCTTTTTCAATTCCCCAGCAATATTTTTTAATGATCCATCTTGCTCATTTTGTTTTTCTTTCATTTCCTCAAGCTGCCCTTCTAGTTTTTTGGCTTCATTTTTGCTCTCAGTCTTTGCAGTTTCAATTTGATTTGTCAGATCTTTCAATTTCAATTCTAATTCTTTGCAACATTTTGCCGATTCCTCTTTATGGTGTTTCTGTTTCTGTTCCTGATTATCTATCAGATCCTTTAGTTCATTAAGCTTGCTTTTGAGCGCTTCTTGACTTTCCTTTACTTCATCCTTTTGCCTTGTGCTTTCCTTTGTCTTTTCAATAAGTTTCTGATTTAAGTCCTCCAATTGCTTCAGCAAATCATCTTCAACTGCTTTGAGTTCTTTTTTTAATAGCTCACAGCAAGTTTGCATGTTCTTTCCGGCAAGTAACTTTAATCTGTTTATTATCATATCCAAGTCTTTGCCTAAATCTCCACTTGCCAAAAGCGGCTTTTCTACTGTTATTTCGTTTTTGACTGAAAGTCCCGTAATATCCTTAAATATATTATCCATTGTATGCTTTTCATAGAAGCAACAATGCTCGGCTTCAATCCGTTCCGGACGTGTGGTATTCAAGGCATCCAACAGTTGAGCTAAGCGCTGATTAAAACGCGTAAGTTGTGCATTTCTCACAACCTCCTCATTGATCCAGCGTACAATCACATCGTGACTCTCACAGGCAACTGCAGGCGGACTGCGAGCATGTGGATAAATGTTTTCTTCTAAGACGTCATCATAGTCGTAAAACCCAAATGCTTTCATTTGCCCATGTGCTGATAAGAGCATGAGCAATAATTGCAGCGACTTCATAAGGTGCTGTACATGATGTTGTTTAATTGCAATTAACTCACTTTTTTTTTTTCGTTGTGTAAACTCACCAATAATTGCGTTTTCCGCGTTCTCGATGCTCCGCTTCCAAAAGATCCAGACTAACTGAACAACCTTTGGGAGCACTGAACAGAGCTTTTCATCCAAACTGCACTTTGGACAGTAATCGATTTGCATGCTATGACTATAAACAGCCGAGAGTTGCAATCATGGTTTGCAGCAAAATTTCAAACAAATATTGGTTAATATTATTATTCAAAAAATCATATTCGGATTATTGTTCTACTATGAATAGCGACTCTATTAACAAATCATTTCAAGGCATTTTTCACATACGTACATATGTGAGACAAACAAGAATTTAACATTTGTTCGGGTGCCCAATGATTATTTTCATGGTTAAGGTCACAAAACAAAGTAGCTGGTGGTTCACAGGGCTTTTGATATGTTGGTTGGGGCGTTGACAGAGACCAAAACAGAACTATAAAAATGGATAAAATATATGAAAATGCAAGCAATTAGGTTTGGATCCAAAGATACCCTGTCGGTTAAAAGTGTATCTCACTTGATGTTGGTAGAGCTTCATTTATTTAAAGTTGAATGCGTAAGCGATAAAAAATATTTTTTTAAACTCATTATTTGAGGCAAGACATTTTATTTGTATTTCCTACGTACAGGGTATAACGGCAATCTTATATTCATATCTGTATATATATTGTTAGTTAATGGGATTATTAAGTAATAATTGTATGTTTTGCTATGCTCATTTTTTTTTTAGACTACGCGGTCAAGACGAAAAGTTGAATGCCCTGAGTTTTAAGTAAGAGCATCATTAAGCTGATTGAAATGACGTAGAACTTAGAACGAGTCTTTGAAAGTTAAACCAGCTAGACGAGCGACAGTGGTATTATAATCACAGTTAATTAAAATTTAATATGCAAATTAGAGCAAACATGTTTTTATTTTGGCAGCACCACCGGAAACATGAAGCTTGATTTGTTTAAAGAACAAATGCCTCGATGTCTCCAACAGTTAGAAACACTTATTGATCGCAAGCGATCTATAAAAATAGATCGCTGTTCAAGCGGAAGTGACCAAAGCGACACTTAAGTGTCACAATTGCCAAAACACTTAACGTTATTAAAAAAAAAAAAAAATTGAGAGGCATATCATTCGAAGAGTGGCAAACGAATAGCACGATGATGGCTTCAGTTAGCCATGACGTTAAGCTATTTACAAATCAGTCTTTCTGTTTAAATGAGTTTTAATGTTTTAATGAACTCAAACCACGCATGTTTCGTATACGATTATCTTAAGTTTTTTAATACTAGTCTCATCAGCTGTTGCTTCTTCAGCTTATTGTGGCAACTCTAATGGACCACACGTTTTGTTGTTTAGAGTGGCAATAGAAACGTTCATACAGCTTCCGGCTGAGCTCGACATTTTGACCTTGCACGCCATAACAAAATCAATAGTTCACTGCTCGAATAAAGCCTGGCTAACCGAATTAGCTCTTCGCGCGCATCTTGTGTTTGTAAACTTTAAAATTAATATCATTAGAACAGAAATCTAACATTTTACCACTCGCCATATAGCCGGCGAGTCTGTATATTCATGTCAGACCGTGACATTAGGAAGACAATGCGCAAAGTTGGCCCAAAGCATAGCACACACATACATATACCCGGATCACACAGATGTATAATTCAAGTTCCTCTATAAAACCAGTAAATAAACAAGTATCGGCTTCAGAATCGATTTAAGACCCGCGACACGCGGATGAAATACGCAAGAAAGATCAAACATTATTGATTTGGACCCAAAGTGATCAAATCGTACAAACAAGTTTAGAAAATACAAAACCATCGACAATATTCTTGGAGAAAAAAGAAATATGTACATTAATTTGAGCTTGCCAAAAATTATGCAAAACCGAATTTATTGGAAAGAACTTAGCAAGTTCTGATCGAAATAAAGTATATATAACTGACGCGTGCCGTGATCGTCTTTCGAAAGAATAAAAAAAAACGCCTTCCGCAAATGACGCGTTTGCATTCGCCCACAAAAACGTCTTGGATTTTGAAGTCTTCATTTAAAAGCACAAAGGGATTGGACCGCAACACCATCAGCACTGACCTTGACACTCACTTTTCTTAAATAAAGACATACATAACAACGATACGAAAATAAAATTTACGGGTTTTTGGCTTTGGTAACGCGTCTTCTTTCTCAGCCGCGCTTCGAGCTGCCCGACAGTCTTTGGCCGAAACGGAGCTGAAACACACGAAACGGGCTGCGTTCAGCGTTTAACATAAAACTACAGCTTAACTCAATGCAGTTGGGCAGATGTGAATTTATTACATAACGCTTTTCAAGTGCAATGTGCACAAATAATCAGATTCAACATAAAATTACCAGTTAAAAAAAATCGAAAGAAAGAAAAAACAAACTAACAAGTGAATCCATGCTTCAACCACTCAGCTCAGCTGCATATTTTATTTTATATATAACTTGTGAAAAAAATCACTCTAAACAAACGAAATAAGTAGCAGCTGCGGCCAATTGTTAAGTGCTCAAAATGTGTTTTAAAATCGTGTGTAGTTTGTTGCTTTGTCTCATCGGCTTCGCGTACTCCAGCAGCTCCAACAATCTGGCTGGCTATGAAGGGTAATTAGCACAATATATTATATTAAAAAAATGGCTATAAATAAATTTATTAAGTTGAAAAGCACATCAATCAAAAAGCTAAATTTAAGCAATGAAATGTTTCTTTTTATTTTTGATTTAATTTGATGATTTCTGGCCAGTGGGAAACTGGTTTAGGCTTTTATTATGTGCTCATCACTTAAAAAAAGCTCGTCTGTTTATGGCTTCAGCTTACCAGTAGCAAGTGCTTCCAAATTATTGCAGCTATTTTCTTTTGATCATCTACCAGCGACGCATTTCGCGTTCGATCCAGTAAATTGGCACAAGTGCCAAAAAAATGTATATAAGCCCCATATCCAGCATTGTTAAAGTATCAATTTGGCACTTGAATGTCACATATGGCATTGTCAAAAAGGATGCGATCAATGCATGACGTATGCATACGGGACACCAGACAGTAGCAAATTCTTTAAATTTTTCAAACATATCGAAGCTTTAATTTATTGTTGTTCTTATTGAATTATGTAGAATGTTGTAAAGCTACTATAAAAAGCTACTACGATTGAAAACTTGATGTTGACATTTATCAACAAATTCGGATAAGAATCAGTTTGAAAGATTGCGATCCATTTCATGACCAAGATTTGTTGTAGAAGTACATACAATTTGATAATATTTAAGTATGATACTTTCTTTCTATTGAAGTTAATAAAAAACTGCAGCTGGTCATTTTTTTTTTTCATTTAATTTGGATACATTTGTTTGCCTTATTTGCATTCAGGTTCTTGTATTAAGCAACTCGTTAACATTTTAGGAGCTCATTTGACAGTCAATGTTGTATCAAATAAAAACGTGTTGAAAGCAACGATTGTCATTGTCAGATAATTAGACGTTGTCATTAGCATTAGCAATTGAACAAAACGTTTGCCCGGTTAGAGCAAATTTACAGAAAAAAACAAACCCAACTCAACCACACGCCCATGACTGCGATTCCATTCACGATGATACCGCAAACATAATATATGCAAATGCCAAACTGATCGCTGTGTAAATGTTTTGGCAGAAGGTGTCAGCAAATTGCTTGCCGTCTCAACAGCAGCTTTGAGGGGCACACAAGGCGTATGTGTGATGCATGCATGCAATGGAAACATGATGAAAATTGAAAAACTACAACAACTCGATATTTAATTAATGCGCAAAATGTTTGCTTCCTTCCGTTTGTTTTTCTGTTATTATTATTTATTACTATTGTGGTTGTTTCAACACAATACGTTTTTAGTTTTGATGTTCAAAAATAGATGCTTAATATGCAAACATAATGCATACATATAAAGATATTTTTGGCAAGGCCGACAGCAGCAGCAGATTAAAATCATCATACAAACAACGGCGCTTCATTTGCATAAAATGTTAAAGAAAATTTACAGCAACTGCAACTAATTTAATCTAAAAACCAAAATATTCACATGTTAACAGTATTAGCTAGCTGTGTTTTCATTAATACATTTTTTTTTAACCACTCTTTGACGGCTGTTTCTGCTGCTGTAGATAAAAGAGATATGAATATTGTTGGCAGGCATTTAATTAAATTATATATCATTCATTGTTGTATGCCGCTGTCGACGGCGATGCCAAACGTGATTAGCCTCATATTTGAATGTTGTTTTGATTTTAGCTACTTCATCTTCTCTCATCTCCATAATTAAGCGCCCCCGCATCCAGTGCCGTTGCACATGATGAATATGCATAGATTTTCAATAGTTTGTTGCCTATTCATGTTGTGGAATTTTGTGAAATGATAAATTGGTCACAAATTCATGAGAGGTGGCAAAACGCCAATTGGCCAAGCGACGACATCGAGATCGAGGCGTTCAGCATTCATTTTTGTGAATCAACAACTTATTTTACCATTTTTCGGGCGCCACAAATTAATTTTGTTGTCCAATTAGCCTCAAGACATATGGGTGTGTATGTGTGTAAAGCAATTGATTTTTGGGTTTTTTTTCGCAATTTTAATTGGATATTTATTATATTTACAATTGCATGTAAATGGGTTTACCCATTGGTTGATTAAGAACACGATCAATCAACCGATCTGTCACAAACTGAAATAAGAACGAATGCATTCAAATAAATAGAATGTTATTTATGTAAGCTCATTAGGGAAATTATTAATCATTCAATACAGCTATATTCTATTTGGAATTTTCATCTTCAGTTTCACTTGAAGTTTTAAAGAGATGGTTTAAAGATTTACTCATATGCCTAAGATTATAGATCCAACTTGAAAATCGCCTTTCTTTCTTTTTAGCTACACAAAGTATACGGTGGTGCATGGCGATGACAGCGCTTTTCGCTACATGGTCGATCTTCAGACAAACGATACAGATATAGACTTTTGGCTGCTCACACGAAATATGTCCGTCTTGACTGTGGCTCCGCATCGGAAGCCGCAATTCGAGTCACGTCTCTTGCAGTTGGGCGTTGATTATCAAACGCAGCCTTTGATGGATCTGATGGCATCACTGGAAGGCAATAGTACCTACACCGATGATGATTTGGATGAGTGTCAGTCGGGTGATTGTGAATCCGAGCGTTCACATAATCGCCAGCGTCGCCAGGCACGTGGATTCTTTTCGCATTATCCACGTTATAGTGAGATACTTAACTTTATGAGTGGACTTGCATCGCGTTATCCTCAGTTCTGTCGCTACGAATCGTTGGGTCGCTCTAACGAGGGTCGTCATATTGCTGGACTCTCGATTTCACTGAATCAGCGAGTACGTCCTCGTCGTGTGGCCTACATTCAGGCAACTACCCATGGTCGGGAGTGGATTACAGCCCAGACAGTTCTGTACCTGGCCTATGAGCTGCTCAGTAATCTGAGAGCTTTCCAGCGTATACTCAATGATGTGGAGGTGTTCCTGGTGCCGCTCGTAAATCCCGATGGCTATGAATATACACACTCAACGGTAAGTAATCGACAACAGCGACATGATCTAAAATAAAGTAGTCAAAATCTATGACTAATCTTATTCGAAAGAAAATGTCTGTTTTTGATAGTGATTAGATTTTAAAGTTACGAACGTACAGGTCTAAAAATATGTAAAATTGATTAACTAAGTTTAGGTTTTACTATTTTTAGGATCGTTTCTGGCGCAAGAATCGTCATCGCTTTGCTGGACAGCGTTGCAGTGGTGTTGATCTCAATCGTAACTTTGGCAATCACTGGAACTATCAGGGCGCCAGTCAGAATGTAAGCAACCTGTTGTTGAAATTTGACTTTGACCTTCAATTTTTTAACAAAACAATCAAAAAAAAAAAAAACCAATTCACAGCTCTGCTCCGAAGTTTATTCGGGCACATCGCCAAACTCGGAGCCGGAAACAATGGCTGTGGTGCGCTATTTGGAATTCAATCGTAATCGTGTGAAGCTCAGCCTGGATGTGCACTCATTTGGCAAATTCATTTTTTATCCCTACGGCTATGCGAAGTAGGTGTTGAGGCTTTCTTTTTGATTTTTTTTGGGCGGCTGTGCTACGCAAAAAAGAAATTCAATTTACTTTTCAATTAATTGCTAAAAGCAATTAAAAAAGCGAATATTTTCCGACTGGATGTATTTTTAAACTTTCACCCATCCATTTCGCCCCGATACAGAAACACAGTGCCACCCACCGTGGGCACATTGCGTTCAGTGGCATTGAGGGCCGCCAACCAAATCGCCAAATATCGTGGAACACGGTATACCATCGGCACCTCCGCCTCCATACTGTACGAAGCTTCTGGAAGTCTGGATGACTTTGCCTATGGCAATCTGGGCATACCCTTGTCCTATACGCTCGAGCTGCCCGGTGACGAGTTCCATGTGGCCGCCTTTGACATCATACACGTCTGCAAGGAGACATTTGCCGGCTTTGTTGAGTTTATCCGGCATGTTAGTCTGTATTAAAAGTACTTCTTTTGTGGAGAGGTACAGCATTTAAGCAATTGAATTTATAATTGTTAATTAAACTAATTAGTTTCGTCGTCGTTGTCGTTGTTAGGCATTAAATAAAAAAATGTGAGTTAAAATTACAACAGTCTTTTTTTTATTGTTAAGGAACTGTTTCACTTTTACTCATCAAGCACGTTAGTCAGCCATAACAGAAGCGTTCGTTCAATGATAAATAATTGATCTCCATGTACTATCGGCAGCAGCTCCAGTTAAGTGAAAAGTAAGTTCACCATGGCATATGTATCGAAATTTTCGGCCATAATCCTGCTGAAACTTTGCACAAATGACATCGTTTACCCTTTCGAGTGCTGCTTTGGCCTTTCGGCCTGGCAGGATTACAAGGATTTTGAAGTGCTTGAGCTAAAGCCACGTGAAGACACCCAATAGAACCTTCTGCATAAGTTGACAAGGGAGAACCCACACAGGGATTTCCTTGCAGCGCGTCGCAATTACAATGAGACTAGAAAAGTCAACACTGAGTTGAAAGTTTAGTTAAATCTACTGAAAATACATTCCAAAAAACATCAACTATTTTTAGATGATTTATCCACGCTGATTGAGGCTCAACGAGCTGAGAATCAACGGAGTAAATCACTCTCCTCGTCATCTTATCTCGACGTAATGCCGGCAGTCAATGCGGATGGTGATGAGTTCACTCATAAAGTCCACCTGGGCTCCAGAGAGTCGCGATGATAGCTCCTCATCAAACCGTGCTGAGGAAATCTATCGTGGCGAGCATGCTTTCTGGTTTCGTGACATCCTGCTGCAATGTAGCAATCGTTTGACAATTTATTGTCATGGATCTTGTAATGGAATTTATAGTTATGGTAATGTACATCATAACTCAATAGTTGCTATCACAATAGAAATTTTTTCTCGGTTTTGATCCATGGGTCTCGCGCATTGAGGGCATTTTAAAAGAAAATTGTGTGGGTGTACGAGCGACGACCATGGAGGTGATAAGACGTTATCAACCGTAGTCGTAAATAAGTAGCTGATTAACGTTTCAATGCTTTTTATTTCTTAGATCAGTTGATAAGATAGGATTAGATAGGATTTGGCTATTTAAGTGACTGCTTAGGGGCCACGCGTGTCTATAGTCTATTGATCGCCCAACAATGTTACGTTCAGGATTATTGACACTGCTGTTGAGCTTAGCTGTAATAGCCGCCGAACAAAGTCTTGACGGGTAAGTACGAAATGGGTTACTAAGGATATTTTTTGTATTCAACTTCCCTTAATTGCAGCTATCGCATCTATGAGGTTACCCCCCAAAATGCAGCACAGGAAGAGTTGCTGCTTGATCTCAGCCAGCAAGGTTACGATTTCCTTAGCTTACGTCGCTTGGTGGGACATCCTTCACGAGTGATGGTGACTCCCGAGCAACTGAGCAACTTTGAAGCTTTGCTCACGAAACAGCTGATGAGCTATCGCCTGATCAATAGCAATCTGGGTGAAACCATTGAGGCGGAGTTTGCCCAGCGCCAACATCAGCGTCGCCTTTCACCTATTACAGGAAAGGGTCGTTTGAGCACGGAACGTTATTATACGCACGAGGAGATTACTAGCTATATTGATGACCTGGCCCATCGGTATCCGACCCGTGTGTTGGTCAAGACCGTCGGATGGTCGTATGAGAAGCGGGCTCTAAAAACAATAACCATCACCAATGGCGATGGACATGCGCACAAAAAGGTAATATTTATGGATGGTGGTTTCCATGCGCGCGAATGGATCTCGCCAGCGACTGTGCTTTATGTGATCGATCAGTTAGTGGAGCACTTTGAGCACAATGCTGATCTACTCAAGGACTACGACTGGGTGATTTTGCCAGTGGTTAACCCCGATGGTTATGAGCATACCCAGACAGGCACATTTGCGCGCATATTCCGCAAGACACGTCAACCCTATAAATCATTGGGTCGGACCTGTTATGGCGCTGATCCCAATCGGAATTTTGATTTCCATTGGAATGAGGGGGGTGCTTCATCGTCACCCTGCAGTGACACATTTGCCGGTCCAACACCTTTCTCCGAGCCGGAGACAATTGTGGTGCGTGATCTAATGCACTCACTGGCGGATCGTGGAAGCATGTATCTGACCTTACACTCATATGGCAACTACTTGCTTTATCCTTGGGGCTGGACTAGGTTAGAAAGTACTCTTACCTCAATTCGAAACATGACTTTATATAATCCTTCTATTCACAGTGCTTTGCCTGATAATTGGAAGGATCTTGACGAAGTAGCCAGGGCTGGCGGTGATGCCATAAAAGAGGCTACTGGCACTGAATACGCAGTTGGTAGCTCCACCAATGTTTTGTACGTTGCAGCTGGTGCTAGTGATGATTACGCTTTCTATGCCGGCTTCAATATCTCCATCACAATGGAACTATCTGAGGGTGGTATAACTGGCTTTGATCCACCAGCCAACAAAATTCATGAGTTCGTAACGGAAGCTTGGATTGGCATTCGTGCCATGGCGGAAAAAATTATCGAAAAGTATTAAGTAATACATTTGTTTCGTTATGTTTGGGTCTAAGAGTAATAAAATGAAATGAAAAAGGAAACAAAAATATACTGACTATTGAACTACTTACTCAGTCAGTGAGGAAAGAAGAATTGTTTTATTTATACAAATTGTTATTTAATTATGATTTCGGTTGTCAACGATTAAATAAAGCATAGAAGTTAATGACTTATCGCTAAAGTATATTTTATAGCCGAGCATGACAATTCTTAATCAAATCGACCCATATATATACATATTTATGAACTTTTAATTCATTGTTGAGTTAATAGAATACTAGCTTTGCCGATATTTTTGATTTAACAACCCATTTACTGATTACTTTGAGTGGTCTAGCAACTTGTGTGATAACAAATTTGATTAGAATTCTAGTGCTTGGAAAGTTTGATAGATTGTCGACAGTTTTCTCAAAACTGGCAACGTGAAATGATGAAACTACTGTGGTTTGCCTTATTTTGCCTGTGCATAGCAGTAACCTATGGAAAGGAAAATAGTTTTTACAAAGAGTGAGTCTGTTGTTCATTGAGATGATTTTTGAACTAATTGGGAAACAGTTTTAAGATCTATGAATTGGCCAAGAAAACTCGTTCTGATGCAGTTGATTTGGTATTGTCGGAGTTGGTAAAGAATGAACTATACTATGAGGTGTACAAGGATGATGAAACATCTGCAAAAATTATGGTTCATCCAGAGGCACAGCCAGAGTTTATAGAGCTCCTCGATGGACATACGGTGAACTATAAGATCATAAATCACGATGTGGGCTTAACGTTGCGTCGGGGGTTCGACACGGATCGCATGTTGCGTCGTAGGTATCCTTTTCAAGGACGACTGGGCACCGAACGTTACTACTCACACGATGAGATCAATCAGTATATTGAAGAGTTGGCTAAACAACATCCCACTCGCGTGTTCATTAAGACAGTGGGCAAAAGCTATGAGGGACGTTGGATGAAGACGATACGGATAACGAATGGAGATGGACGTGCCAATAAAAATGTTATCCTGATGGATGGTGGTATTCATGCCCGTGAATGGATCTCACCTGCAGCGGTGGCTTATGTCATCGGGGAGCTGGTGAACAATTATGAAGTGCATGCGGATTTGCTCTTAGATTACGATTGGGTCATTCTGCCAGTAGTTAATCCCGATGGCTATGAGTACACTCAGGTGTCGGCGGACACGAGACTCTGGCGCAAGACTCGTAAGCCGAGCAGCGCTGATTGTATTGGCACCGATCCCAATCGCAACTTTGGTTTTCATTGGAACGAAACAGGCGCTTCTCCGGATCCTTGCAGTGAAACCTATTCGGGCCAAAAGGCATTTTCCGAGCCGGAGGCAGTTGTCTTGCGTGATCTTATTCACAGTTTTGCGGACCGGGGCAAAATGTATCTGACCGTCCACTCGTACGGCAACTATATACTCTATCCTTGGGGCTATATCGAGTGAGAATTTTCATCTATCTTTTGAATCAAATCGTTGCTAATGTGTCTTACCTTGCAGTGAGGTGCCAGATACTTGGGAGGATCTGGATGAAGTTGGTCGTGCTGGAGGTGACGCCATTAAAGCGGCCACTGGCACTGTCTACCAGGTGGGGTGCTCCACCACTTTGTTGTATGCAGCTGCCGGCGCTAGCGATGATTATGCTTTCAATGCTGGGTTTAACATATCGTTCACCATGGAATTGCCTGAAGGTGGACCAAACTCTTTTGATCCCCCTGCTTCTGACATTGATAGACTGGTAAAGGAAACATGGGTGGGCATAAGGGCCATGGCTCAAAAGGTAACAGAAAAGTATCCACTTTATTAAAGTTAGCGTCTTAAGGTGAAAGTTGTTTATACTCTAATGACGTATTTAAATATATATTTGTGTGCACATGTTTTTAATTGAAACTTGTCCTTGTTGTCGAATTTTCAAGGTTATAAAATTGTAAAACGTTTCTTGAAAGTAATTTGTCTTATGAACTTTAGTAAGAACTACGCTTGATTCGTTTGAATGTAGTTTTGTTCGCGGTGCTAAATCTTCAAAAAAATTATTGAGCTAAGAAAATTGTACTTTGACAAGTTTAAATCTGTTTCCACATAACAAATTAACTAAACATCAACTCAACTAAAGCAAAGACTAAAAGAATAATAAAAGTATCAAAGGCGCGCTGAGTAATACTTCACTTAATTCGTTGCCACTATTTGATTGTAAGAGCACAATTAATGGCTAGCGATAATTTCAAGTGTAGGCACGCAAGAAAGCAGTTTTACTACTATGAGCCACATTTAACCAAAAAGTGTGCCATTGCCAGAAATGCAGTTTGAGTGATACCCGCGTGAGCTCCATGGGTGGCACTTATCACAACCAGACGATTGTTAACGGAAGTAGAACACAAACAATTCAGTTGTTAATGTATAAAATGTCGTTGATTTATTTTTGCAGTGCTATTTAGTATTTTTCAATGACCTTCTGGGCCATGGCACGAATACCCGTCCAGGTTTCAGAGACGAATGGCAAAATTTGAGAAGTGCTAGGATTGAAACCAGTGCCACCAGCTGGCAATTCCATGGTAATGGATATAGGAAACTTGGCAACGCCAAAGGCATAATCATCGCTGCCACCAGCAGCGGCATACAGCACATTGGTGGAGCTGCCCACGGTGTACTCGGTGCCGGTCGAACTCCTAATGGCATCAGCACCCGCCTGGGCAACTTCATCAATATTACGCCAGTCGGTGGGCAAGGCTCTGCAAGCAGAACACAAAGTTATAACTGCTGAAAATCACTCAGTAAAGGTAACACTTACGATGTCCAGCCCCATGGATACAACAGATAATTGCCGTAGGAGTGCAGTGTCAAATAGAACTTGCCACGCCCCGTTAAGTCGAGCAGCAAGTCGCGAACAATCTGGGTCTCGGGCTCAGAGAAGGCACTGGTGCCCCTGTAAGTGTCGGAACAGGAGGAGTTGGAGGCACCCACCTCACCCCAGTGGAAGTCAAAGTTGCGGTTACCATCGGTGCCGGTGCAAGTGCCCGCTGGCTGGCGAGTCTTGCGCCACATGCGTGAGTTGGTGTGACTGTACTCATAGCCATCGGGATTGACCACGGGCAAAATAACCCAATCGTAGTTCTTTAGGAGATCAGCGTTAGCTACAAAGTTCTCTGCCAGCTGATAGATGGCATAGAGAGCGCCAGCTGGTGCAATCCATTCACGAGCATGAATGCCACCATCCAAGAAGACTACATTTTTGCCCTTCTTGCCATCACCATTCGTAATGGTAATGGTCTTTAGATCACGATTCTCATATGACTTGCCGGCAGACTCAACGCGCACACGGCTGGGATACGCCTTGGCCAGCTCATCCAGATAGGCATTGATCTCGCCATGACGATGGAATGCAGTGAAGCTAATGCTACGAGCAGCGCCACGCCCCAACATCAAACGTTGGCTCTGATTCTCCAGCTGTTCCGCCTGCAGTGTGTTGCCCAGATTTTGATCTAACACCACAAAGTCTACAGAAAATCTTTGGAGTGTCTGCTCGAACAACGCCTGATCTTTGGGCTGAACCATGACACGTGTGGCAGCCTCCAAAGAACGTGGCATATCAAAGAAATCGTATTCCTCATGTTCAGCCAGACGCAGCAGCACCTGCTTCTCAAAGCTATTGCGAGCATTGATGTCATAAATCTTGTAGCTGCGAATGCGAATTAAATGCCCATTAGCCAGATGAACAAAACGTTGGAATCTTTACACCACTTACCCATCGTAGCTGTGGGCAGACAGCGCCACAATGCCGCAGAGCAGCAGCAGCAGGCAAGTTCTTATAAACATGTTGTTTATCGTTCCGTTGAGTTGCGGCACAAAACGCCTATTAAATAGTAATGCTTCAGCTGTTTTCTTTATATAGTGGCACTTGCTAGCGTTCGCAACACTTGACGTATGCGCAATGCCAGGCAGCGACTTTGTCGATTGATAAAATTTGATCAGAAAAATCTTATCAGCGTTATCAGGTGCGAACGCTTGGGTATTTTTGTGTGTATTGTGATTGAATTAAATTCATTAGCAAGTTTCACAAAATTTACAATTCAACCGATAGATGACAGCAAATATTTACAAATTTCAAAGCAAACACTTTTGTTTGCAATATGTTATTTTCTTCTTAAAAACAAAACGCGACGAGTGAGTAATAGATGAATGAGTTGTACACATAATTAAGACTCATTTAAATTATCCTGTTGTTGGAAATAAACTTTTTTTTTATATTTTATAACTCATTCGACTTGGAGAATATGCCGACAAAAATCACGAGAAGACAGTTAAGCTTCTATTTTTTGCTGGACATTTCATTAAAGTCGATTGTAAATTTATCATTTGGGACTTGTGCAATTTACAATTGATTTATATTTCCTCGGTTTTCGTCCGTTCCACTTTTATTGTGATTGTTTGCAGAACGAAGCTTTATCAGTTTGTCGGCTCGGACTTACTGTCTAACTACACCAGGCCAAAAACTCTGTCAGTCAAAACAATAAAAGCCCATATTCGTGAACAACTATAACTATAACAACAAATAGCCTAGGAGAAGCGCTAATACCCTTTAAAACATATTTAAAGTTTGACTGCGCATGATTTTTATGGCAGAACAACAAACGGGAAAGTTTTCTAAAAACCAAATTAAGAATTTAATTATTTTCTCATTTGATTCAAAATCAACGCTTTTCATCCTTTTTAAAGAGTAAACGAAATAACACATAAAAATAAAACTTAACTTTTCAGCCGCGCAAACAAAATATATTTGAAAATTTATAGCATTTCATGCGTTTTTCCACATTTGTCTGCATTTGTAGGCTGTACTTTTGGTCAACAACTTTTGCCGGCTGCAGCAGCAAACAAAAACAACAACAAAGCAGAACAAAACAAAAACATTAACAAAAACAAACAAAAAAATAAAACTAGACTATAGAAAAAGTTGCTTACTTAAAACTGACAATGAGCGCATGGAAATGACAAAAAACACTGCGGAAACTGTTGGCTCGTAATTTTGAATGGCCCATTGGACGCGACAGGCAGTCAGCCCCTTTATACCTTTACACTTCAACCCCTAGACCATAGGAAAGTTCATGATACCTCGTACTGAAAACAAAGAAAAGTCAATTTTATCAGTCTGTAAGTATAAAAGTATTTTGCATTCATTGAAATGTAGTTAACAATTTTCATATAAAATCTGATTTTTTTTGTATTGCAGGATATCTATAAGCCAATCAATTGTTCTAAAGCACTTTTAACTGCATGTTAGTGCCAGAAAATGTGTGTGTGCGTTTTTTTTTGAGAGTTTCATGTTTGTTTTTTGTTTTTTTTTGTTTCGGAGATATTTTCTTTTTGTTTTTTTCGGAAAGTTTCGGTAAAAGTTGTGCAATACTCTGCGTTTTGCATTAAACAATAGATGAAGCAGCATTGTTTGTTATTTGCTGTAAATTATGTAAAATTATTTGCCAAGCATTTGATAGGCTGAGTTGTGTTTAGCCTTAAAGAGTCCCAGTTCTATAGCTTAATTGTAATTGATGGCAAATTACTCGTAAGTAGTTTCGAAAATTCATTTACACAGTCATTTGCATTAATATATATAAGCTCGCGAGTATCGTAGCCAAAAAACATTTTGTGGAAAAGTTTTCCATCAGATGCTGTCTTTAATTTCTCATTTTGCATAACTTAAAAGCCGAATGCCGACAATGACTAAGCCCATACAAAAAAGAACCAGCTATCCTTGCGATGAACTTGCGGCTTTATTGCTCTATTAAGACCAAAACCCTTTTGTCGACCAACAAGTTGAGTGTCAAAAATTTGAACGCAACGGAGAGGGTGAGAATGTTGAAAGTTGGCGTTGCGCAAAGATTTTAATTAAAATTCATCTTCACATTTAATCAAATCATGGCAGAGAGCAGCAGCAGTAGCAGCAGCATAGCCTGCCGCTGACATCGACACTCGCTTCTAATTAAGTGCGAAAAATCGTTAAATGTAAAATCAAATCGTGCAAAAAGTAATTCAAGAACTCTACCCCACACTCCCCCCCATCCCGCAAAAGGGGTGTTTATAAACGTTGGCTTGAACTTGACGATTCATCGCCAGCAAAAGTTGTAAATTGAGTCGAGTATTTGTCGTCGTTGTTGCTGTTGTTGTTGTTGGATTAAGGCCACAACAATAGCGCACACTTTGAATGGGGAGTGGGGTTAAGTAAAGGTGCGATGGGAGTCAAATATTTACAATCTATTATTTGTACAAATAACATTTGTTGCTAGGTGTTAAAGGCCAACAATTGGCTAATTAAAACAAGCGCAGCTTGCTTTTAATTTTCGTAATTGCCAACCAAAAGATTTATATTTCAAAAAATTACATTTCGAAAATTAATACCAACTTCTTACAATTATTAAATCCACAATACTGCGAGTGGTAAGATAAAGATAGATTTTAATTGCATAACGTTCCCATTCGGATTTATTGATCTGCAAACAATGACAAAGAGCTTAGTTTGCACACATACACACACACACACACACACATAAAACTCAATTAGCTTGTTTGAGCTCATTTATAGCGGAAAATGTTATTTGAGAAATTAAGCTTTAATTAAGCCAAGCACGAGGATTGCAGGTAAACCGACACAAAAGCGGCTGCCACTACTGCAGCAGTAATAACATTAAAAATAAAATACAAATAACAAAAACAAAAACAAAAAACCAACAACAATGCTGACAAAATTAAAACCAACCAAATAAAAACCAGGGAATCAGAGAACGACCAAAAGCAAATGACAAACGAACTGCAAACACACACACACACACACACTCACACTTACATGCAACAGAGCCAAGTAAGTCGTATTAAATTTAATTGGATTTGAGTGTTTACCAGCGGCACAAGCCGTCGGCAAAGCCACAAGCACACCAGCTGAAGCTTCCCAGTTTTCTCTTAGCATTCGCCGCACCCAATCTGCACGCGTTTCTCGTACGACCTACATTTTTTCTTCTATTTACTTACCCCATGTTGCACAGTGAGCGTGTGTGTGTGCAGTTGTTGAGTGGCAGCAAAAATATCATACATATCACAGGTAGCTGGAGGCTTAAGCCGGATTTTATAGACTCGCAACCAGCCCTTAGGGAGAGACAGAGGGGACAGTGACAGTACAAACAAACAAGCAGCAAAAAGTGTTGGAACAAAGCAAATATTGCGTATACGCCAAGGCAGCCAAAAGGCAAAGCACGTGGTCAGCTTCTGTCTCGTTGTCAGCGCAACGCTTTGAAAAAGACCAATTAGCGTTTTAAGTAAATGCCAACTCGTATGTCAACTACTCCATATGGGTAAGCAAAGCATTTTATAACTTTACTTTTTCTTTATACGTTTTTATATTTTAAGTGCATTTTCGATAAAAAAAAAAATATAGATCGATAGACATTGTTATTAAAATATTTTTATGCAAATTATAATGATTGTCTAGCCAAGCAATTAAAAATGGTGCAAATTGAATGCAATTACAAATGCTAAGTTTTGAAGTTTAATGCCCGTTGCAAGTAACATTTTAGCATGCAAATATGATAAATCACCGTCATTATTGGGCCATCAATCAAAATTATGCCGTCTGCTTGTCTCTCTCTCTCTCTCTTTCTCTGTCTGTTTGTGTGAGTGTGCAAAGTGTCTAATTGAATAACGAAGCGTGCAAATTGAGCCGATGTCTGTTTCAACTATACCACTGTCTGTCTGTCTCTGTCTTTCACTTGATCTATATCTGCTCAGACTGCTCTGTTGTGGGTGCTGGTGCTATGCCTTGTCCTTGTCGTGGGACTGGCATAAAAACCGTTAGCCGGCGGCAGTTAACGACACATCCGTAGAGATTTATAGAGACAGGGCTGACACTCTCCAATGTCTGCGGTTAGTATTTGTAGCCCAAAAGCACCAAGGCACCAGCCGAGTGTTTTACTTGTAAGTTGTTACTTGGTTTTAAATTCCCTTAAATTCAGTGCCAGCTCACACATTAACATAGTTTTTTTTTTTTGCAGCAAGCAGCAGCTATGCAAATACCGTTAGAGGTTTACCAGGTGTACAACAACTCTACAATCTACAGACAACTAACAAAGCCGTAGAGGCAACCGGTTTGCCGGTTACCGTTACACCGTTCGCTTTTTAATCTCGTTGCATTTGATTGTATGCAGCTGGCACAAAAAAGTAATTTAG
This sequence comes from Scaptomyza flava, assembly GCA_030179655.1. Taxonomy (NCBI): domain Eukaryota; kingdom Metazoa; phylum Arthropoda; class Insecta; order Diptera; family Drosophilidae; genus Scaptomyza; species Scaptomyza flava. Next base: position 8,639,073 of record JARNME010000404.1, read on the forward strand.
TTCGAGTAAAGCGTTGGGTGTATATAAGTATATATGTGTGTGTGTGTGTTTGAGAGAGTTTCTGTTTAATTTGCAGCATGTCAAAAAAGCCGGCCACATGTGTATGTGTGTCTTTGTGTGCATATAATTATTGCATTTCTGGCACGTTCGGAGACTGAAACCAAAACGAAACGGAGAAACAGGCAGCTCGACACTCGAGTGTTTGTTTTGCAAGTTGGCAAATGGCACATTTCCCTCGCTTTTCCATAGCTTTCATTATACTATTCTGCTTCTACTTCGCTGTAAGTATTTTTTAATGATACATAAACTAAAAAGATACACAACAAATATATATGTACGTATGTAGTACATGCACATGCACATGTGTGTGTGTGTGTGTTAACGTTGGCAACTCGTCTAAATTATTTACACATCCGTTTTGCATTTACACTGTGTTTGTTTTGCCACGCATGCCCTGCACTTCAAGCATTTCCCTTATTTTGCATTTTTACCATTGTTCTGATTGTTGTTGTTGTTGCTGCGGTTGTTGTTGCATTGTTTCCTCATTTGCAGCTCAACACTTTCTGTGTCATTGTGGTGTCTGCGCTGTGGCAGCAAACTACCGCAGGCTCTAGCCTCGTTTTCCGTTTTCTGTTTTCCGTTTACCAATCTTTTGTGCCACTGCCACATAATGAATGCAATTTTTTCTAGCTTTGTTTTTCATCTCTGCATTGAGTGGGTTCCTTCGGAGTACTTTTGGAGCGAGGTTTCGATTACAAGATACATAAATGCATATATGGATAGACATGCATATGCAAATCGCGTTTTAGAGAGCGACTAAAACAAAACTGTGCTAATTTTATGGGTTTGTCGAGCAAACCGCTTTTAAAAACATGACTAAGCTTTAACCTGTTGTTATTTAATGGCTTAAATTGGTTTTGGTTTAACGAAAAATATTTGGAAATAGTTAGAAATCGATAAATATTTGAAAAAGCAAATAACATAAAAACTTTCTGGGTTGTACGATGATATAACTCACAAACCATGAGCTGATCGCTTACTTTAGTTGTCTTCACTTACATTTTTCTGTTTCTACTTTTTCGATATAAAAAATAATTACAAAATACCAGCTGTAGTGCTTAAGATTGCGATTACGTTGTGTCGACGAGTGTTTGACTAATTAAAACCGCAATAGCCAACAAATGCCCACAAAAATTCAGGGATTTGCTTAGATGCAATTAAAGGGCAGCAGGAAACAGGCAAGCCAAAGATTTGTAGCACACTTTTAGGCTAACAAATTATTTTCGCTGTCGTATTTCAACTGTTTTAGTGTTTAGTTGCTGTTGTTTGTGTTGTTATTGTTGCGGTTAGTTGCAGATAAAAAACGCGTCCGACTGGCAATTGTTACGTTAGGCGCACAAACTAACACCAAAGCAAAAAGGGGCAGTAACAGACAATGGCTTTAATTTAACTGTCGGAAGTGAAACACAATGCAAAATACGAGTTGAACTTACAAGCAATTTGCCTTATGCATTACCCGGCCGAACTACATACCCATGCCAAGGAGACACGCCCATTTCTCACTCACACACACACACAAACACAGACATCAGCAAACATACTATAAATCCAATGCCGACAAAAACGTGGCGCAGTTTCTGCACTGAATCCGATTCCTGAAAGCCGTTGCACGCATGGAGGAGTGGGTGTTGGGTGGGTAGATAGGGTGGTAAGGACTTTGACTAGAGCTGCTGTTGAGTTTCTCCTCGTTGGTTTTTCCGCTGACTTTTGCTTTGGTATGTTCATTATTTTTATCTTTCGCAATGAATGCGAAACAACGAAACGAAACGAATCCTACAAAAACAGCAACAAGACACAAAAGGGGTTGAGGATGGTGGGTGTAGTGCCAAGCTGGCACACAAATATGCAAAACAGTTAAAGGATTCATGGCGCTCAAATCTAGGCGTAAAGTGTGAATAACGCGTAGCAATGTGAATGAGCTGACGGCGCTTTGAGGCGCAAACCAAACCGTAAACTAAAGACCAGACCAGTTCCTCAGTCTTACGTGGCTCTGTGTTGCCCGGGAATGCAATCAGCGGAATTGTAATTTAGCGTAAAAGGAAGTTGCGGTAGCTCAAATTGAGGTTTTCTTCTTTTTTTTCTGTTCTTCTTTTTTTTTCTGCAGTTTTCCCCGCTCACAAAAAGCAGCCTGCAAGTAAACAACTTCCGCTAGATAATAGCAAATACCAGACGGCCAGCTAGAACCAGTATTCTCTCCCATTTTGGCCTTCCCAGCCAGACACGTCATGTTAAATGCGCTGCAAAATTGCATTAAATACGCACGCTTGTCACTTTTTGATAAGGGAATTAAATTTTGCGGTTTAACGCTGACGGCACACAAGTCCCCACACAAAAAAAACCAACCTTACCCCGCGCCTCTCCCAAGCCACTGGGTGGAAGTATTGGCCATGTTTATGCCGCACGCTGTCTACGCTGTAAACCAAACTGAGATGTCGAGACTGTCAACAGCATCGCCTTCATTATAGCCGTTTATTGGATTTGAAATGATTTTAGATGAAAACAAAAAGAAATTGTCCTGAAACACTTTGAGGCGATGTCTGGACAGATTTTTTACTTAGTTATAAAATCAAATAAAAATCTGCAGATCAGTATTACAATGCTTGTTTGGCACAAGTAATTTATAACTTGAATAATAAGTAAATAAAATTCTTGAAATAAATTATTTTTATTCTCGAACAACGAGTTTTTGAGCTCGAAACTATATGCAGCTAAACAAAAAGAGTTTGCAGTGCTTATGCAATTGCAGCGTCAAGTAGATTTGCATTTCCTGTTACTCCTTTCATGGAGAGGCAATTGCGCAGCTGACAGAGTGCATAATTACCTTTATAAAGAGAAACCGCATAGTGGTTCTTGTGTAAGTGGGCCATAAAACAAACTTCCTTACACACACGAAAGTTTCGTAGGCCCGTTGAATTAATGTGCATGTGGCACGCACCAAATGTGAGGAAGAATTACCTCAGATAACAAACACGAGTAGTATGTGTTTAAATGGTTGGCAGAAATATTTTAACGCTGAATTAGGGATCTGTTGGTAAAAAGGAGTTGCTGCAGTGCGGTAAAGTTTAATGAAATTTTGATTGATTTGATTAATTGGCCAAAGCTCATAAATCATTAATAATATTCAGCGTATTATTGGTGCCATTAAGCCGTTGCCCCAAAGGGGCCACATATTAGCCCAAAGCCTAACCCAAAGAAAATCTCACACACACAGACGCACAGGAAGCGACGCAGCCAAAAGTCTACACAAGGCTTGACAAATGGCATTTTGTGGTGCTGCGACGTGCCGCTGAGCTTGGGCTAAATATTTTCGTAATTACATTTCCACGTAGAGTAATTAATTTTGTCTCGCTTTGGTTTTTGCCCCTTCGTGCCTCTGTTTTGTTTGTTGTTTTTTTTTTTTGCTGTCGCTCGTTTTGCTGTTGACATTTGCCATTATGTGCTGCATTCTCTTGTGCGCTTTTTGTTGTCGTTAAATGTCACAAACCGTTTGCTTCACATTCGGATTAGTTGCAGGCACCCGCATTATTATTATTATTACCATTATTATTATTTAGTTTTATTATTTGATGAACGCTTTAACAGGCACAGCAGCAGCAGCAACAACAATTTTCTTAAGCCAAATCTTTTTTATTGCCCTTCCCTATCCAACTGCTCTGGGGATCACAGCCCCACACACACTCACGTAGTGCCGGATCCATAAAAACCTTTTGCTGGCTACTTAAGTCGTTTGCCAATGCCAGGTAGCCCCAAAAATTGTGATATAAATTATGCATCAAGCTGGCCATAAAACATAGTCCACAGCCATGTCAAATGGCAACGTGGCGTATGTGTAATTAAGCTCATAATTTAACCTTAAAAAGGTCTCAGTCCTTAAAAAGGTATTACTTCTGGGAAGGTATTAGCTTTAAGTCATATACAATTAAACTTTTCTTAGCTTCTGCTGCACAGAAACTATTTCTCAAAAAATTCACTTGTGCCCAGGGTCATACTTATCATTTCAATAACTCTGTGATAAGTGAAAAGACTCTCAAAAACTTTCGCACAATTATCTAACACCTTGCTGACCAGAGTTTACAATGATAAACTTTGGAATTAAATGCTTTCTAAAAACAGCTGCTTATTAAGAACAATTTTCACCTGAAAAATTTTCTAATATTTATGTCAGTAATTCATCTGGACTCCTGTGAGTATGCCTTTGGAGACTCACACACTGTTGTTGTTACTTGGGCGACAACATAATTTGTTGTTAATGTACTCGGGAGTTGCAACTGGCAGTCGTCCAGCAACTGACTGATACAAACATACACACACACACACACGGTTGGAAGTTGACATTTTTAAAGTCCAGGCGACACATAATTAACCCAATTAGAATGTGTGTGTGTGTGTGTCAACGCTAAGCTAAATTTATGTACATTTTTAATTATGTTGGTGCAAAAGAAGACGGCATCCATGTTGTCCATTTGGGTTGTTGGCCACCGCAAAACCAAACAACAAAACAAAACACAGCACCAAACCGACCAAACAGAGCAACGAGGACAACCAGAACAAACGACCTGAACCAGGAGCTGGACCCGTTCCAGACTGCTGTTGTTGGTTAAATGAAAAACGTAGTAAACTGTGCGCAAAACACCTGAGGATTCACCATGGCAACAACCATGGAGCCCATGACCAACAATGAGTGGCCAACTAGCGGCTGCTACTTCGGGCTGCTGTTTGGCTTGGTTTGGTTTCATGCTTGCTGCTTGGTTGTTATAGTCAAGCAGCTTTGCCATTTCCGGGCGTGCCTTTTGTTTGTTCGTTTACCTTTTTCATTGTTACTCTTTTTGTTGCTGTTGTTGGTTTAACTGCATTGTGCCTTGTGACTTTTTGTGTGCTGATGCTGCTGCTGCTGCTGCTGTAGCAAAGCTACTGCATAAAGTGATAGAGAGAAAGGTAAAAGTTTTAAGCAAAATGTTGCCAAGTGTTTAACATTTTGTACGGTGTCAGTTGCTTCCTGCTTTGTGGTTGAGTGTGTGTGCGTGTGTGTGTGTGAGCACCTGAGGGACTTTAACACACAACCGCAAATGAACTTGCCCGGTAGGCTAAGCGTGCGGATAAATGTAAATTAAACAATGTTCAAGGTGCACAAGGCACAACGGGTTGCCATGTAGGCAGGCGGGCGGGCAGGCAGCACTGTGGCACACGTTTTAACTGGCGTTGATTTTTGGCACACCCAAGTGGCCAGTAAGAATGTTCTCTATATGTGAGCACAAGAAATGCGAGGGTAGGTTTCAATCTTATCTAAAAGCAAAGTCTTGAAACTCATGGTTAAAGATCTTTAAATATTTTAACCGTAAAAAAACCCTTGAGGTCTTGAAATAAAAAACAATATAACTTTTTTGTTACTGTTTAACAATTTTAAAGTTTTATGACAGCCCTCGCCAGTGTGCATTTTGAAGTGCCAACTTTAATAATTTATGCCAACTTGCCCAAAACCCCATTAAATTTTGTTGTTGCATCGCTGACAAATGTGAGCATATTTTGGGGCGTTCATTTTGATTGCCAGTTGTTGTCTGCTCATTTATGGAATTTCATTAAAAACTTACATATGCCACCAGGACGGGGAGAGTCGGGTAACCCTGTGTTAGTTCTCTGTCCGGTTTAAGGTTAGTTTTACTCAAGGATGCTCGCATGTGTAAGCGAAATTAAAAGCAGTCCAAGCAGACAATGATATAAAAATTTATGAGTTCAATCTTTTTGCAAAGGAGCAAAAGCCAAAGGACAAACCTCCTTCCACCTTATACCGTTCATGGGTGTACCGGCCAACACGAACAGACAAATGTCACGAAGGGTGTGGGTGGTGTTTTTTAGTTTTTCTTTTTTCAAGGATAATCATTCTATGGATCGCGTGCTTTTGAAATTCAAGGAGTGTGTATGTGATTTTTATCATGCAAACAGGCGGAAAATGACCACCCTCTGCCCCCCGCTCCACCACCAACTCAGTTGGACACATAAAAAGTGCTAAATGAGTAAGGTAAATGAAATTACCAGAACGAACACACCTCAAAAGTGGACAAACACAAACATACACACGCTCTATGTCCAGTTGTGCGTGTGCGTGTGTTTTTTTGTATTTCCGTTTCTATTTGACGGCATGTTGCATGTGTGTGTGTGTAAGAGTGTGCAAAGTTTTATTAAAGAGCGGAAATTACAAATTTGTCCGGCGCTAATGGATTTCCATTTCAATTTGCACTGCTTTCGCCACGTCAGATTTTGCTTACTTGTTTTTTATACTCGTTACCGAAGCTAAAGAGTATATTGGTTTTGTGCAATGTCCGTCATGGTGGCTGTCCATCTGTCCGTCTGTCTGTCTGTCTGTCTGTCTGTCTGTCTGTCTGTCCGTCTGTCTGTCTGTCTGTCTGTCTGTCTGTCTGTCTGTCTGTCTGTCTGTCCGTCTGTCTGTCCGTCTGTCTGTCTGTCTGTCTGTCCGTCTGTCTGTCTGTCTCTCTGTCTGTCTGTCTGTCTGTCTGTCTGTCTGTCGTGAGTAAGCTCCAAAGCATCATAAAGTGACGTGAGATGAAGAGTCAGAGTTATAAAAGAGATCGAGTCAAAAATGATCAGTTTCCTACAGGCACCGTCAACTAAAACAGTCGTGAATGCTGACAACCTTACTTGAATTCATGAGAATCGAGTAGAAGGATTAAAGGATTTAACTATTATGAAACAAGTTAAAACCTTAAGGGCAGGTTGCCTATAAATTTATTCCTTACCGAAGGTAAAGATAATTTGGGGGCTGGCAAATCGATAAATTCGATAACTCAAAACCGATAAATCAACATATTTCGCACATCCTTACAGCTAGAACTACCAAATTTGGTGAGCAGATAGCTACTAGCAAGCCGCGAAAAACTGCATCAAAAATATTAGAGCCACGCCCACCCATGCCGCCCCCAGCCCCCCGCATTTTAAAGTCAAAAAAGCATATATCTCCCACAGTTTTTGAGCTATAGCCACCAAATGTAGTTTCAAGATAGGTGATGATGGCCCCCCAAAAACTGAATCAAAAGTTTGGAACCAAGTGCACCCAATCCAGCCCCCTTTCCCACGTTTTACAAACTTTGAGCTAGAGTCACCAAATTTGGAAGGAAGACAGATGGTGGCATCCCCTGCCGCATCCGTACCCCTTTGCAATCAGGCCTCTTTTTACCGGTTTTAAAACTGGTAACGAGTATACCGCAGTCGGTTGCGTTCGACTGCAACGTCTCCACTTGTTTTGGTGTATTTTTTTGTTATTTCACACATATTAAAGTGTTGCAAAATGTATTTTTTTCGAGTATGGCGCGTCTGCAATGATTAGCCATACAATTTATGTGCCCTCAAAAATGTAACGAAAATTAAATTTTTTGGCTTACCATCGTTGTTGTCCTCGGCGGCGTCGTTGTCGTCGTCCTTGCCACAAAACGCTAACGACTACAAAATTGCAAGAAAATTACCCGTTAATGTCCAACATTTATGGCCTGGCTGGAAGACGCCGGGCCTTTGAGGAAGCCACCACCATGTCTGGGCTGCAACTTTAACTTTGGTCTGCCTTCAAAGTAATCGCGGCTGCATTTTAGGCGAAATACTTACTTTTATATGTAAAATAGAGAGAGGCGAATAACTGGCAAAAACTATTATGGCCCTTGTGCTTATTACTTGCTGACATGCAAACACTTGCGCTCCCTTTCTAGCCAGCCACTTTGGGCCATCTCACTTTAACAGCTGCTGTCAGTGTCTGTGTCGGTGTGTTGATGCCAAGGACAAGGACAATGTAGGCGTAAACTAAATTGCAAAAAAGAAAGAAAAAAAAAAAACATTTCAGGTTCTGACTTTAAGTCGCGTTTGTGAGTGGTTGGATGTGGTGTGGTGGAGCTTTAAGGCACTGTCAACTATTAAATATTTAAGATATTTTGGCATTTAATTCACAACGACATACAATAAATAATAACATGACACATATCAGCCCGTAATTTATAAGCACAAATCGAAAAAGTAAATAAAATTGCTTTTCAACAAAACTTAGCGAACCTGACACACATGTCGAGCAGTCATTAATAATGTAGGTGGATGCCACATTCAAGTGGCATTGCAACCACATCACAATGAAAATCGACAGCCACACACACACCCTCCCTCTCGCTCCACTCCAGAGAAATCGTTTCGTGTATCGAAAGGAAACAAACTCTAGCCCAAGTGGAATGTCAAACGTGCCGCTTGCCACTGTCAAAGTAAATTTATGCACCCACGGTCGAGGACCTGGGGAAAGGAATGTCAGGCAACTAAAAGTGTTTTGTAGTTACCACCCCTACCTACCACACAAAAGAGATTTGCGGCCTGACTTTTGTGTGGTGTCTGCAACTAATTTCAATATCATCAAAAATTAATTTCACTAATTCGATTAGAGGCATTTTCTTTCTCTCTGTTCCTTGCGGTATGTTAAAGCTGCGTGGTGCGTGGCCGGCAGTCGCTTTCTGGCCTAGCTCGGAATTCATTAATTTAAGTCAACTCCAAGAGTTATCCTGATCCAACAACATATACGATGTGGCAATGGCGTGTGTGCTTAATATATGGACATTAGAGCAATGATATTTAGCTTAGCTCGTTTTTCAAACCATAAGAAATTGCCCAAGAAGTGGTTTTAATTAAAGAATGAACCAAAACAAAAAAAAACTAGTTGAATTAGTTATTTCTCCTCATCCTAACTCCCCTTCTATTCTCTGTCATTTCTGACACATCCCACAAGTCCACAATTACATTTTAAAGCCATTGTCATCGTCGTGCCCCAAAAGCAGAACATTTAATTAGGTCTCGGGCATAAAAAACCGCTCCTTCTCTCAAAAGCCAAATGTAAATGGCGAATTACACACAATATTTGAGAAAATTTGCGTTTTCATTTGAAGAGGAAAATGCTTACGCAAATTAAATCCCAAGTAAAAGATGTGGCACTCCTCATGCGAATGGGTACGTTTTGTTCTTCTTCTTTTCCGCGTTATTCATTTAATTTGGCTTTATGGGCGCTGCCGCACCTTATTTCATTCTGAACAAACAAAGAACGTGGAAATAAAAGTAAAAAATAAAAAATAAATAAATGCTCATGTGTGAAAAGGCATTTGAAGCTGAAGCTGGAATTGTAAAAAGCCAAACGTATCCACGTCAAACGCCAAAAGTCACGAAGCCGGTGCAAAACCAGAGGTAGAGGTAGTGTTTCTTCCTCCCCCATTTCCCATTTCCCATTTCACTTCCTCTTTTCCTTCTATAAAGGCAAACGTGCGCTTGGCTTTCACTAATTGTCTTTGCTGTGCGTGCGTGCGAGCCGTTAGGGTGAGTGTGTGTGTGTGCGCGCGGGGGTGTGTGTGCAGGCGTGCAACCCGGGTGTTTGTGCAAGTATTTGGGGTGTACGATGGTTGGGGGCTAAGGTGGTTGCATATATATTTAACGGTTGTTTAGCATCGCGTATGCGCCAGTTGCCTTTTATAGCCCTCTAAATGGCAGCAGCCTCTCAGCCGCAAAATTTACTTAAGAAATTCCATATGTAATGCTAATTTTTGACTTGCCATTGCTGTTATTTTGTCTTTTAGATTATTGTTGAGTGCACCTGGCCAATTATGCAGTCTATATTTATAAACAGTGCAATCCCATAATTCACTTAATGAATGATCAAAAATACATTTTAATAAAGGCAAAGCTAGCATATCGCTATGTCAGACACTTCCGTTCGGTTGACTCAACACAAAATAGTATGTATTTTATATATAGAACAGTTACCATGTAAAATACGTATATATATATACGCCTGCACTTACCGCATGTCAATCAAAAATCTCCAACTGTGACGCTCGCGCACCACAGGATTCAGTTTATGAAACGTCGTCTTCAGAATGTTTGGCTTGTTTGTCATTCTTTAACTTAGTTGGTTGGCTCGGTGGAGTAAATTTCTTGTGCCAATTAAACCTTGCTTTTTCGATTGTCATGCGGCTTGTGCTGGCCAAAGGCAAAGACATTCATATGACAATGGCGCAATGGTAATAAGGCAAACAACAACAGGACAATTCACTCAGTTGCGAGCTGCCTTGCTCAGCGTGTGCTCGCATGTCCTGCCAAAGTAAATTAATTGCCGACCCTTTTGCCATTGCTGGGGACCTGCTCCCATTTTCATGCGGCTTCCGTGCCTCGTGCAGCTGATGTGCAAATTAACATTACCATCAACAAGAAACAGCAATAAGAATAAATGCCCCCTCTGACAGCATTGCAACTAAACTTGCGTAGATTAATCGGCCTGATTAGTTGCACGCATATACCCCAACCACCACCCATCCACCCTCTGACACAGTCACATCCGTCTTGCCCATTCATTATGCAATTATTTTGAATGACTCTCGTAAGTGATATTTCCGAGTACATTTTATGCGGTCTGGTTTTACTATATGGAATGCATTTCATTTAGTTAGTTTTAGTTATTTATCGAAATACGAAATGTGTTTAAAGCTGAGTTGAAGAATTGGGGCTATGTTAATTATGATATTTAGTTGCGGTAAGCAACAGAAATTGCTATGGGTTTGACTTGGCTTTATAATGCTGCAAAACAAAGTTGTAAGGTAAGAAATATTCTCAAGAAATATTTAAAGTTAAGCCTATGATTAAACTAAGCTCAAGCAATGAATATTAAATTCTGTTACAATCTGTTAATAATGTCATTAATGCAAAATATTTCTTAAGTTTGAACTAAAATTCACAAAATATGTTTGAATCTTAATTACTATTATTTTGTGAAGCAAATGAGCCCATATATCAGAGACACTAAAAACATAAATAAAATTTTTAATTGTAACAATTAAGTCTTGTTTTTATGAATTGTAGACGTACGAATTACCAGCAATTCGCTCGACATAAATCTTCACGAAATATTAAACAATTGGCAGAAGACCAGACATAGTTGTCTGCTGTCGTGACGTCACAGCAACGCTTGGCTGCCACCGAATCATGCGGCATGAGTTAAATTTAAAGACACGTTAAAAATTATGATCAAAAGTATAGTTGACAACTTTAACCTTCTATTGCCAGTCATTTTTTAACTTTAGTCAGTATTTGGCCTTTTCTCTTGACAGACTGGAACTGAGCTACTTTTAACCCCCTGATTGGTCTTTGGCCAAATGCCAGGTGTGTGTGCTGTCAAAAATTTTTGTTGAGTACTAAGCATAATGTAATTAGATGCAACAGCCCGAAGCTACAATAAACAAGCAAAGCAACTACAAACAGCAACAAACAAGCGATAATGTTGGACTTGAAGATGCCCTGTATAAATAACTTTCAATTAATCTATTTTCCAAGTTTGATTCATTTTCCTAAAGTGTTGCAGTAGAGTAAATAACGCAATGTACCAAAAAACAAATGCATACAAACAAAAAGGAAAAATAAATTCTCTGGAACGTGCATAAAAAATGATTTGCTTGCACGGATGATCGCTAGCCAATGAAGACTCCTACTATATATAAACTTTGTATCTAGAGACTTGCTGTTGGCTTTTGTTGTTAAATAATTTGGCAATGAACCAAAAAGAAGGAAAGCGGCCACAACAACAACTCGGCAACAAAAAAAAAACAACCAATTTGTTCAGGTGTGAAATCTCTATGATCAGAACGACGGAAAACTGAATACACAGCCCAATCTCCCAGCTCTCGGACCCGGAGACGACTGAATTTATTCTTCTACCTGTACGGGTGATCGTGCCATATATTTAACTTTTTATCCCTCTTTTTATATTTGCAATTAAACTGTTCCAAACTTGCGACAGATCCAATCTTAGCGCACATTCTATTGTGTGCTTATTGTTTATGTTTTTCTTTATTTGCTTTTAATAGTCTTTTTTGGCACAACGGACGCGTAGGCTTGTTTATTTGTTAATCGTCTTGTGATGTGTTATTTTTGCGTTTTTTTTTTCATGCTCTTCCGTAGTGTTCTTCTAGTGCCAAGGAGGACTTTATGATGATATATTTTTAAAATATATAATTTCGTCAAACAATTACTTATCATAGCTAAATCTTGAACTTCAACAATTCTTAAATTTAAATTTCCATGAATTCCTTAGCCTAACCGCCTTAAAATGAAGCTTATATGTAGTTAAGCTACTAAATGGGGGCAATAATTGAGTTATTGCCTTGAAAAGTTAAAAAGTCAACATTAAACAGATTGCCCAACGCACGGATGAGTGTTTGGCCACGCCCACAGTGTGTCAAACACGCTAATTTACTGTTACATTATTTACATACATACTTACAGGCACACACACACTCGCACACACATACAGAGACAGCGATAAAACTGAAAGGTTGTCACTTTGGAGGCGTTAGGCGGTCGCTCGTTTTGTGGTGTTGGTGTCAGTGAGTGAAACACATAATAAGAAAAACAACAAAGAATTTCTCAACGAGGCGGTGGCAACAGGGCGCATGAGCAATGTCTTTGTTGCTAGCAACATGCGAATAATGTTGCCAAATAAAAAAACGCGTCAAAATCACTTTAAAATATATAAAAAATGGCTTGACACTTACAATGTACTCTTAAGCATCTCATATTTATATTCTAAACAATTGTGAATTAGTTTCTGTGGAATTTTGAAAAGGATTTTCACCGAATGCTCAAAATGTTGCTAAGCTGTGAAGAGTCAACATGAAATAGCATCCACAAAGTTTCCCGCCAATTGCAGGCCAAGCCGAAGTGTATACAAACAAATGCACACACATACACACACACACATACACACGCACACTCTCACCTACGTACGTATGCTCTAGCAACCCCGAAAAGCCGCAAAGCAAACACAAGGGTGAGGGCAGAATGTGGGTTGCGATTGGGTTGTGTTGGGTTGGGTTAGGTTAGTCTTCGTCACCTGACGCAGTCTTGTTGTTGTTGCAGTTCTGTACGACAAAGTTTGAGCTGTGTGAAACCAAAAGCCGGCAGCTGGCTCAAGCATACCCCACCACCCCACAAATACCCCCGCTACCCGACCCAACCCTTTCATTAACCCCAACCCGTGCTGTTAGCACACAACACAGAGAACTGTTATTTACATTTTGTTTTGCCGGCTTTTCTTCTTCGCCCGACGACACACTAAACGACACGAAGCCCGAACAGTGCCGACAGCTGCTCGGCTGTGCTGTCGTTTAGTGTTCGCATTGTGCCGTTAGTTTGCCAAGTGCCCGGATACGAATCCGTTCGAATAACACATCAGTTGGCAACGGCCTGCATGCTGAAACGGACGTGTTTCTCTGCTCGAAATTGAATTCTGAATCTGTATCGGCACTTTTTGAGTTTTGATGTGTGTGTGTTTTGTTATATTTTAAGTTATCGCGATTTGCGTCTAAAAGTGCAATTAGTGTCGCAAAATTGAGAAATTTGTGCAATGAATTGAAAAATTGCCGGGGCTAGCCAGCAACTGAATTGAATATATACATATTAGATATTGCAGTGTTTTCGTGTGTTTGTCAAGTGAATATTCAACAATAGCAGCAACAGCGCCAGCATCAGCGATCAGCTGACATTAAACATAAGGTAAACCTCTAGGCTAGTTTGTGATTTAAGACAAAAAAATAGTAAATAATGTCACCCTGTCAGTGACAGAAACACAAACCGCGCATGTTAATTAAAGACAGGCACATAAATAAAAAACAAAATTCAAAAACACAAAAAGTTTGATGCCATAGCTCAATCCATCCATCACTCAATTGCCTGTTCAGTATTTTGGACTCTCTATGTATATGTTTTTGTTTTTCACGAATAAATCTCTATTTGTTTCGGGCTAGCTATTTTTTAAATTTTCTGTACTATTTTATTGTATTTTGATGACGCCCCTTAACAACTGTGCATGGAGTTTAATTTCGAAACTCAAATTGAGAGCATATAGCACGAAAACACAATGCACATATGTTTTAATTTAATTGTTTTGTTATTGTTATTGTTGTGTATTGTGTTCCATAGCGTCAGTCAATTTCCCCAATACTCAATTTCCGAATCATTCGTCTGGTTGTTAGCGATAAATAAGCAGCAGCAGCCGCTTTGATTTGCGTCTGCTGCCATAAATATTTATGCAACTGGACGCAGTTGTTTAAACAGTTAGCCATGTAGTGAGGCACTTCTTAAGTAATCTCTAGGAATCTAGAACCTCTTCCCGCTGATCCGTCATATCGTAAACGATCCATTTGTTTATGCCTTATGCAATTTACTGGGCCACGCCTCTCCAATTAAAAACTTACTTTACTTTACTTACTTTGCCGGTTGGCAGGTGAATGTGAAATTATCCCATATTGTTTTGATGTTATCAGCTGAGCCTTCGCTTCCTGCTCTTATTATTGTTATGTTTGCGGCCTGTTTTTGTTGCATGTTGGTTGGCTAACAAAATAATTGACAAAACAAATCATTTACGTGGCAAAAGTTTCAGTCCCAATACCGCCCAAAATTTAACCGCACACGGCGGCAAAACACGCAACACGATGTACATCGACGACGACGACGACAACTAAAGAGTATTTGACGACAACCAAAACCCCAAAAACAAAAGCAAAAGCCAAACAGATTTCTGGGTTGGGAAGCGCAGAGACGCAAACTGTGCTGAAATATGTATAAATAACAGCATAATAATGAGAGACAACAATATGAATTCCAATGTTGCAATATTTTGTTGGCCTAACCAAAGAAGGGTCATTCAATAGTATGAATGCAATGAAATTTTGTGTCTAGCTTGTGGCACAGTCATTAAATGCAACAAATTAAAGTGCTTGCGATTATTTAAACTTCCTAAAGTTCGTTGAGCTTCAATAAAAGTCTTTTTTATCTCTGGTTATATTATTGTAATGAATTGTGTTTGCTTAATCTTAAAGTAAATAACATGTTCATGATCTATTGAGAAATTCTTCCGAAAACTTGAAAATGAAATGTTTTGTTCATTTTCGAAAGAATCAATTGCAAGAACTTCCAAGGTTTAAGTTTTACATGAATTTTACGATCAAATGTAAAGTTTTTATGTCTTTTGAATAAACACAAATTGAGCACAAAGCCATTGTTTTTCAATAATGGATAATAAATTTAACTTTTAATTGTGTGATTTTTATTCCGTGGTATGTTTTTTTTTAAATTAAAAAATGTGAGTTTTTGATTCTTGTGAATGGTTTGAATGTGAAAACATCTGCGAAAAAGCTATAAATCAAGTGCAAAATAAAACTTAATAGTATTGAAATAAGATAATAAATTTAAATTTTAGTTACATTCCTACTTTAGAGATCATTTGAAAGCGTATGAGTAATATTATGCGGATTCGTTGAAAAATTACAGCAAACGCAATTTAACCGCTATTTAAATTATATTATGGTTAAAGACCGCAAAACTTGCCGCCTGTGGCTCGGAATGTCAAGGGTGTTTATTTGGTTTGTGGCTCACAGTCGATTGCCTGATTTATACACAAATTTAACACACACATTCACACAGCAGTCGACATGTTAACACGTTAACAAGTTGTTAAACACACACACTGTGTGTGGGTGGGAAAGGCGCAGTTTTTACAGCTTATTTTGTGTATAAAAGTCCTAACATTTATTGCTATTAGTTTTGCGGCAATGGCCGCGTCACGTTGTTAGTGCCGATGAATTGCATCGATATGGCAAAGGCAGCCCAGTCGAAGGACCCCAAAACCTCTCCGTTCGGAGGGGGAACAGCAAATGGTTCTAGGCCTGACAAATGTCAGCTCAAGTAGCGCACCCCGGCAAGGTTTGTTTATTAAAATCGAATTGCGACTTATTGGGCACACGCTATAGGCGCCTAACAGCAGGCAATAGTTTTTATGACCGTGCCATTTCAGTAATATAATAAGGATAATGAAGGTCATAAATGTGTATAAGATAGGAGAATGCAATTGTGTTATTAAAGGTATGAAATATTTTTTGCGAATATAACAAAGTTTTTCAGATAAATCGAACTTCTTCGTATAACTTTTACTGACTAAAAATATGTTTAATATTAAATGGTGAATAAAATTTGTATCATAATTTGTTTTATCATTGTTTCATTAGTCATACTGCTATTCCTTAAAAAACTTTTACTAATTATTGCAAACTTTTTCAGAAATGTTTTCATTGTTTTTTTTTTATATTCTTCAGTTGTATTTTTTTGTATTCTTTTTTTTGTCGATGAGACCGTGTGTGTCTGAGTGACGATTAAACAAATAAATAGTTTAGTATAGTTAGTTTATACTTCTTGTTAGCAATAGCTTATGACGTCGATTGGGGCGTAAAAAGCTTAATGGCATTTTAATTGTGTATTTGTAGAATTGCTGCAAAAGTTACGGAAATATGGCCAACATGTGTCTTTCGAGTCAGCCAGTTAACCAATCAAGTTTTTCTCACTGTTTTCCGGCAGGCTGTTTATTTATATGCGATTAATGCGTACTTTTAGTCTGCTTGGCGGATATTTGCGTACTTAAACGTCCAAAAATGTTGTACTAGTATTATATAAATTTCAACGGCTTTGTCATCGGCGCCCCGCTGGGCGCTATAATTGAGGCAAAAATATATACTATTGCACACGGAAAAGCGGAAAACTAGAAACGAAATTTGAAAATCCCCCTTCCGCATTGCCTGCACATTTTTGTGCAGTTGCAGCAACAGAACAGAAATCCCTGCACCTTGCCCCTTCAAATGCAAACAGCATCAAAGCAGCCGTCATATTAACTTTTCATCTAAACAGGCCAAAACTGCAGCTATTAAAATCAAAAGTTGTGTTTATGTGGTGTGGAGCGGGGCGTTTGTGTTGGAAAATTCCAAGCATATCAAAACCATTTGGACCACAATTGCAATCGCAATTGCGAATCGTTGCAGGTGCCGTCTTCGTCTCATTACCTTCTCTCTCTCTCTCTCGTTCTCGCCTAATTTATGAGCTGTGTGCATTGTGGCTAAATGTAACCGTAAATTGCCACTTTGAATTAAACAAGATGCCTCACACACAACAATCAGCAATGCACCCATGCACCCACCACCTCAACAGGCAAGGTCGTTTGCATTCCGCAAAACGGAAGACAAGAGGCACGTTACAAAGAGTGCTGGCCAACGTCATGCTCCAATTGGCTCCAATGGGCAATGGGATATTGATGCAAGCGCTAAAAGGCGTTTAATTGGAGCAGCGTTGAAAGCACAATTAATTCTGTGTCGATTACATTTTGTTATGTCATTTGTATGGCTTTCAAAAGGTTAGCGATTCATTTGTCAAAGAGTTTAAATTGGTAACAAAATCGGTTGTCACCGGATTGTTAATGAATGAATAACTCGAGGAATTGAATTGGGAATATCTATAACGGGTCAAAGGTGCCACTTTGCATTCAATTATAGTAAAGATTCCAATAAATCTTTTCCTCACACATTTGTGCAATAAATGTAACTTTTACATACTTCGAACGGATATTAAATGCCTAAGAACTACATCAATATAGCATATTGAATTATTTATTATCTGATTGATGTTTTTCCATCAGCAAATGATTTGCCAATGGCGTGAAATTTACTCTCGCTACTTTTGTAGTTATTTATTGTGTAATTTTTGCTCTAAGTGCACTTAACGGACATTGTTGAGGGGTTTACGTGTTTAGTTAGTTTCATATGCCAAGGATTTTTATCGAGTTTTCCTCTGTTCGATGTTGGAGTGAAGCCAAAACGAAGCGAAATAATTAGCAACTAACTGGAAATGTTGGGTCATAAATTCAACGCTGACATTTCATGTCAAAGCTCAACGGCGAATCGATTGATAAACTAATCAAAATTGGGCCTTGAGAGTGCATAATAAATATTTATAACATTACTTTGATACTCTCTCTCTCTCTCTCTCTCTGTCTCGCTCTCTCTCCCTCACTCACTGTAACAATATCCAATCGACTGGCGTGTCTCAGTGGAAAAGTTTTCAATTTCAACTGCAATTTAAACGTCCATCAATAACCAGCACAGAAGAAGACTAAAAATCAAGTTGGCAGGCAGTTCCGTATGGGCAACTCGCCAACAAAACGTTAAAGCACAGATTAAACTTAACTCGCGTATTTGTTGCAGACCATAATTCATGCCATACACTAAAGCCGAGAAATGAACTCCGCGTCTGACAACGAAGCCACTTAAGACAACTTGGAGGCAAAAGCAGATCCAGACTCAGGCAGGACCAGCACAAGTAGTCCTTGGGTGGTGTGTTTTGCGACTGACAAATGAAGACTGACATTTACAAAACAGCTGAAAAACAAAACCAAATCATTCTCCTACAACGTGTCGCGACAGTTGAGTTTTTAAAAGCAACTTGTTGTCATAAGGCTGTGACAGTTTTTTTTGTTGTTGGAAAGTCTGGGAGGCTTTGTATTGTTGTGTACGTGAAAGATTTAAAATAAAACCACTTAGCGGCAGCTTCATTTTTCGACAATTGCTAAAGCCCCAACATAGCGTGATAAAGTGTCCTTGGAGGATTTTGGTTGGAGAAACACAAGGAAATTAAAGAGGCTTTACGTATAAACATATTAAATTTAATGCATTTCGGTCTTAACATAAATAAATTCAAAGTTTATTCCCTTAATTAAGTTACATTTTATGCACTTTGATTGCAATTCAAGCAAGCAATGTTGTCCAATTATTATTATTACGAATATCTACTTTGAGTTTGTTTGTTTTGCACGCAATTTAAACAATTAATGTCAGTCGGCGAACGAGTAAAATAATTGGCTTGCCTTAGCCTAGACTTATTTCAACAATTCTAGCTAATCAAATTAGATGAATTTCATCTCATTTGGCTTTTGGCTTTCCCCTTTTCATTGTGTACTTATTTATTTTTAATTTAATATAAATAAAACTGGCGATGGTTGCGAAATTTTAAAACAGCTTAGCGTGGGAGGCACAAAAACAAAACAAATGCAACAACAGCAATGAAAAACGAAGGAAAATAGTTTTTCTCGTTATCCAATTGCGGCGCGTCTCTGTTCTTTGTGGCCTGTCCATTTCAATATAAATTATGAGTACATATTTTTAGCTCAATATTCATTATTAACTTAAAACTGACAGTTCATAAGGCAAAACTGCCTGCATACCTGCAACAAAATAAAATAAAATCGAAAAATGCAATGAGGCGGTGATTTGAATGTCAGGCTGGCAAGTTTTCAGCTTCGGGAGGCTTGCGTCGGGCAGAGAGAGAAAGAGCGACCGGAAATATATTCGTACAGTGTTGGGAAGTTGTCAACAGGCGCAACAAGTTGCCTGTAGTAGGCAACAAAATGGCGGAAACGTGTCACTGTCGGCGTCACTGCTGACGTTTGCCAAAGTTTTTTTTTTGTGTTTGTTTGTTGTTGCCGAGCCATCATCGAGGGCCGCCTGTAAATTTATGAAGTGAATGAATTTTTAAACGCAACTTTAAACTTTTTTATTGCTCTGAGAGTTGTCGCAACTGCTGCTGGTTGCATCCTAGTTGTGACAAACTTTCGCACACGCTTCATATCCTGAAGTTGGTCCTGATAGTATATGTCCTGCCTTACAGGCTGTGTGTGTTTCGTAAGCCTCCTGCCGGTTGGCTCGTTGTCCCTGTCGTTGTTCATTGACTTTGGCAGCAACAACAGCCATGACAACGTTGCATAGAAAAGACTTACACACGCACACACACACACACACACACAACGCACTGTGACTTTGTTTTTAATACACTCCAGTGGCCGTTGCATCGATCGCCAGAACAAACAAGGCGCCTGTCTCTTGTCTCTGCCAACAGCCGCAGTTCATTACTCCTCCAGCTCGGCCAAGCCAACATGTCCTGTGGCCAGGCTGTGTGTGTGTGTGTGTGTGTATATGTGCTAACACTGACTTTTCATGCTCATATTTTGCACCCACACCGCGCAATACGCGCCGTGTTATACTTTAGCTCACGTCAAGCCATGACAAAGATAGTCAATAACCGAGCAAAAACCAAAATGAACCCGTTATTCCTTGCGACTGCAAAGGATATTGGCCACGCTTAAAACTCTGTTGTCAGCCTTAATCCAATATTCATCATCCACATTCACATCGACATCAATATCAATCGCAAATGCAATTGCCCAGTCACATTCAGCTTATGTTGTCATCGCCATATCCTCATCCTTGCTGATCATCGATTAAACTTTAAATTGTTATTACTATGTTTAGCTGGAATGGGCTTAGCGCCAGCCAAGTCCCCAGGCAATCCTTTGAGTTAATCAGCATGTCGCACGTTTTGTCAAAAAGTTCGAAACATGACCGTGTCGAAGATATTGATACTCTTTAAGAAACATACATAAAAAACTTATCTATTTACATATTCAAGTTGCTGATTTGATATTTGATATTTGATATATAGCTTAAGCCTAGTGGCCCTCGAACTTGTGTTGTGCAAACGTTATAGCAATGTTGCATTGACTTTATCTGTAAGAGTGTATTGAGGCAAAGCATGCGTCTGTCTTATGTTAGCCTGTGGAGGACTTTTGCCAACGCAAAAACATATTCCGTGTGTGTGTGTGTGCAACTGGGATGTTTGGTATTTTGGCTGTTTGGCAGCAGCCACAAGCCACATCATCATAATTTGTTCAAGGCGCTGACAGGAAGTTGCCGCTGGAAATATGTTGAAACAAGTAGCCAGCGCAGAAGGGGCAGTGGGAGGTGTCGTACGGACAACCTTGTCATATCCTGTTGACGGTCGCTGACAGACGCTCGCTCAGCGTGCTCAGGTGGCCTTTGCCTCTGGCCGTGGCATGGCGGAAGTGTGAAATATTTTTAGAGCACTCTTTTTTTTACCTTCTTCAAATGGAATTTTTCGTTGGAGCGTATTTTATTGGCATTTTGCAGAAAATTTGTGGCTCGGGCTATGAAAATGCCACGAATTGCGTTCTACACTTGCGGCCCAGCAATTTTAATATAACATTTTGCATTCTTCCCTTTTCGTTTGGCGAGAGACTCTTGCGCCAATTTTCTATGAAAATTATTGCTTTTGTTGCATTTTGTGTGTGAGGTGTTCGCGGCGCGTATTGCGTATAATTGATTTAGCCAAATTGTTAAGCGAATCAAAGCTGGCAAATTGTGCGTGCGACAATAATGTGCAACCCATTGTGCAACACGAACAGTTGTCCAGCACTCCACAGAATACAGGGAGAAAGGCCTTTTAATTTTGTTGGCTGCACACGTTGCATAAATTTGTTTGGCTGTTGCATGTTGCATAATTATGCGACAGTTGTCAATGAAATTTGCATGCGATTGCAGTTTCGATTTTGCTGGGACAAGTTTACACCAGAGATTCCAATTGATTTGAGATTTTCCACAAAATTGCAACAAACTAACAACAAAATTCAATTACTAATTTAAACTCTGTGTGCAGCGAAACGGCTTCAACCAATTAACAAGGTATTTTTACAGATAAAGCAGGAACGATAAAAATACTTCATTTTTCAATGCAAACTTTTATCTCTAATCTATATCATTAAAGACTTAGTTTTTCCTCGAAATTTCCTAGCATATCCGTATGCTGTTTGGTTGTCTGTGCACCCTTTTTTATATAAAAATATACAAATTTATAGTGAGTGTCCCAGCTAATTGATGAATAGTATCTAAGCATTGGTGTTTTTAAAAGCTCCGATGGTTAATTGCATTATGTAATAGATTGATGCACTCGCAATGTTGCATGTCAACATTAAAAATTACAACAAATAATTGCAGCAAATTCCACGCCTGTCAGCGACACAAACACAATTTAGTAGTAAGAACATTTTTATTATTTTTTGTTTGTGTGCCAAAGCAACATGTCGTTGTTGTTCTATATATTGTATATGTTTGTTTAGCTAATTAAATCAACTAAACTCGACAAAAAACAAGAATACCAATCTTTCTCTCACTTACACATTGAGCCCAATGTCTGGCCCACACCTTTGCCAGGCACTTTGGGCGTAGTTGCATTTTAGCCGTTGACGCTTTGAAATTTGGGTCAATTATGCGATTTGTCGCGCCACAGACAAAACACCGACGACGACGTATGTACATCCATCAGTCGCCATACGCACATACATACTGTGTCACTGGCATTGAATTGCTGTTGATGGTGGGGGGCAGTGGAAGTGGTAGGAGATAGGCTTTTGTCAATGATGAGGGTGTTGCTTCTCCTGTCTTTGCCAGATGCACACAGCAGGTCGTTTTGTCGTAATTATTTGTCAAATTCAAACAGTACGACTACAGCCACTAACGAGCAACAGGCAGAGATACGCAGACGGACGGATAGACAGACAGACAATCAGACAGTTAGCAATGTCACTCCCAATCTACCACCCCCTCCTTTGAGCACACACACAGCCCATATTCACCCAATTGTCAATCAATCAAATGTAATGGCGTTTCGCTCATTATGGCTCGAGTTGAAACAAATATATATTTGTTATTCATGCATATTGCTTATGATTAGGACGGTGGATCCCAACTTCCGCTCAATTGGCGGAAGTCGTTATCAATATTTTGGTGACAAATACAAGTTATGATAAGCAAGATAAGATTAAAGTGGCTGGCTATTGTAGTTTTTTGACACCGCCCAAAAGTATGCAATTATGTTTTAATAACCTTATCTTTGAACAGATCTAAAGTAATACAATAAATCACACATTATTTGTTTATTTTTTATTTACAATTTTTTTATATATTTTTTTATTACATTTTTAACAGTAAATTATGTGTTAATATAAATAAATTGTGTTTTTCTTTTGTATGTATATCGATATCAAAATGGGTAGTTCATTAAACATAAAACACAAAACACAAAAGCACTGTTTGGCAAAAGTTCGATGCATTTAATTAATATATGTATGTATGTATGTTTTTATGTGTGAAGTTGCTCATTATGTATTAAGTGTACATTAAAATCATTAAATAAATTTGTAAAAAAAACTATGCGCATTTAAAGTCAAAATGCATTCAAAAGGCAGTACATACATACAAACATATTACTTTTCTTGTGTACAATGATTTTAAAGATTTTTGTGTTGTTTTTTATTGCACTCTGCATTAATATGGAAGCCCATGCATGTAAGTTACTTAAATTAAATAAAAATTGATACATTTGTTAACCATTTTCGTGTGTGGAATCGGGCAATTCTCTGTACAGTGGGGTATTTAAAGGTATGTGCCAAATAATTGTCCCGACTGATAAGCGGTTGGCAGTCTTTGCTCTGTTTTTGTTATCAGTGTTTTGCTTTCTGCCAAGTTTCAAATCAATATAGATTTATTTACAATTATTTATAACTTTGTATTTTCATTCGATTTTCTTAGAAATTCTAAACTCATTTGTCATACAATCTTGCATATGGTGCTGTAATCTGTAACTGCGGTCGTCTCAATAATATTCTAAAAGCAGAACGATTTAAAGCACCCACGACCACTGTACGTACATATGTATGTTTGTATGAGTGTATTATGTGTTTATTTATGTTTATTCAAATCAACTTGTCGACTGTGGCCCCCTCTAATGACGCTGACGCTTACAAATTTAATGCGTTGCCCCCCACACACTCAGACATAATAACAACAAAAACAAAAAATGAATACTTTGCTTTGTGCGTGACGACTCTTCTCTTCTACTTTTCCTCTCTCTCTGTCTTGCACGCACGCACACATGCCCAAAAAACTGTAACTGTAACTGTAACTAAAGCGATTGAATTGTTGCAAACTTTTTTGCACTTTGTTCTCGTTCCCTCTTTTTGTCCGTCACTTGCAAAAAACAACAGTTTTTCTGCAATTCTGCACTCCCCATTTCTCTCTCTCTCTCTCTTGCTTTCATTCGTTTTCTCCCACTCTCTTTGGCCCCCCTTACAGCAGCACGCATGGGCGTTTGCGTGTTTTACGAATGGGCGGACAAAGCACCGAGCGTATAGCCTCATCGAACACAGTCTTCAGTCCCTTCTGCGTCAGCGCAGAGCATTCCAAATACTTGACAGCCGCTATTTCCTTGGCCATTGCCAGTCCTTGCGGATAGGTTATAGGCGTTAGCTTCTTATCCTTGAGCTTCTCAATCGTCTGTTTGTCGTCGCGCAAATCGAGCTTCGTGCCGACGAGAATGATAGGCACATTGTTGCAATGATGACGCACCTCCGGGAACCATTTGGCGCGCACGTTCTCAAACGAGGCAGGATTCACCAGCGAGAAGCAGATGAGAAATACATCTGTCTGTGGATACGAGAGCGGACGCAAACGATCATAATCCTCCTGTCCAGCTGTATCCCAAAGACCCAAATTGATGGGTTTCGCATCGACCATCACATTGGCAGAGTAATTATCAAATACGGTGGGTATATATTCGCCGGGGAAGGCATTTGTTGTATAGCTGATCAGCAGGCAAGTTTTACCCACAGCGCCGTCGCCAACAACAACACATTTGATTGCCTGCATGACGTCGTCTGTTGCTTTGTTGTTTTTGTCGTTGTCGTTGTTGTTGCTTTAGTTTCTTTATAGGTAGTTTAATAATTTACACACACACACACTAGCAGAAGTAGCAGCAGCAGCAGCAGCAAAGTGTGAGGGAGCGAATTCAACAAGTTTTGGCGATTATACAACTCAATTTTTTGCTCACGCACTCACACAGATACTTTGTTACACGAACACAGTGATCTTTTATGCACTTGCTGCTTTATCTTTGAAGTTGATATATATTTTAGTGTGTGCAGTTATGCCCTTTTTTTTGTCACTTGTTTCTAATAAAATTTTTGGCCTGCATAGAGAAATTTTGCACGAACAGCAAAATGAAAACACACCCAAACGCTGTGAAATCGACGCTGTCACTGAGCGGTGCAGAGAGCGTAAAAGTGAAAAATTCTGTTTGAGCTGATATTGTTGTTGCTGATTTTGCTTAACAGCTGCACATATACACTAGTTGTCTCTTTCGCGCTCACAATAGTTAGCGCAGAGCACAAAGTATGCCGCGCACGCTCCCACACAAAACAGCAGCAACACAAGCAACACCAGCAACAGACAACAGTAGCGTCTCGCACATTGTGTATAGTGCTGCGAGCGCAGCGTGAGTCATCAGTTGTTATTGGTGACGTTTGATCTGCTGAAAACACAAAGAGAGCAGAGACAAATAGAGAGGCAGAGTGAGAGAGTTAGCAAGTTTATAATGCTCTTTATTTGTCGCTGAGCGCGTTCACTTGACCTTGCTTTGGTCTTATTTGATGAGGATTTTCTTCTAAATTTGTACGCCGCTTTCCATGAATTTGGTTTTTTGCCTGAGGCGCTTTTCACGTGGTCATCGGTACATTGTTGTTGGTTGACTGTTTAATGGACCACAAAACATATCCGAAAATCGACAGCGACGCTCTTGATGTGGCAACTAACACCGTAACCAAAACCAAAAACCGTTACCAAAACCTTAAACAAAGCGCCAAACCAAAATCCGCATCCGCGTCGACCAAAAAGCGATAGCCGAAAAATGCAAACGCAAACGCGCTGTTTGTGCATGTTTCCGTATCTCCAACCACGCCCTCCGCCCACTACACAACCAGCGACCACAAAAATTTTTGCATATGAAAATTGTTAAAGCGGAGCTCGAATTTCCAAAATTTTGCACGCAATTTCAACTGCAGCAACTTCAGCAGGTCGTGAAATATTTTTGCACACATTTTGTAGTTAATTTCTTTAGGGCCAGCAGTAATTGGATAATTAAATAGGAGCTATAAACTGATTGTTTATAATATGAAATTTACATAAATATAGTAAGTGGATAATGCAATTGATAATGATAAAGAATTTACAACAAGTTGAATCAGCAATGCAACGGGTTGAAGTGTTAAAAATTAAAAACTGTCTTTTTATCGATGGGTTGTACTCTATTTAGGTTTCAAGTTCTATGATGTCGACTAAATCCTCTTATTCGCCCCAGACACCTTTTAACGAGGTATTAAACTTTTGCTTGTTGTGAAGAGCTTTAACTATACGCTCATTATGAAAAAGGGAAAACTGGGCAAATAATTAAAGAAAAATAAGAAACTGAAAAATGTGACAGCAAATGCAACAATTATTTGATTACTGTCGCAGTCGTTGCCTCGTAATTGGCGATGTGAAATATATACGCAAATATGAGTATATAACACCACCCCACAATTCCCTCCGCCTACACCGCCCATCTCCCACGCCCACAGAAGCCATTACGAAAAGTGTGGGCAAGAGTATGTGTTAAGGGAGAATGTGTTAAGAGTTATTCATAATTGTTGTTGATGCTGCCGCAACAAAAGTGGCAGAGAAATGCATAACAAACTGAAAAATATGCACGCCATTTTTATTGCCACACCAGACATTCAACACACACACACAAACACACCCACACACATATTAAAAAAAAATACACACTCACATTGTGCGACTATAATGAATGAATGCACAGAAAAAGAACCGCAGCCTGCTGCTGCTGCCTCGCTCTCCTCTGCCCCTCTTGCCCTTTCCCAATGTCGATGTCGACCCCAAAAACATATATAAGCCGCCTGACTGCTGACCAACAATAAATTTAACACTTTAACTGCTGTGTAAACAAGTGAATGAAATCCGAGCTTCAAACGGTAATGCGACTGTATATTGCACGAGTTCCTAAGGACGTAATCTCCTTATATTGCAAATAAATGTCTGAAAGCTTGTAACAGGTTAAGGTTATCATAACATAAGATATTTAGTTTACAGCTTCAAAAGTTTTAGTTAGACAGATTCTAAATATAGAACGATATATCAGAACCACAAATCGAATTCTATTCATATGAAATTATTTAAATGCAGTTTTATTCTAGAAGTCAAACCATGACTTTTAAGCTATTGCTTTTGAAAATCGGGGCAGTTTTGCCGAAGTTATGGAAGTCGAAACATTTTACCAATGCCCAAGTCAATTTTTGTTTATAAAATTTTAACATGAATATAACCAAAAATCGAATTTTATTTAAATGTAATTTCTTAAATGCAGTTTTATTCTTGAAGCCAAACCATGACTTTTGAGCTATTGCTTTTGAAAATCGGGTAACTTAGGACGAAGTTATGGAAGTCGATAGATTTTTACCAATGCCCAAGTCAATTTTTGTTTATAAAATTTTAACATGAATATGACCAAAAATCGAATTTTATTTAAATGTAATTTCTTAAATGCAGTTTTATTCTTGAAGCCAAACCATGACTTTTGAGCTATTGCTTTTGAAAATCGGGTAACTTTTGACGAAGTTATGGAAGTCGATAGATTTTTACCAATGCCCAAGTCAATTTTTGTTTATATAATTTTAACATGAATATGACCAAAAATCGAGTTTTATTTAAATGTAATTTCTTAAATGCAGTTTTATTCTTGCAGCCAAACCATGACTTTTAAGCTATTGCTTTCGAAAATCGGGTCAGTTTTGAGGAAGTTATGGAAGTCGAAAGATTCTACTAATGCCCAAGACAATTTTTGGTCATAAAATTTTAACATGAATATGACCAAAAATCGAATTTTATTTAAATGTAATTTCTTAAATGCAGTTTTATTCTTGAAGCCAAACCATGACTTTTGAGCTATTGCTTTTGAAAATCGGGTCAGTTTTGACGAAGTTATGGAAGTCGAAAGATTTTTACCAATGCCCAAGTCAAATTTTGTTTATAAAATTTTAACATGAATATGACCAAAAATCGAATTTTATTTAAATGTAATTTCTTAAATGCAGTTTTATTCTTGCAGCCAAACCATGACTTTTGAGATATTGCTTTTGAAAATCGGGTCAGTTTTGACGAAGTTATGGAAGTCGAAAGATTCTACTAATGCCCAAGACAATTTTTGGTCACACAATTTTAACATGAATATGACCAAAAATCGAATTTTATTTAAATGTAATTTCTTAAATGCAGTTTTATTCTTGAAGCCAAACCATGACTTTTGAGATATTGCTTTTGAAAATCGGGTCAGTTTTGACGAAGTTATGGAAGTCGAAAGATTTTAACCAATGCCCAAGTCAATTTTTGTTTATAAAATTTTAACATGAATATGACCAAAAATCGAATTTTATTTAAATGTAATTTCTTAAATGCAGTTTTATTCTAGAAGCCAAACCATGACTTTTGAGATATTGCTTTTGAAAATCGGGTCAGTTTTGAGGAAGTTATGGAAGTCGAAAGATTTTTACCAATGCCCAGTCAATTTTTGGTCATAAAATTTTAACATGAATATGACCAAAAATCGAATTTTATTTAAATGTAATTTCTGTAATGCAGTTTTATTCTAGAAGCCAAACCATGACTTTTGAGATATTGCTTTTGAAAATCGGGTCAGTTTTGACGAAGTTATTGAAGTCGAAAGATTTTAACCAATGCCCAAGACAATTTTTGGCTATAAAATATTAAACTGAATATGACCAAAAATCGAATTTTATTTAAATGTAATTTCTTAAATGCAGTTTTATTCTTGCAGCCAAACCATGACTTTTAAGCTATTGCTTTCGAAAATCGGGTCAGTTTTGACGAAGTTATGGAAGTCGAAAGATTTTTACCAATGCCCAGTCAATTTTTGGTCATAAAATTTTAACATGAATATGACCAAAAATCGAATTTTATTTAAATGTAATTTCTGTAATGCAGTTTTATTCTAGAAGCCAAACCATGACTTTTGAGCTATTGCTTTTGAAAATCGGGTCAGTTTTGACGAAGTTATGGAAGTCGAAAGATTTTAACCAATGCCCAAGTCAATTTTTGATTATAAAATTTTAACATGAATATGACCAAAAATCGAATTTTATTTAAATGTAATTTCTTAAATGCAGTTTTATTCTAGCAGCCAAACCATGACTTTTAAGCTATTGCTTTTGAAAATCGGGTCAGTTTTGACGAAGTTATGGAAGTCGAAAGATTTTAACCAATGCCCAAGTCATTTTTGGTTATAAATTTTAACATGAATATGACCAAAAATCGAATTTTATTTAAATGTAATTTCTTAAATGCAGTTTTATTCTTGCAGCCAAACCATGACTTTTGAGATATTGCTTTTGAAAATCGGGTCAGTTTTGACGAAGTTATGGAAGTCGAAAGATTTTTACCAATGCCCAAGTCAATTTTTGGTCATAAAATTTTAACATGAATATGACCAAAAATCGAATTTTATTTAAATGTAATTTCTGTAATGCAGTTTTATTCTAGAAGCCAAACCATGACTTTTGAGATATTGCTTTTGAAAATCGGGTCAGTTTTGACGAAGTTATGGAAGTCGAAAGATTTTAACCAATGCCCAAGTCAATTTTTGATTATAAAATTTTAACATGAATATGACCAAAAATCTAATTTTATTTAAATGTAATTTCTTAAATGCAGTTTTATTCTTGCAGCCAAACCATGACTTTTGAGATATTGCTTTTGAAAATCGGGTCAGTTTTGACGAAGTTATGGAAGTCGAAAGATTTTTACCAATGCCCAGTCAATTTTGGTCATAAATTTTAACATGAATATGACCAAAAATCGAATTTTATTTAAATGTAATTTCTGTAATGCAGTTTTATTCTAGAAGCCAAACCATGACTTTTGAGATATTGCTTTTGAAAATCGGGTCAGTTTTGACGAAGTTATGGAAGTCGAAAGATTTTTACCAATGCCCAGTCAATTTTTGGTCATAAAATTTTAACATGAATATGACCAAAAATCGAATTTTATTTAAATGTAATTTCTTAAATGCAGTTTTATTCTTGCAGCCAAACCATGACTTTTGAGATATTGCTTTTGAAAATCGGGTCAGCTTTGACGAAGTTATGGAAGTCGAAAGATTTTAACCAATGCCCAAGTCAATTTTTGGTCATACAATTTTAACATGAATATGACCAAAAATCGAATTTTATTTAAATGTAATTTCTTAAATGCAGTTTTATTCTAGAAGCCAAACCATGACTTTTGAGATATTGCTTTTGAAAATCGGGTCAGTTTTGACCAAGTTATGGAAGTCGAAAGATTTTTACCAATGCCCAAGTCAATTTTTGGTCATAAAATATTAACATGAATATGACCAAAAATCGAATTTTATTTAAATGTAATTTCTTAAATGCAGTTTTATTCTAGAAGCCAAACCATGACTTTTAAGCTATTGCTTTTGAAAATCGGGTCAGTTTTGACGAAGTTATGGAAGTCGAAAGATTTTACCAATGCCCAAGTCAATTTTTGGTTATAAAATTTTAACATGAATGTGACCAAAAATCGAATTTTATTTAAATGTAATTTCTTAAATGCAGTTTTATTCTAGAAGCCAAACCATGACTTTTAAGCTATTGCTTTTGAAAATCGGGTCAGTTTTGACGAAGTTATGGAAGTCGAAAGATTTTTACCAATGCCCAAGTCAATTTTTGGTCATACAATTTTAACATGAATATGACCAAAAATCGAATTTTATTTAAATGTAATTTCTTAAATGCAGTTTTATTCTAGAAGCCAAACCATGACTTTTGAGATATTGCTTTTGAAAATCGGGTCAGTTTTGACGAAGTTATGGAAGTCGAAAGATTTTAACCAATGCCCAAGTCAATTTTTGATTATAAAATTTTAACATGAATATGACCAAAAATCGAATTTTATTTAAATGTAATTTCTTAAATGCAGTTTTATTCTTGAAGCCAAACCATGACTTTTGAGATATTGCTTTTGAAAATCGGGTCAGTTTTGACGAAGTTATGGAAGTCGAAAGATTTTAACCAATGCCCAAGTCAATTTTTGATCATAAAATTTTAACATGAATATGACCAAAAATCGAATTTTATTTAAATGTAATTTCTTAAATGCAGTTTTATTCTAGAAGCCAAACCATGACTTTTGAGCTATTGCTTTTGAAAATCGGGTCACTTTTGACGAAGTTATGGAAGTCGAAAGATTTTTACCAATGCCCAAGTCAATTTTTGGTTATAAAATTTTAACATGAATATGACCAAAAATCGAATTTTATTTAAATGTAATTTCTTAAATGCAGTTTTATTCTTGAAGCCAAACCATGACTTTTGAGCTATTGCTTTTGAAAATCGGGTCAGTTTTGACGAAGTTATGGAAGTCGAAAGATTTTTACCAATGCCCAAGTCAATTTTTGGTCATAAAATTTTAACATGAATATGACCAAAAATCGAATTTTATTTAAATGTAATTTCTTAAATGCAGTTTTATTCTAGAAGCCAAACCATGACTTTTGAGATATTGCTTTTGAAAATCGGGTCAGTTTTGACGAAGTTATGGAAGTCGAAAGATTTTAACCAATGCCCAAGTCAATTTTTGATTATAAAATTTTAACATGAATATGACCAAAAATCGAATTTTATTTAAATGTAATTTCTTAAATGCAGTTTTATTCTTGAAGCCAAACCATGACTTTTGAGATATTGCTTTTGAAATCGGGTCAGTTTTGACGAAGTTATGGAAGTCGAAAGATTTTACCAATGCCCAAGTCAATTTTTGATTATAAAATTTTAACATGAATATGACCAAAAATCGAATTTTATTTAAATGTAATTTCTTAAATGCAGTTTTATTCTAGAAGCCAAACCATGACTTTTGAGCTATTGCTTTTGAAAATCGGGTCAGTTTTGACGAAGTTATGGAAGTCGAAAGATTTTTACCAATGCCCAAGTCAATTTTTGTTTATAAAATTTTAACATGAATATGACCAAAAATCGAATTTTATTTAAATGTAATTTCTTAAATGCAGTTTTATTCTAGAAGCCAAACCATGACTTTTGAGCTATTGCTTTTGAAAATCGGGTCACTTTTGACGAAGTTATGGAAGTCGAAAGATTTTTACCAATGCCCAAGTCAATTTTTGGTCATAAAATTTTAACATGAATATGACCAAAAATCGAATTTTATTTAAATGTAATTTCTTAAATGCAGTTTTATTCTTGCAGCCAAACCATGACTTTTAAGCTATTGCTTTCGAAAATCGGGTCAGTTTTGAGGAAGTTATGGAAGTCGAAAGATTTTTACCAATGCCCAAGTCAATTTTTGGTCATAAATTTTAACATGAATATGACCAAAAATCGAATTTTATTTAAATGTAATTTCTTAAATGCAGTTTTATTCTAGAAGCCAAACCATGACTTTTGAGATATTGCTTTTGAAAATCGGGTCAGTTTTGACGAAGTTATGGAAGTCGAAAGATTTTTACCAATGCCCAAGTCAATTTTTGTTATAAAATTTTAACATGAATATGACCAAAAATCGAATTTTATTTAAATGTAATTTCTTAAATGCAGTTTTATTCTAGAAGCCAAACCATGACTTTTAAGCTATTGCTTTTGAAAATCGGGTCAGTTTTGAGGAAGTTATGGAAGTCGAAAGATTTTTACCAATGCCCAAGTCAATTTTTGGTCATACAATTTTAACATGAATATGACCAAAAATCTAATTTTATTTAAATGTAATTTCTTAAATGCAGTTTTATTCTTGAAGCCAAACCATGACTTTTGAGATATTGCTTTTGAAAATCGGGTCAGTTTTGACGAAGTTATGGAAGTCGAAAGATTTTACCAATGCCCAAGTCAATTTTTGATTATAAAATTTTAACATGAATATGACCAAAAATCGAATTTTATTTAAATGTAATTTCTTAAATGCAGTTTTATTCTTGAAGCCAAACCATGACTTTTGAGATATTGCTTTTGAAAATCGGGTCAGTTTTGACGAAGTTATGGAAGTCGAAAGATTTTACCAATGCCCAAGTCAATTTTTGATTATAAAATTTTAACATGAATATGACCAAAAATCGAATTTTATTTAAATGTAATTTCTTAAATGCAGTTTTATTCTTGAAGCCAAACCATGACTTTTGAGCTATTGCTTTTGAAAATCGGGTCACTTTTGACGAAGTTATGGAAGTCGAAAGATTTTTACCAATGCCCAAGTCAATTTTTGTTATAAAATTTTAACATGAATATGACCAAAAATCGAATTTTATTTAAATGTAATTTCTTAAATGCAGTTTTATTCTTGAAGCCAAACCATGACTTTTGAGCTATTGCTTTTGAAAATCGGGTCACTTTTGACGAAGTTATGGAAGTCGAAAGATTTTTACCAATGCCCAAGTCAATTTTTGGTCATAAAATTTTAACATGAATATGACCAAAAATCGAATTTTATTTAAATGTAATTTCTTAAATGCAGTTTTATTCTTGAAGCCAAACCATGACTTTTGAGATATTGCTTTTGAAAATCGGGTCAGTTTTGACGAAGTTATGGAAGTCGAAAGATTTTAACCAATGCCCAAGTCAATTTTTGATTATAAAATTTTAACATGAATATGACCAAAAATCGAATTTTATTTAATGTAATTTCTTAAATGCAGTTTTATTCTTGAAGCCAAACCATGACTTTTGAGCTATTGCTTTTGAAAATCGGGTCAGTTTTGACGAAGTTATGGAAGTCGAAAGATTTTAACCAATGCCCAAGTCAATTTTTGATTATAAAATTTTAACATGAATATGACCAAAAATCGAATTTTATTTAAATGTAATTTCTTAAATGCAGTTTTATTCTAGAAGCCAAACCATGACTTTTGAGCTATTGCTTTTGAAAATCGGGTCAGTTTTGACGAAGTTATGGAAGTCGAAAGATTTTTACCAATGCCCAAGTCAATTTTTGTTTATAAAATTTTAACATGAATATGACCAAAAATCGAATTTTATTTAAATGTAATTTCTTAAATGCAGTTTTATTCTTGCAGCCAAACCATGACTTTTAAGCTATTGCTTTCGAAAATCGGGTCAGTTTTGAGGAAGTTATGGAAGTCGAAAGATTTTTACCAATGCCCAAGTCAATTTTTGGTCATAAAATTTTAACATGAATATGACCAAAAATCGAATTTTATTTAAATGTAATTTCTTAAATGCAGTTTTATTCTAGAAGCCAAACCATGACTTTTGAGATATTGCTTTTGAAAATCGGGTCAGTTTTGACGAAGTTATGGAAGTCGAAAGATTTTTACCAATGCCCAAGTCAAATTTTGTTTATAAAATTTTAACATGAATATGACCAAAATCGAATTTTATTTAAATGTAATTTCTTAAATGCAGTTTTATTCTTGCAGCCAAACCATGACTTTTAAGCTATTGCTTTTGAAAATCGGGTCAGTTTTGACCAAGTTATGGAAGTCGAAAGATTTTACCAATGCCCAAGTCAATTTTTGGTTATAAAATTTTAACATGAATATGACCAAAAATCGAATTTTATTTAAATATAATTTCTTAATGCAGTTTTATTCTAGAAGCCAAACCATGACTTTTGAGATATTGCTTTTGAAAATCGGGTCAGTTTTGAGGAAGTTATGGAAGTCGAAAGATTTTACCAATGCCCAAGTCA
Source organism: Scaptomyza flava (assembly GCA_030179655.1). Lineage (NCBI taxonomy): Eukaryota > Metazoa > Arthropoda > Insecta > Diptera > Drosophilidae > Scaptomyza > Scaptomyza flava. Next base: position 8,673,491 of record JARNME010000404.1, read on the forward strand.
ATTTTTGGTTATAAAATTTAACATGAATATGACCAAAAATCGAATTTTATTTAAATGTAATTTCTTAAATGCAGTTTTATTCTAGAAGCCAAACCATGACTTTTAAGCTATTGCTTTTGAAAATCGGGTCAGTTTTGAGGAAGTTATGGAAGTCGAAAGATTTTACCAATGCCCAAGTCAATTTTTGATTATAAAATTTAACATGAATATGACCAAAAATCGAATTTTATTTAAATGTAATTTCTTAAATGCAGTTTTATTCTAGAAGCCAAACCATGACTTTTAAGCTATTGCTTTTGAAAATCGGGTCACTTTTGAGGAAGTTATGGAAGTCGAAAGATTTTTACCAATGCCCAAGACAATTTTTGGTTATAAAATATTAACATGAATATGACCAAAAATCGAATTTTATTTAAATGTAATTTCTTAAATGCAGTTTTATTCTAGAAGCCAAACCATGACTTTTAAGCTATTGCTTTTGAAAATCGGGCAACTTTTGAGGAAGTTATGGAAGTCGAAAGATTTTTACCAATGCCCAAGTCAATTTTTGATTATAAAATTTAACATGAATATGACCAAAAATCGAATTTTATTTAAATGTAATTTCTTAAATGCAGTTTTATTCTTGCAGCCAAACCATGACTTTTAAGCTATTGCTTTTGAAAATCGGGTCAGTTTTGACGAAGTTATGGAAGTCGAAAGATTTTAACCAATGCCCAAGTCAATTTTTGATTATAAAATTTTAACATGAATATGACCAAAAATCGAATTTTATTTAAATGTAATTTCTTAAATGCAGTTTTATTCTAGAAGCCAAACCATGACTTTTGAGATATTGCTTTTGAAAATCGGGTCAGTTTTGACGAAGTTATGGAAGTCGAAAGATTTTTACCAATGCCCAAGTCAATTTTTGTTTATAAAATTTTAACATGAATATGACCATAAATCGAATTTTATTTAAATGTAATTTCTTAAATGCAGTTTTGTTCTTGCAGCCAAACCATGACTTTTAAGCTATTGCTTTCGAAAATCGGGTCAGTTTTGACCAAGTTATGGAAGTCGAAAGATTTTTACCAATGCCCAAGTCAATTTTTGGTCATAAAATTTTAACATGAATATGACCAAAAATCGAATTTTATTTAAATGTAATTTCTTAAATGCAGTTTTATTCTAGAAGCCAAACCATGACTTTTGAGATATTGCTTTTGAAAATCGGGTCAGTTTTGACGAAGTTATGGAAGTCGAAAGATTTTTACCAATGCCCAAGTCAAATTTTGTTTATAAAATTTTAACATGAATATGACCAAAAATCGAATTTTATTTAAATGTAATTTCTTAAATGCAGTTTTATTCTTGCAGCCAAACCATGACTTTTAAGCTATTGCTTTTGAAAATCGGGTCAGTTTTGACGAAGTTATGGAAGTCGAAAGATTTTACCAATGCCCAAGTCAATTTTTGGTCATACAATTTTAACATGAATATGACCAAAAATCGAATTTCATTTAAATGTAATTTCTGTAATGCAGTTTTATTCTAGAAGCCAAACCATGACTTTTGAGATATTGCTTTTGAAAATCGGGTCAGTTTTGAGGAAGTTATGGAAGTCGAAAGATTCTACCAATGCCCAAGACAATTTTTGGTTATAAAATATTAACATGAATATGACCAAAAATCGAATTTTATTTAAATGTAATTTCTTAAATGCAGTTTTGTTCTTGCAGCCAAACCATGACTTTTAAGCTATTGCTTTCGAAAATCGGGTCAGTTTTGAGGAAGTTATGGAAGTCGAAAGATTTTACCAATGCCCAAGTCAATTTTTGATTATAATTTTTAACATGAATATGACCAAAAATCTAATTTTATTTAAATGTAATTTCTTAAATGCAGTTTTATTCTTGAAGCCAAACCATGACTTTTAAGCTATTGCTTTCGAAAATCGGGTCAGTTTTGACGAAGTTATGGAAGTCGAAAGATTTTTACCAATGCCCAAGTCAATTTTTGTTTATAAAATTTTAACATGAATATGACCAAAAATCGAATTTTATTTAAATGTAATTTCTTAAATGCAGTTTTATTCTAGAAGCCAAACCATGACTTTTAAGCTATTGCTTTTGAAAATCGGGTCAGTTTTGACGAAGTTATGGAAGTCGAAAGATTTTTACCAATGCCCAAGTCAATTTTTGTTTATAAAATTTTAACATGAATATGACCAAAAATCGAATTTTATTTAAATGTAATTTCTTAAATGCAGTTTTGTTCTAGAAGCCAAACCATGACTTTTAAGCTATTGCTTTCGAAAATCGGGTCAGTTTTGACCAAGTTATGGAAGTCGAAAGATTTTTACCAATGCCCAAGTCAATTTTTGTTTATAAAATTTTAACATGAATATGACCAAAAATCGAATTTTATTTAAATGTAATTTCTTAAATGCAGTTTTATTCTTGAAGCCAAACCATGACTTTTAAGCTATTGCTTTTGAAAATCGGGTAACTTTTGACGAAGTTATGGAAGTCGAAAGATTTTTACCAATGCCCAAGTCAATTTTTGTTTATAAAATTTAACATGAATATGACCAAAAATCGAATTTTATTTAAATGTAATTTCTTAAATGCAGTTTTATTCTTGAAGCCAAACCATGACTTTTGAGCTATTGCTTTTGAAAATCGGGTCACTTTTGACGAAGTTATGGAAGTCGAAAGATTTTTACCAATGCCCAAGTCAATTTTTGGTCATAAAATTTTAACATGAATATGACCAAAAATCGAATTTTATTTAAATGTAATTTCTTAAATGCAGTTTTATTCTTGCAGCCAAACCATGACTTTTAAGCTATTGCTTTCGAAAATCGGGTCAGTTTTGACGAAGTTATGGAAGTCGAAAGATTTTTACCAATGCCCAAGTCAATTTTTGGTCATAAAATTTTAACATGAATATGACCAAAAATCGAATTTTATTTAAATGTAATTTCTTAAATGCAGTTTTATTCTAGAAGCCAAACCATGACTTTTGAGATATTGCTTTTGAAAATCGGGTCAGTTTTGACGAAGTTATGGAAGTCGAAAGATTTTTACCAATGCCCAAGTCAATTTTTGTTTATAAAATTTTAACATGAATATGACCAAAAATCGAATTTTATTTAAATGTAATTTCTTAAATGCAGTTTTATTCTAGAAGCCAAACCATGACTTTTAAGCTATTGCTTTTGAAAATCGGGTCAGTTTTGACGAAGTTATGGAAGTCGAAAGATTTTTACCAATGCCCAAGTCAATTTTTGGTCGTACAATTTTAACATGAATATGACCAAAAATCGAATTTTATTTAAATGTAATTTCTTAAATGCAGTTTTATTCTAGAAGCCAAACCATGACTTTTGAGATATTGCTTTTGAAAATCGGGTCAGTTTTGAGGAAGTTATGGAAGTCGAAAGATTTTACCAATGCCCAAGTCAATTTTTGTTCATAAAATTTAACATGAATATGACCAAAAATCGAATTTTATTTAAATGTAATTTCTTAAATGCAGTTTTATTCTAGAAGCCAAACCATGACTTTTAAGCTATTGCTTTTGAAAATCGGGCACTTTTGAGGAAGTTATGGAAGTCGAAAGATTTTTACCAATGCCCAAGTCAATTTTTGATTATAAAATATTAACATGAATATGACCAAAAATCGAATTTTATTTAAATGTAATTTCTTAAATGCAGTTTTATTCTTGCAGCCAAACCATGACTTTTAAGCTATTGCTTTTGAAAATCGGGTCAGTTTTGACGAAGTTATGGAAGTCGAAAGATTTTACCAATGCCCAAGTCAATTTTGTTTATAAAATTTTAACATGAATATGACCAAAAATCGAATTTTATTTAAATGTAATTTCTTAAATGCAGTTTTATTCTTGCAGCCAAACCATGACTTTTGAGATATTGCTTTTGAAAATCGGGTCAGTTTTGACGAAGTTATGGAAGTCGAAAGATTTTTACCAATGCCCAAGTCAATTTTTGGTCGTACAATTTTAACATGAATATGACCAAAAATCGAATTTTATTTAAATGTAATTTCTTAAATGCAGTTTTATTCTAGAAGCCAAACCATGACTTTTGAGATATTGCTTTTGAAAATCGGGTCAGTTTTGAGGAAGTTATGGAAGTCGAAAGATTTTAACCAATGCCCAAGTCAATTTTTGGTTATAAAATTTCAACATGAATATGACCAAAAATCGAATTTTATTTAAATGTAATTTCTTAAATGCAGTTTTATTCTAGAAGCCAAACCATGACTTTTAAGCTATTGCTTTTGAAAATCGGGCACTTTTGAGGAAGTTATGGAAGTCGAAAGATTTTTACCAATGCCCAAGTCAATTTTTGGTCATAAAATTGTAACATGAATATGACCAAAAATCGAATTTATTTAAATGTAATTTCTTAAATGCAGTTTTATTCTTGCAGCCAAACCATGACTTTTAAGCTATTGCTTTCGAAAATCGGGTCAGTTTTGACCAAGTTATGGAAGTCGAAAGATTTTTACCAATGCCCAAGTCAATTTTTGTTTATAAAATTTTAACATGAATATGACCAAAAATCGAATTTTATTTAAATGTAATTTCTTAAATGCAGTTTTATTCTAGCAGCCAAACCATGACTTTTAAGCTATTGCTTTCGAAAATCGGGTCAGTTTTGACCAAGTTATGAAAGTCGAAAGATTTTTACCAATGCCCAAGTCAATTTTTGTTTATAAAATTTTAACATGAATATGACCAAAAATCGAATTTTATTTAAATGTAATTTCTAAATGCAGTTTTAATCTTGCAGCCAAACCATGACTTTTAAGCTATTGCTTTCGAAAATCGGGTCAGTTTTGACCAAGTTATGGAAGTCGAAAGATTTTTACCAATGCCCAAGTCAATTTTTGGTCATAAAATTTTAACATGAATATGACCAAAAATCGAATTTTATTTAAATGTAATTTCTTAAATGCAGTTTTATTCTTGCAGCCAAACCATGACTTTTAAGCTATTGCTTTTGAAAATCGGGCAGTTTTGACGAAGTTATGGAAGTCGAAAGATTTTTACCAATGCCCAAGTCAATTTTTGGTCATAAAATTTTAACATGAATATGACCAAAAATCGAATTTTATTTAAATGTAATTTCTTAAATGCAGTTTTATTCTTGCAGCCAAACCATGACTTTTAAGCTATTGCTTTCGAAAATCGGGTCAGTTTTGACCAAGTTATGGAAGTCGAAAGATTTTTACCAATGCCCAAGTCAATTTTTGTTTATAAAATTTTAACATGAATATGACCAAAAATCGAATTTTATTTAAATGTAATTTCTTAAATGCAGTTTTATTCTTGAAGCCAAACCATGACTTTTAAGCTATTGCTTTCGAAAATCGGGTCAGTTTTGACCAAGTTATGGAAGTCGAAAGATTTTTACCAATGCCCAAGTCAATTTTTGGTCATAAAATTTTAACATGAATATGACCAAAAATCGAATTTTATTTAAATGTAATTTCTTAAATGCAGTTTTATTCTAGAAGCCAAACCATGACTTTTAAGCTATTGCTTTTGAAAATCGGGCAACTTTTGAGGAAGTTATGGAAGTCGAAAGATTTTTACCAATGCCCAAGTCAATTTTTGGTCATAAAATTTTAACATGAATATGACCAAAAATCGAATTTTATTTAAATGTAATTTCATAAATGCAGTTTTAATCTTGCAGCCAAACCATGACTTTTAAGCTATTGCTTTCGAAAATCGGGTCAGTTTTGACCAAGTTATGGAAGTCGAAAGATTTTTACCAATGCCCAAGTCAATTTTTGTTTATAAAATTTTAACATGAATATGACCAAAAATCGAATTTTATTTAAATGTAATTTCTTAAATGCAGTTTTATTCTTGCAGCCAAACCATGACTTTTAAGCTATTGCTTTCGAAAATCGGGTCAGTTTTGACCAAGTTATGGAAGTCGAAAGATTTTTACCAATGCCCAAGTCAATTTTTGTTTATAAAATTTTAACATGAATATGACCAAAAATCGAATTTTATTTAAATGTAATTTCTTAAATGCAGTTTTATTTTTGCAGCCAAACCATGACTTTTAAGCTATTGCTTTCGAAAATCGGGTCAGTTTTGACCAAGTTATGGAAGTCGAAAGATTTTTACCAATGCCCAAGTCAATTTTTGGTCATAAAATTTTAACATGAATATGACCAAAAATCGAATTTTATTTAAATGTAATTTCTTAAATGCAGTTTTATTCTTGCAGCCAAACCATGACTTTTAAGCTATTGCTTTCGAAAATCGGGTCAGTTTTGACCAAGTTATGAAAGTCGAAAGATTTTTACCAATGCCCAAGTCAATTTTTGTTTATAAAATTTTAACATGAATATGACAAAAAATCGAATTTTATTTAAATGTAATTTCTTAAAAGCAGTTTTATTCTAGAAGCCAAACCACGACTTTTAAGCTATTGCTTTCGAAAATCGGGTCAGTTTTGACCAAGTTATGGAAGTCGAAAGTTTTTTACCAATGCCCAAGTCAATTTTTGGTCATAAAATTTTAACATGAATATGACCAATAAAATCTAATTTTATTTAAATGTAATTTCTTAAATGCAGTTTTATTCTAGAAGCCAACCCATGACTTTTGAGATATTGCTTTTGAAAATCGGTTCAGTTTTGACGAAGTTATGGAAGTCGAAAGATTTTAACCAATGCCCAAGTCAATTTTTCGCATAAATCTTCAACATGCATTTTGACCAAACAGCTTCACGCTTTGCTTAATCGCTTGAATTTCAAGTAAACGTTCACGTTTAAGTTAAGTTGACGTTTAGTTCAGTTTGCGAAACTGAGTTTTGAGACGTGGAGCCACGCTGTCAATTTTAGAATTGTAAAGAAAATTTTGAATGCATAAGAACTTGCAACTCTACAAAATAATTAATTTTAATATGTTAACACATCTCTCGTGTGATCGTGCTCGATCTGACTGTTTTTTTTTTTGTAGAATCGAAAGAAATTTTAAAATAAACTCCCAAGGGATAAGTCATATATATTCTTAAACATATATTTAAACCTGAATCGATTAAAAAATTGATATAAGAAAACAAAAATATATTTTTCTTTAACAATAGTTTTTCATTTACAATTGCTGTAAAGTAAACTTTCAAGCAGGCAATTAAAACAAAAATATAACAGAAAATATTTTCCAGATTCATCTGTTTAACACTTTTGCAAATTAAATTTGTTTAATGAGTAGTGCAATAAAATGCATTTACTGTCAAATGATAAAATGTCATTTCACTTTGCTTGCCTGCAGCTTTATTTCAATACATATATGTAAATGGACAAATATATAAATGTATGTGCTACAGATTTTTAATATGTTTATATGTATGTATATGCCACATGTCGCCAGCTGAAACCCCCACTTTTGTCACTTCGCTGTACGCTGCCTGTTGACATGCAGCAATTATTAACTTTTATGCGGCTGCTGCCATGACGCCGTGTGTTTGTTATTAATTTCTTGTTATTTATGCAAATAGTTGGCACTTAATACGCTTGCATATACGGCGATTTTATTATTATTTTTTTCGCAAATTGCTTTGCGCATTACAATAAATTAACAGCATAAGCGAAACAATAACCCAACACGAATTCGATCCAATCCAGAGGACACGTTTCCTGCTTATCGACAGCGTCGCAGTTCGCTTATCGAGCGCTTTTCTAGAATTTAAAAACTATGTTGCATACCGTTAGGCGTCTTGGTACTTTCGACTCTTTTGCTTCCATAAACTGTGTTGAGTTATCGCTAGCAGACGTGAAGTCATCTCTAAATGCTGACCATATAAATTCCGTTGAAAAGGAAGCATCTATAGTTTTAGCATTTGTTTGGTTTGGCTCGGGGTCACGTCTGTCTGAGTGTTTGTCTGTCCCAGTCTGACTGCTTATGAATAAAGTTGTTTGGCTGACTGGCCTGCCTGTCAATACACACACAAACACTTCCACACACACACATGCCTTTCAACCCAACGACATTATCATCATCTTTGACTTCATCCTCTCATGCCATTCAATTGGGGTTATTTGTCGCTCTATCTAGCACGGTCTTCTTTCTGGTTGTGCTACTGTTTTGTTGACTTTTTGGCTTTGAATGGCCGCAACGTCTATTCAATTTTTTGTATGTCGCTGTTAGAGACAAGCACCCCAACCACAAGCCCAACTCGTTTACCCACCACATTCAACCCTCGAGCAATTTGAAATGAAAAGTTGTGCTGCCATATAAACATGTGTGTAGTAAAAAACAAGAAAAACAAAAAAAAAATTTAAACAAAAAGAGAGAAAATGATGATATGTGCTGCCCATATTTGTAGGCAGTAAATAGCAGCACGGCTCGGTGACGAAATGCGTCCTTTGACATTTGATCGTTACGACTGATAAGCTTAGCCAGACGCTGAAGTCAGAGTTGGAGTTAGAGTCGAAGCGTGTTAACTGATGTTTTCAGCAGCTTTTTAGCCCGCTTAATAGCCTGCTGCATTATTTAGCACGTCGCAAACCGATAAAATTGCTTTAATATACATTCACCGTTAAGCTGTTGACTTTAAGCTTTAGACAATGCAGCGCATTAAGTCTACGTTTACCAACAGCTTGAACAGAAAGATGCCAATAAGTAATTACACTTTATTTCAAGAAGAATATACATTTGCCTTAAAATAGTTACGTGTGCTTTTTATGGGCACTTAGTATGGTCTATGAGATTATTTAAGTATCAGCATATGTAAAAAACTACGTAAGTATTAATTTAAGAAAGAAACTTTTACTAAAATATAAATTATGTATTATATATATTTTAAGACTTTTATAGGTTTTAGAAAATAAAACTAAGTAATTTTTTTGTATATTTTAAGAGACAATATTTTAGTTTAAAATTTAATATATATAAAAAGAAAAGTATTTGTTAAAGAATTCTTTATCAGAATAATCTAAATATACTTTGCGAGCTAATACGTTTTTTTTTTAAATCTAAATGTTCTACTTTTGAATCATTTTAGCTTTATTTCTTATCAAGTTCTTACATTTATCCTTTTCATAGTTAAAGAAAGCATTTAAAGCTCTATTGTTCTAAAAAAAGAGTCTTTAAAATTCGGCACACAAATAGTTTTTTTACTTTATACTCAATTATAAGGCTTGGCACATGTGCTACTCCTTCAGCTAAGCTGTTGAATTGGCGCTTTTCAACTTTTTAGCAGCGACGACTTTTACTTACTTACTTCAAGGCATCTTAATTTACTTTTGCACTCAGGCAGCTGGAAAAAAGAAATGCAGGCACGGGCCTAGCAAAAAGAGAATAGAATGAAGCTGGCTGGAGCGAAGGGAGAGGATTTTTTTGGGAGGCAAAGAATTACGGCAATTTCCTGTGCAATTTCTTGTGGTTGAACTTGCCTGGCTTTCCGAGTCGTATGTTAACACACACACTCAGACGCACACACACACATATACACTCGTTTTATTTGTGCCTGGCGCTCAGCAGTGCAGTTAATTATAATTAAGACGAGGTAACTAACCACTTGCCAGGCACTTGAAAAGAGCGCGGGAAACCTAACTGCAGCAGCTTTTTTTGTGAGTGTATGTGTGTGCAGCTTAGATTTGCAGTCGTTGTTATTTGCTGGCTTTAATTAAAGTTGCGTTCATTAAAAACCGACTGCACCCCCAAAAAGTAGGCCACAAAAAGTGTTGCATATTCAAATGAAAACGGGTTGTAGACGGGTGGAGGGAGGCAGATTATGGGGATAACAAAACAACAATGCTCGTCGGTTATTCAATAGGGCTTTGGATTTGTTCGGGCTGTCTGTTGTTTGGTTATGGTATGTATCAATGCAACAATGGGGAATGTTAGCCGTCAAGGAAGCTGCGAGCTGTTATATGCAAAGCAGCCACCGGCGACGTGCCTTCATTTGCAAGGACAATGCGACACAACGAACGACACGAATGTCTGGCGAAAAAAAGTTTAAAAAATCAACACATAGAAAGCGTCGAATGAATGAATGAATGAAACGGCTGACTGAATGCAGGCAGGCAGGACATACTGGATGACAGGACACAGGACAGCAGCAAGGAATGCTATTATAATAAATAAAGCGCCTTTCACTCATAACTGGCGCACAATGCATACAAACCAAAGCAATGAATAACTCTTGTCTACGAGTTGTATCTGTATCTGTGAATGAATATGTATTTATATATGTGTGTGTGTGAGTGTGTGTGTGTGTTTGTATCTTCTGTTTGAAAACACTTTTAATATATCTGATGGCAAAGCACTTTGGATCGATAGCTTTAATCAAAGTAAAGTTCATCTTATAAGGTGTGAGTGTGTGTGTGTGTGTGTGTGTTTTTGCTCTCTGCAATTAATGACAACTGCTGCCGACCATAAATATGCAATAAATAAAGACACACAACACACACAGACACACACAATTCACACCCTCTTATAAGACTCGCAGCAATTGCATAAATATCACATTAACAATTTGCTACAACAAGAGTATTTTATTTTTATTGCTGCTTGTTTTATTTTTATTTCATGCATCGCTTTTTTGTAGTATTATATACTCTATTCAAAGCACAAATACACTCACACACACACACACACACTCACAGACACATTGCTTACACGTGTTGCCAGCAACAGACAGGAAGCAGCAGTTGTGCTGTGTACAGGATCAGTGCTGTGTTGTGCAGTGTTGTGCCATCGAAAAAAAGCGCAATAAAAACGCTTAATTTTTCACTTTTACACGAACGTGAATAACGCCTCCATTTTTGTTGTTGTTGTAGCTGCTGTTGCTGCTGAGTGTGCTGTCGCTTGTGTGTAAGCCATTTAAAAGTTATTTAATTTAATAACACGCACAAAACATGTACCAAGTAAAAGCAAACGTACATTAATATGACACACAAACACTTTAAAGGCTGCGTGGTGGAACTGAAGGAGGCGTAGTGGGAGAGAGTGTGTTGTTTCTTGACTGTTATGGACTTGTATGCCCCTAAGCATACGTTGCTACAAGCTTTTATAACTAATGCAAATGGTCAAGTTGTAAAAGGAAGAAAATGTTGCTTTATTAGATGAGAGATTAGAAGATAATAAAAAGGCAAAGTAATGGAAAATGTAGTTTTGCAACTATAAAGGTAACTTTTTAATTAGTATAACGATAACGAATAATACTTCAGATCAATGGTTACAAGTATTAAGTTAATGCCAACTGTACAAAATTTTTTTGGGCTAGTGACCACGAACTTGTGTAACCTTTGAATGGGCTTAAAAAAATATATATACGCAAGTGACTTTCAATTAAAAGAGCATTTTTGCATTTTAATTGCATGCCGATAAGATTAAATTCGCACACACAAACAAACAACACAAAAAAAGGCAAGCAAACCATGCTTGGGATAAATGAAATATAAATACGCAGACTGCCAGCGATATGCCCCGAAATGAATACCCATTGATATTTAAGCCGCAACAACAATACAAGCGCACAAATAAAATAACAAACAAGCAAAAATATATGCGAAAACAAACAAAAGTGATTGTCAATTTGTATTTATGCTGACGACGTTGTTGTTGTTGTTCTTATTTTACAGATTTAACAACAACAAAAGCGACAAAACTGCGGCCGCTCACAGATTTTAGATTTGCGTTGAAAAGTGAAAAATCAGCAACGCACAGGACACAAACACCGACACAGGACGAGGGCAGCTTGCAAATCCGCATCCGAACAGAACCCAAGGCCAAATGCAATAAGCTGCAGCAAACACAGCACACAAAGCCGTAAACAAAGCAGCAATCTAAGCCCTCACAAACCAGCCCCTCACCACGAATATCAAAGCGGAGAAGAAGCAAAAAGTCCAAGTCGTTGTTGTTGCTGTTTTTTGTTGCTTTGAGTTTCGGGTGCAGCCGCCAGGATTGCTTTCTTGTACTTTGGACACACGTGCGCCGCGGCTGCGCCATTGCCGCTGCCATTGCCGTGCCCGTTGTTGCCCGTGTCGTCCTTGCCAGCGTCAGCGTCGCCTTCGGCAACGGCGCCCACAATGAAGCTATCAAAACTGTCCAACCAGACGAACTCGCAGGATCCGCAGGCGGTTAACTCACGCATCTTTGTCGGCAATCTAAATACATTTCAATGCTCCAAAACGGATGTGGAGCGCATGTTTCAAATCTACGGCCGTCTAGCTGGTAAGTCAAAGTCTCTCCCTCTTTTCCTTCCCATGTCTTATTTCTTTCTACCCGCAGGCATATCCATGCATAAGGGCTATGCCTTTGTGCAGTTCACCAACCCGTTCGATGCCCGCAACGCCTGTCACGGCGAGGATGGCAAAACGGTGCTGAGCCAAACACTTGGTGAGATTTTGTTAAACAATATCACATTTGTGCTACCCTTCACCCCCAGCTCTTGAATATATTTTATGATTGCCAAACTTTTATATTATTATTTTTAAATGAGAACGATTTTTACGTGTTAAGCTAACACAATCAAATGATTCATTCAACGTCTTTAATTCGTACATACACATAAACACAAAAAAGGAAACTTGAAAAAATTCTTTCGTTATATCCTGGTTACTTTTGTGTTTATGTACGGCGTTGTTGTTTTTGGTTTTGCATAGACATATTGCAGACCTTAACCCTCGCATAGTTGCATGTCCGTTGTGCCAGAGTCAGGGCAGGTTAATGGCCGCCAGTGCCGGAAGTGCAGCACTAAAATCGAACAAGCGCGCGAAAAGAAAACCCAAGCAAAAATTGTAATAGAGCAATAGTCGTAATAGTGAGCCCTGGCTGCGGCTACGGCCCTGGCATGTATAGTGGCCATATCTTAGAGCGTTCGCCCCGCCAACTACTAACTGTCTGCGTATTTTGTGCAACGGAAGTCGCTGCAGGCCGCAACTTAAAGTGGCGGGAACACCTTATCCCCCACCCTCAACAATAAATCCTTGCGCGATACTTTTAATGAAATTTCAATGTTGTGCAGGAATATATGATTGAGTGTGTGTGAGTGTGTGCTTGTGCTGACTACCTGGCAGCCTGACAACTGACTGTTTGTCGATTTAATTTCAACGCTTAATGAAATTTTCAAGCCTCGTCGCGCGTCACTTGCAGCTGCTGATGCAACAGGGAACACACACACACACACAGACAGAGAGTCGAGCAGATAGATAGATGGCAGCAGTAGCAGCAGAAGAAGGCAGCAACAGATTCCTTGGCATTCTTTCATGCGTATGTCTCGTGTGTGAAGAACAACTTAATGCACTTAGTGCGCTATGTCATGTTGCATGATGATGATGATGATGATGATGATCAATGTCATATTCATACGACCCGTTGGCAATGCAATGAAAACTTTTACAGCGATCATAAAAAGCATTTTGTGTTGCTTTCACAGTGCTTATGCAAATGCAGCCAAATGCTAATTTAACTGATTAGAACGGAAGCAACAAAGAGAAGAAGCTCAAAATAATATATAATACCAAACACAGAGAAAATAAAAAGCACTCGAGAGTTGAGTGTCCGCTGTAATATTTCATTGCTACGCGCCATTGACTTTTAAGCGGCAGTGTGGCAATGTGGCGTTTGTGGCTGGGGCCAGCATTAAACCGATTGCCTTAAAACTTGCGGAAATCCTTCTTACGCTTTTATCCTTAATCTTAATTATAGCCTGCCAGCAGCCCAGTTTCAAACCCCCAGATCCAAGGCAAAGTGGCGCATCAGACAAACACAAGAAATTCTTGAGAACAAAAAAAAAAGGCAGAGGCAAAAAAAAAATAGAAGAAAAAACGTAAAGCTGCCAAACCCCACAGTCCAGTAATTTGTAGTTATAGCAACTGACTCACACTCATTCAACCCCTCCCCTTGGTAAGGGCTTGTCTTCTGTGTTTTTTTTTATTTTTTGGGGCGCGCTGCTTTTCAGCCACCCTGCGGCGCAGCCGTCGCACTTCAAACTTTGTCATGAATTATGATGAACGAGCGCGAAAGAGCTGAACTTTTCACATAAACCTACGGTAGTGAAAACAAAAACAAAAACCAGCCGAATGTCGCACCCTTTTCATTGAAAAATGAAATATATAATGCATTGGGGCACGATTTTGATTTGAGCTTAGGCTTGGAATGCTAAGGTAGAGCATATGAAATGTTTGTGATGTCCGAAATCAAAAGTGAAAGTTTATATTCTAGCAATTTTAAAACTAGATTTTTTTTTTAAATTTTAATTCATTGTTTTCGACAACAAAAAACTGCTTCAAATAGTTGAAGTTCTCAATTCTTTTAAGTAGCGTATAAAATCTTCGGTCTTCAACATTAATCCCTACATATTATGAAAAATCTGACAATGTCTTTGGTTGCTGTTAATTATTTTTCCACATCTCTTTTTTTATGTGAAGATTAATGATTGCGAGTCAGATAATATGATTATAGTGTTGCAGTTGGACAGCTAAATGCATGCTTCCTGTGTCTTGTGCTTTTTTAATCACTTAGTGTCCCAACATTTGCATAATGAAAAATCAACAAAAATAATGCCTTAACTTGCGCATAATAGACACAAAAATTCCATTGTCTACATTCTTATTTAGTCAGTCACTTCAAAGGCGCTGAAAATGTTTTGTGCTTGCGGCGAGGAGTATTCCTTTTTTTGGTTGTGCTATTGTTTGGCTAGTTTGTTTGTTTGGACAACAGTTACATACATATATATATTTATTTTGGTTTGTTGTTCGCTCTTATCTTTTTTTTCAGATGTCAACATGGTGGCCGAGCCAAAGGCGCATCAAATTGGCAGGAAACGTCAGAATGTCAGCAAAACGGGCAACGATTGGTAAGAGAAAAAAGCAAAAAAAAAAAAACAATTTCAAATACAATTTCATGCTTCACATTTTAATTTAAATAAATGTCTAGCGTTTAGAGCAAGTTTTTGCACAATTTAATGCGACCATGTGGCGCTCATTTGAAGTTTATTTACATATCATTTAACGGCTTGGGCTGAAAGTTACTTTTTTTGGGGGGTGGAAGGGCGACATCGTCACAATCGCACACACCCAAATAAATAAATAAATAAGGCACAATCCATCAGGACATGGACGTCTCCTTTGTTTCAACACCACGGCACACATAAAATATTTCGGCTGTCAACTCTATGCGAGGTTTTTCGTTTGCCACTTCCTTTACTTTCACTCCACCTCTGTCTTCGTCTCCGTCGCCATGTCTCTGTCTGGGTCAGTTGTGTGTTGTTTCGAGTGCTGCGTCCAAACAGAAACTGTGTATACAAAAAAAAAGAAAGAGAAGCGAGGAATGTCTGTCTGTGAGTGACAGTTGCAATGTATGCTATAATATCCTTGCGCTCTTGCTCCTGGCGCTGACATGTGCACTTGTTTGTCCCTAGCGCAACCTTAATGATGACTGAGCGAGCGCACCGGCCAGCATTCACAATTTATTTCGTTGACGTTTGCCGACGACGACTTGCCTCAGTCGTGTGGAAATATTTAATTTAAGCTTAATGACGCCGAAAGGAAGTGCATTAAGGCTTTAAAAAGGTCGCCAAATGGCACACAGTACACGCAACACACTGACAACAGCTTGATTGTAATTAAAACGCAAACATTGCTGTTGTGTGCTGCTGCTGCTGCTTGCTGCTGTCCAGGTGCTCGCTCATTGCGTCGGTCCATGGGCTCGTCGTGTTTGTCATTTAAATGCCACACACACACTACGTTCCTTTAAACCACATACAAACTGACCATAAAGCCACAATTGTTTGGCGCCCATGCCACGCCCAATTTTAACGATATGAAAACTGCCTCAATATTCGACCACAAAATGGATACTGACGCTGGCAATTGTATCAATCACTGGCAACATACACACACAAAGCAAGCAGTCAACTCTGTTGGAATGTTGTTCGAACTTCGAAGGGCACAAAAGTTGCCCCATAATTGGCAAATGACAATTGTAGCGACGACATTGCGACCCGGCGGAGTGAGTACTAAACAAATATTGACTGACGGGATGGCAGGAAGGCATTCAGTTTGATAGGCAACAGTTGGCAGACTGTTCATTTTTATGCAAGATACTCTTGAAAAAGTGTCTTTTAAGAGCTGCCCGTTTGTTAAGAAACTTAATTTGCTTTTCGAATAATTGGTATGAATGGAAGTATCGTACAGCGTATCTCATCAGTCGACTTCTCTTCACGTAAGCACTCCAATGTGTTTTTGTGAGCATTCATTTTGGGAAAATTGGTTGCATTGACACTTCAATTACAGCATTGGTCCAAGCACTTACCACAACTAATGAGCTGTCACGACTTGAATTCACTTTTATTTTGTTTCTTTGCAGGGACTACTTCTATGACAGCTACTGCTCGTCAGCGCTGCTGCGCGGTGGCGGCGGTGGTGTGGGTGGTTCCAATGGTGTGCGTCCCAAAAAACGTAAGCGTCTGATGACCAACAACAACAGTCTTGCAGCAGCTGTGCAACAGCAACAGCAGCAACATCATCACAGCGCTGCTGCAGTTGCAGCTGCTGCGGCCGCTGCGGTACATCATCAGCAACAGCAACAGCAGGCGGTACAGCAGCAGCAGCAGCATCAGCAGCATCACCAACAGCAGCAGCAGCAGCAACACCATCATCATCAGCAGCAGGTTGCTGCTGTTGCCATGGCAGCGATGGCCAATTTATTGCCACAGCAGCAGCTGTTGCTGCATCAGCAGAATTTGCTATCGAATGCGGCTGCGGCTGTGGCCACCACAGCGGCCACGACAGCAGCACCCGGCGCACTTCACTGGTCGCAATACAAACAAGAGCAACAGCAGCAGCAGCAGCATCAACAGCAACAACAACAGCAACAGTTCGTAGCTGCTGCCACAGGTTTCCAGTTGAAAAGCGTCATCGCTGGGCAGTCAACGACTTCGCCACAGAATGCAAAGTCAGCAATGATTGCTAATCAAACAGCGCTAGTGGAACCGTACGGTGCCTTTTCCCAACAGCCATCGCATCACCAGCAACATCATCAACAACAACAACAGCAGCAACAACAACAACAGCTGCAGCAGCAGCAGCAACAACAACAGTTGGGCTGTCTGCTGCAACCGTTGACTTTGGCATTGTCCCCACAGCAACCGCAGTCACTACAATTGCACAGCCAACTGATGCAGCAACAACAACAGCAGCATCAACAGCAGCAGCAACAACAAAAACTACAGCAACATCAACAGCAGCAGCAGCATCATCACCAGCAGCAAAATACACAGGAGCAATTAAGTTTGCATCCGCATTGGGGACCTTTCAAAGTCTACAGTGAGTATTGACTTGATTAGTTTACTTTTTTAGTTGTACTTACGTTGGCGGCAGCAATCGATAGCTATTAAAGAACCCTGCATTGTTGTTATCAAGGAATTTATCTATCAAAGATTGGTAAAAACTTAATTCAAGCTATTGTTAAATAGTTGAAAGTATAAAAAAACAATCTGGTGTATGACTCATATGGAACTTTTTGCTAGTCTGACTTTGTTAAACTTGTCTAAAATGATAATTTATTGTTTGTGCTTCTTAAAATGAGAAATGTGTCAACGTCACAGATCTGGCATAAATACACACTATTTGCTTGCCGTTCTCATCGCATTCAGCAGCATGCAAGTTGTTCTGCCACAAGCGCCAGTGGATACACTCTTGACGAACTGCTCATCGTTATCAGTTCTAGCGTTAGAGCATCAATATCCACCTGGTTATATGAACGGTTTACTCACCCTCAAAAGCAGTCTGCATTTAAACAACAAGCCAAATCTACAGCAGCCGCAGCCAAAGGAATGCAACTCTGTTGTTCAAAGCGCGAAACCTATGCAGGCAGCGGAGGTCGTTGGGATAAAAGATGAATTGCGTCAGCAGCTTGGCCAGCTGGAAAAGGATCTTAGGCAACAAGATGAAAAACTGCAGCAAAAAGATTTGCGCTTTGCTGAACAGGTTGGATCAGAACAACAACAACAACAACCACAACAACTGCAACAGACCGACTCAGTGCAGCCTCAGTTGGCGCTGCCCGAGGTACAGAATATGGAAACACAACAGCCACAGCTTGTGACTCAGTCGATAAACCCTCAGCTAGCAGTTCAGTTTCAGAGTTTTCAACCACAACAGATAAACACAAATATGCCCTTACAGCCCATTGGTGCAGATGCTGCTCAAAATTCCAGCTCTAAACTTCTATTACTACAACAACTTGCAACTTTTGTTGGACAGGGATTGCAACAACTAAACCAGAAGCAAGAGCAGGAACAGCAGCGGCAAAAACCTCTACAAGAAGAACAAGAACTGCGCTTTAATGTTGCTCGGTTGTCGCCGTCAGGTCAGGATGTTCTGGAAGATTTTCAATGTCCCAATGAGAATTTAAAAACGACAGCATCATTAAAAACCATCAAACCAACTACACCAAGAAAAGTGATTACGACAGCTGCACCCCTTAATGAAGTCAAGGCAATAACAATATGTGTAGAAAATGGCATACTGGCACAAACGCCGCCCACTGGTCAACCAATTACGAATACCCAATCCACAGTACAAGTGATACCTCCAACAACTACCACTTGTCAGCCAAGCCCGAGTTCCCTATCAAAAATGCCTGAAAAGCCTACAACGAAGCCCACATTTCAGCCAAATTCGAGTTCGCAAACAAAAACAACAATGTGTTTAACGCCCACCACACCAAAGCCTTTTAACTTGAGCAAACTTTTAACCTTATCGCATAATTGGTTAAAAACTAATGATCAGAAGAAAAAAACAATTTCTCGAATTTATCGACATGCTAAATCCAACAAGGAAACAAATCTACGTATCGACGCCATTGCAACGCTGCTAAAATATCGCAATGGAAAAAGTGAATTATCTGACATTAAGCTCAAAAAGCCGGTCAAATTAAAGGAGAGCAAGCTTAGTAAACTTTTTAGGGCATCGCGTAAGAAGCAAGCACGCAGACAACGAGGTACTGTCAATAGAGAGCAACTGTTGCAGGCTGAGACGAAGATTTGGCGCAAAAGGATATCATATTGAGATTTTAAAATTATATTTTATAAAAATTTGAAAATAAGAAAAAGTTTTTGATAAATTCAAATAAAAGTTATTTCTTGCAGTGTTAAATTCTAGTATCATACTATCACTCATGCAAGCTGTCCTTTGTTCAAAATATTTGCATTAAAATCCATATTTTATATCTGTTTCGTAGGCAATCCGGATACATTAATCTGCGGCAACTGCCGGGAAACCTTCAGCGAGCTGTCTGAGTTATTGGACCACAAGAAAAGTTACTGCAAGCTGAGGTTCACATGCAAGTGCCAGGATCTGGCCTTTGCAGCAAGTAAGTTATCCGCACAAAGATTGGAGGCGTGGCAGTTGCTGTCTGCAATTAATTTATGATTGTTAAACACTTTTTGCTGAGGCACTTGTTCGCTTGTAATCCATGTCTATGTATGTATGTTTATCTAAGGCCACATTGTGTGTGGCAAAATTCCTTGTTGCAAGTCAGCAACATCTGTCTGTCTATCTGTTCGTTTTGCGTCTGCCTACAAATTCATTTAAAATTGAGTTATTTATGCGACTTAGCCCTGCCCAGACCCCATTTTCCGCAAATTCCAACTTAAATAACTAATTAATTCTTGCATGTTTGGCACACACTCACACTTTTACATAGAAACTCCGCCAACGAGCGCCAAATTGCTTTGCGCCGTTTGCAAGGATGCATTCGCCAATCCCTGGGATTTGATGGTGCACGCACAGGCCGCACACATGGTTAACATTTACGAGCTGGGCGATGAGGCCGCTAACGTCGTGAATGCCGCCAATGGCAACGGCAATCCCAGCCCCAACACCAACAGCAACAACAATGCAAACGATGCAACTGCAATTGCAGGCAATGTTGCTGCTGCTGTTGCTGATGATGAGGCAACAACCATAACAAAGCACATGCCAACGTCAGCAACACTTAACAAGGAGCCAAATAACAATAACAAAATTAGCAACAATAACAACAACAACAACAATGAGAACAACAACATCATCAATGGACAAATGTCGCCCATTGCGAACGGCAGCAACAGCAACAGCAGCAGCAACGATGTCGTTGCATCTGCAGCAAACGGCATTGATGCTGTTGTCGTTTCAGTTGCAGCCAACGATGGTCATGTCAGCAGCGATGCAGAGACACACAGCCTTGACATCAAGTTCGAGCTCTGTGCCAGTCCCAAGGAGGTGTGTTAAACTGTGCACAAGTAGTCAAAGTATTTGCTATATGTTTTTCACATCTTGTAGGATACGCAGCGTGATGATCTGTCGCTGGATGGACGATTGTCGAGCAGCTCACAGACACATCATTCGGATGACATCAATATGAATATCAAGCTGTTAAACGGTTCGGTCTCTTCACGTGGCAGCTCGCCCGGCATGGAGTCCGATGAGCCGCCGGCAACACGTGCCTGCATTGTCCAAGCCCTGAGCATTGTGAGTATGAGCATTTAATTACAAGGTTTAAGTTCAATGATAGTAAGTCTGACCGATATTACTGTGTAAGACTAAAAATATGAAAAAAACATACTTTTAAATTGCATAACCATTTTCTTCGCTATTTTCCTATAATTTTAGGAGGCTGCTGCTGGAACAGCCTCGCCCACTGCAAATGCATTAAGCCTGATGTCCAATGGTCTCAGTTTGGCATTGGCTCCACAATAAGCCAACTTTTAAACGACTGGCAATAAGTAGAATCAAAAGCGTTGCAATCGCTTCCAAGTTATATATATTGAATTTAGATAATATCGTATGTCTTAAATTTGTGTGCAGATTGAGGCAAAGAGAGAAAAGAAGAGTATTTAAAATGCTCGTATTGCTTTTGGCTTTTTTGTATTGTATTGGAAATAAGTATGTTATCATTAGTGCGATGCAAGTGCAATTTATTCAGTATTTTTGTACCAGACTAAAATTGAGAAATGTTTAACGCAAATGGAAAACGTAAATTACCACAAAAACATATCACTTTAAATTAGGTATTATTGTAGCTATAACAATTGCAACTATTATATTAAATATATATTGTATGTAAATGCCTTGTCAGTCTTGGTTTGTACTTTATTTTATTTTTTTGGTGTAACGTATTTTGGGTTTCAAAACTGCATATGAGAACATATAGGTAAAAGATAAGAAAGTTTTAAAACAGCTTCAAAATCTGTTATGAAAAGTTCATGAATTATGTGAAAGAGCTAATAAAACGGCATTATGTAGGACAAATGAGCTTTGTATATTGTCACAAATACATAACAATTAACAAAGTTAGCTGACACAATACCCCAACACTCCCCTTATATTTTATATATTAACTTAACTAATATTTAATATTTAACAAGCCAACAATATATTTACTCAAAATACGTACCATTGTATATCGAATGTAGCATAGTGTAAACAGGTGTTTCAAAAACAGCAGCAAAAAGTTTGCAAGTGTCCCAAAAATTAAATAGAAGCTAAACCCAAAAGGCTTCAGTTTAAAAAATAATATTAAAAATAAAAAGAATTACCAACATATGTGTATGAAAATTAGCAGCTTTGTAAATAGATAAGTTATACAATAACAAAAATTAAATATTGTAAACAAATAACAACATTTAATTCAGTGTCCTCCAGCTAAACATGTAAACAGGCAGAAAAATGTATTTAATAAATGAATATTTAAAAAAAAAATGTCCTATGTGTTTTTACTGCAAAAAAGGTAAACAAAAGCGAAAGTTGATTAACTAATTTTATATGGATGCGAAATTTCAGTTTCGGCGGACATTAGAAATTCTATTTTCGAGCTCATTAAAATAAATGATGATCAACTGCACACGACGCAACTGTCGACAGGCGACGCAGTGTGTAAACAGCAACAGCAGCAGGACAACAACAAGGACACTGCAAACATTGTTGAATGCAAAGCAAAGCACGATAATGAAAAGCGCCAACAAAAGGTGAACAAAGGAGCGAGGCCAGAGTTGTTAACGGCGGAGAATGCCGCCTCACACCCCACTGTGAAGAACTTTTGGACACAATGCCAAAATGCAGTTAACTTTATTAAAATGCGCAACGAAAATGTTACGTTGCCGTGCTGTTGTTGTTGTTGTTGTCCGTCCTTGCCGCTGGCTGCGAGTCTTGTGCCCAAAACATTTTTATTGTCAACGGCAACGTGTGTCGGCCGTTAAGTTTCTGTTACTGTTTTGGAGGTCGAGTTAAGCGCCTGCGGTCAACTCATGCACTTGATTTAAAATGCATGAGTGAAGGGAAATAGGTGGAGACTGCAGCAGCAGCAGCCACTTTTCAATTTGAGGCTGGGCAACCTTAAAGTGCGCTGCGGCTAATTAGAATGCCTCGCCCAGGTGCAAACCAGTCCGCCGTACACATTCCGCCGTGCACAGTTCGCCGTGTTCAGTTGGCGCAAAAGTAACATTTAGCCAGCTAAAATTACGAGTGGCAGCTCCTCTTGTTGGCTGGGGACCTTCTACTTGACTTCCCTGTGTGAGTGGGGAGCTGAAGTTCTCGCAAATTACGCGAGCTTAGCCCAATGAAGTAATTGAAATGACACCGAAAACTAGCTAGAACTACTTTATTTCACACCTAGCCCAAAGCAGACAAACACATGGCGTATGCGTGATGCGGCAGCTGCGTGAGCGTAGCAACTAAAGGCTATCCCTTTGGGGCTTCCACGTACCCAGTTGACTAATAAGCAACGCCCGGTCAGCACAGACTATAAAAGGCAAAGACGCATCGTCCACTCGCCTGACTCAGTCAAAGTAGCCGGAACGCGTCGGACTTTAAACTCGCAATCGGAATCGGAATCGTAGCTGTACTCCAATGTCGTCAAACAGCACTCAACCGCAGACGCCCATCAATGGGCTGGAGGTGCCCAGGCCAAATATTACCACCTCGCATCAATGGAAACGAGCAGCACTGATGGCCAAGTCAGCGTCAGCTTGCAGGGAAAACTCGGATGATAGCGAGGATGAGGTGGATACCAAGCAGCAGATCAAATATGGCAGCGGCTTACAAGCGACTATGGCGATTATTCATGAGTATTGTGACTATAGTACCATTCATGGCATACGTTATCTGGGTGAAAAGAAGCGTCCGTGGTTGGAGCGTTTATTTTGGGTCAGTGTGTTTTTGCTTTCTATATTCACATGTTGCAAGCTAACACTTAACATCTGGGATAAGTGGAATAACAATCCGGTAATTGTCAGTTTCGCGGAGAAATCGACGCCAGTTTGGCAAATACCCTTTCCTTCTGTAACCGTCTGTCCCGAGACAAAATCACGTCAGAGAGCCTTCAACTTCACGGATGTTTATTGGCAAATACGCGATTTTCGTGACAATGTCAGTGGAGTAGTTGATCTGACCGAAAAGCAGTTAGTAAAAAGAATCTTTTAGTTTTTTAGAAATACCCCTAGGGCTATTCGTTTTACTTTTCTCCTAAAAACATTTACAGAAAATCAACATTTGAAGCTGTTACGCAAGTGTGCGATCCTCCTTTGCATGACATTGAATATGGTGAAGGGATTCGCAAGGGTATTGAAATCATTGACGAACTAAGCAACGTGATGCCTAGGTTTGACGAGACCTATCTGGACTGCAAGTGGCGCAATTCTCCGATCAAATGCAATGAGATCTTCCACAAGTTTGTCACCGAGGATGGCGTTTGTTATAGTTTTAACTCGCTGAGTCCTGCTGAGATCTTTCGTGCCGAAGGGTAGGCTTCATTACACTCTTCTTTAAAGATGTTCAAATTTTAAGCTTAAGATTTGCAGCATCATACCTGATATCATTTTTCGTGAGGAGAATCGTCTGGCTACGGAGTGGAATGTGGAGGATGGTTATAGCATTAGTGCTAATACTGAGACCTATCCGCATCGTGTTCTAGCTCCTGGTGCCAGGGCTGGTTTGTATTTGTTCATGGGCGGCATTGAAGTCGATTTTGATGATATGTGCCGTGGTCCCGTGCAGGGTTTTAAGGTTTGTAGCCCCTTAGAAACTTTCACATATGTTGCATAGCTAATTTTTTGGCCCAATAGATTCTGTTGCATACGCCTGGTGAAGTGGCACAGGTTACACGACAATACTTTCGCATACCCTTCGATCAGGAGGTGCTCATTTCCATACGACCTAAGATTATTACCACCTCGGATGGCCTGAAGCACTATGAGCCACATCGACGACAATGCTACTTCCAAAAGGAGCGGCATCTGCGTTACTTCAACATCTACTCACAGACAAATTGCGAACTCGAGTGTCTAGCCAACTTTACTCTTAGCAAATGCGGTTGTGTTAAGTTCTCCATGCCGCGTGAGTTTTGAACTGAATATTTCAATTCCATTCAAGTCAAAAAATGTAGTTTTTCAGGCAATGTGAATGTGCCGGTTTGTAGTACTGGCAATTTGAAGTGCTATAACGATGCAGAGGACGAGCTGCTGCTCAAGGAGTTCAAACAGGGTATGGCCTCTGAGGGTGAGAACTATCGTGGTCATACTGATTGCAATTGTTTGCCATCCTGCACCTCAATTGCATATGAGGCAGAAATTTCTCAAGCTGATTTTGACTACAAGACAGTTGCCAGCAAGGATAAAGCAGAGGGTGAGGAAACAAAACGCGAGGGGTAAGAAACCTAAATAATTATACTCTTACATCTCAAGTAAAGTAAATCTAATTCGCTTGCAGTATGAAAATGTCGCGGGTTTCGATATTCTTCAAGGAGGCACAATTTCTTACCTCACGTCGCTCAGAACTCTATGGCACCACCGATTTTCTGGCCAATTGTGGTGGTCTATTGGGTCTTTTTATGGGCGTCTCCACGCTGAGCATTGTGGAATTGGTGTACTTTTGCACAGTGCGTTTGGTTTCCAATTTGCGTATGCGTCGCAAAACACGCAAGGAGTTGTCCCTGGCGGCCAGTAAAGAGGCCTAGACTGGATAATGCCTAAATGACAAAATGAAGAAAACCGCTTATCAATAAAGCAAAGAGTTCTTTTCCTAGACTTGTGTGTATTGTATTTAAAATTTAAAATGCAAACAATGAAAAATAAATTTGTACTCTTAGCACAGTCAGCAATTGGCGTTGGAATCGCATATAACTTGAAAGGTTAAGATAGTACCCGCATTTCTGCCAAATTCAAACGTTTGTGGTTTGTTGTGTGTGCATTTGAAATGGAATCAATTATTTTATTGTGTGATTTGCAGCTGCAATTCGATTCGATTGCCAAAAGTCAATAGACGCAAGTCAGCGCCAGAAGTTCGGTAGACTCTCGTCTCTCGTCTACAATCTTATATGTTATGCAAGGACAGGCCTTTGATTTGCCTGCCAGCAGTTTGTAAAAGGGATGCACAGATATCTAAAGGGATACTTACCCCTACCCATAGTTGGGCAAACAACTCAATTTAGCTTGGTTCAAACTCGACTCAGCTCAGCTCTTAACTCGAGTTGTGTGCGTGCGGCTCTAATGGAAATCCAATTGAATTAAGTTAATTATGTTGGCAAATATTTAAACAATAGCTGCAATTTATGCACAAGCTTTCCACCCCCACACACAACTACCTCTGCTGGCTTGAAACTATAAGCTGCAGTTGTCATTTAGTTTAATTCAATTTGCATGCACGATTCGCGGTCATTATTAACATATAATTTGAAATGGCGGCACGCAACTTGTGTGCAACGGCTGTGCAACAGTTGTGTATGCCAGATACGTGCTCACAAAATACTGAAATATGCATGACAACCCACACACACACACACACACACACACATCGGGAGTACTTCGCGCTGTTGAGTTCATTATGGCAACAAGTGTCGAAATGTGTCGAAATATTGCAAATAAAGTTGACACATTTGCATACCTAATAAAATTCTCCCATGCACATGTGGAAAACTGTGAATGCCGCTGAGTGCAACAATGGCGTTGTTGCCTCTTCCTGCCATCAGGCATAAATGTGGCAAGCATGTGTGTGTGTGTGTGTGTGTGTGTGTGTGTTTGTGTGCAGTTGGCACTTTCCACTTCAACGCTGCATTCGTGCACGCCAATTTCATTCATATGTGTATATAAGTTAAAATGAAATTTATGACAATTTTATATTGATGAAGTCTGACGAGGCTGTCCCTGAGGTTTGTGGATTTTATAAGCATGGTGAGCTTTTGTACACTATAGAATAACATAAGCATCGGTATGAGGGCCCTTAGCTATTTAAAAGATCTTCTTGATCATAAGTTGGTTAAACAATAATGAATTATTTAACTTAAAGTTTAACTTAAAGCATTGTAAGACACTTCCTTTTGACAACTTTTTAAACAGCTCTCGCAACTGATTGACATCTGTGTCTGAGCTGCATTACAAGAGTGACATTGTGCATTATGTGACATTGGCTATTAAGGACTGAAAACTGCTCGTCAACTTTAGACGATGTCAGTAATCAATTTGCATTTAAAAAAGAATAAAAATTACCCAGACAGCAGACGGCAATAAAGAGAGAATAAGCCATGAATAACATGACATTTGACATTGGCAACAGCAACAGCAACAAAAACAACAAGTGAATGTCTTGACAGGCACACAAACTCCATAACAATATCAATAAAAAAGTTGTTTGGCAATTGCAAGAAATTGTTGGGAATTTGTAATTAAACTTTTGCAACACAATGCAATGCAACTTGCTTTGCCGCTGTCCGCAGTGTCTGGCAGCAAAAACAACAATCAAAATGCCTGGCAACAGGCAACAAAACAACAAACAAAAACAGCAACAGCAACAAACAAACAGCAAACAATCGCGGCATTTGGCAAACCGTTCGGTTCATTTGCTTGGCATGGCTTTAAATTTCCGGTTTCCGGTTTTAGGTGTTCCCCTCTCCGCCCCTACCCAATCTCAATGCCTACCGCCCGCCACCCGCTGCTGGTCGCCATTGGCGGCCATGTTTGTTTGTATTTAAGTCGGTTTCTGAGCAGCATTTTGCGGCATTCTACAGTACGAGACGCTGTCATGTCACAAACGGCTCACCTGCCCAGCACTCAGTCAGACAGGCAGCAAGTCAGGTTGCTAGTTAGTTTTGGTTGGCTTTTGAACTGACTGCTTAAGCGGAAATGACTTGAATGCTTTTGCAAGGCACACACACTCGTGTCACATGTGGCGTATGTGGAATTTCGCACTCGACACCCACCTGTGTGGTGGTGTAGGCGTGGAGCTTGGCGAAAGTTTTGTGAAACGCGATTAGCGGTTTGCGATTTGTTTGCTGTTGTGTCTGAACCAAGAGTCGTTTACATATATGCATATAGAAGACAGTTAACTGCAACAAAAACAACAACAATTGTGCTCTGCAGTAATTGCAGATTTTAGATTCTCAGCTGTAGTTTGAAAAGTCATTAAAAACTTGTGTGCAAGCCTCTCTGTCTATATCAAAGAAAACTTTGAAATGTGAATTCGAAATTTTTGATTAAATCGTTTGGCGGCACATTTCCGCAAGTACAAAGGCTAAAGATGTTGCGACAAGGCAATTAATGCAATATTCATGCAAACCAAAAAATGGCAAATCAATGTTTATCGTGACATCAATTGCGAATTGACACACACACTCACACATACACGTATACTCATAGATTGTCACGCACACATATCGTTGTGGTGGTTTGAATTTGTATGCAAACCGCGCACTAAATTAGATTCTTTTTTACTGCTTTGGCATCGCCTGTTGACGATGACAACGCCATCATCATCTATGATGCGGATATATACTTAGATGGCTGCCTGCCTGTCGGTCTGTTGCTTGTGTCCTTGCAACGGCGGCAGTGGCAACAGCAGCACGAGCGATAAAATGCGTAAGCTCGTTAAAATTGCAGGCGTCGCTCCTTTTATAATACGAATAATGATCGACTGTTGGGGTGGCGGTATTGATTTGACTTTTGCCGTAATGCATAGCGAAATGTTTGATATTCCTTTAAGTCTGCAGTGGGTGTTATCCCACCCGCCTTTCGAAAAGGTTGCTCACAAAATGTTAATGAGCGTGTGAAACGTATGTTTAATGCGGTCTTAACTATAAGTTTGTGACCTGTTAAACTTGCTTGTTAAACTTGATGAGTAAATTTTGGAGTGACTTCAGAAGATAGTCATACAATGAAGTGGGGAAAGGGATACTTTACCATTACTAATTTTCCGTATTAATATCATTATATTATATTTATTCTATTTAAAATTGGATTAAATCAACCCAGCGAAAAACTAAAAC
Source organism: Scaptomyza flava (assembly GCA_030179655.1). Taxonomy (NCBI): domain Eukaryota; kingdom Metazoa; phylum Arthropoda; class Insecta; order Diptera; family Drosophilidae; genus Scaptomyza; species Scaptomyza flava. Next base: position 8,701,772 of record JARNME010000404.1, read on the forward strand.
AAAGAGCATAAAATCTAAAACAACAATGCTTTCAGCTCCATTCATACTTAGTTGTTTGTTCATACTATCTTGAACGAGAGTTTCGCTCTGTTGGCCCAGAAAACATAAATTAAATACACTCACATACAGACTGGAGGGACTCGTATTTGTTGTGCATTACCTAATGAAAAGTGGGCTTAGGCCCAAGACCAGGAACTTTTGTTAGCAACTCTCAGAGGGGGCGGTAGGCAGGAGGCGTAAGCAAATAATAAATAAATAAACGAAAAGCGCAAATAACATTTGAGCGCCAGATTTAATTTCTAACGTTGAGTGCGCATATTAAAACAGGCAACAAGGAAGCAGGGGCATGGCTGGAAAGCCAAAAGGCAATGTGGCTGTGAGTAACAAACAAAGATGATGCGGATATCACTGCGTCTCTGGTGTTAGGGGCAATGCAACGGAAATGCGGGATTCCAAACAAAGAGCGAGAGAGGGACAGAGTGAGATAGAAGAGGCAGGAGGGATAAAAGCTGCGTGCAGGCTGAATAGGAAGAAGCGAAGTGGCAAGGGAACTCCACGAAAAAGAAATAACAAAAGCGTGAGCAAATGTAGAAAATTAAACACGCCAAGTGGAGGGCGTGGAGTAGAGAGGGGCGTGTCGGAAGGCGTAATAGAAGTTAGCGCGGATAAACAATGAATTACGGAATCATGAAAGCAAATTGACTTTAATGCAAAAATCAAATATTTACACAGCGCGAGAAAAACGAGGCGAGGCAATGCAATTGAAAATGTGAAAAGATGCAGGAGAGAAACAAATAGACAAACAGACAGACAAACAGTTAGATAGTCAGACAGATAAAAGACAAAAAACAAACACAAGCAAACCGAACACACACACACACAAACTCACAACTACAAAGTGAGGTTATGTTAGACGCTTCTCTGGGCCCCAAAAAACTCGTTTCGGCACTTAAATGGCAATACAGTCACACACACACATATATGTACATGTCTGAGCTCAGATATGAGTAACTGTTGCTTAAGAGGGGGTTGGAGAGGGGACAGCTTTTGGTCTGTGGCATATCCGGCTTTTGAGTGTACGTTATTAGCCCGCTGCTGTGGCTGTCCAGCGTGTCTGCATTTTACGATTTCATTCATTTTTGTGGCTGCCATTCGATGCCACAAAATATGCAACACAAAATTTTATTCCCAAAACTCCGCACACACTGCTGCACATTTAAGGGGCAAATAATAATAATAAAAACTATTATCTAATGTTCTGTAAAGAAAATCGCAAACATTTCCCACAAGCAACTTGCAATTTATTCAAGAATTTCTCAATTAGAACACAAGCAACAAACATAACCCGTTTGGCACGAAAACAGTAGAGGAAAACATGGAGGATGGATGTATTGCAAAAATCTGAAAACAATAAAAGTGTCGCTTTCAATTGTCAGTTGTGCAAGCCCAAAAACAACAAAAGCGACAATCGACAATCGATGCCAACAAGTGAAATTGAAACATTGCACGGCTACAAATTGATGATGAAGTGAATGTTGGGAGTCCTGCGGGATTTTTTTTTTTTTGGTTTTATGGTCTAAAAGGGGCATGTTGATTTTGTTGTTTGGCTTGTGTAGCCTTAGAGACTTAGTTTTATTTTTTCGGGCTATTAAGATGGTTGGTTTTGGAGTAAAAGGATTGCTTAACAGTTGAAAATTGTTTGCCAACTTCTATTCTTTACCTATCACTTTTTACAGAGTATTTTCGACTCGCCTAGCAGGCAGTAATTTTTATTTTTTCTATCACAACCTCATATATATTAGTTTTTATTGCGATGCCTGGCGATGATTGACACCTCGTCTGGCAATAAATTTTTAATTTTCAAAGCGCCGTGATAGACGACTGGCTGACTCTCACTCTTACTTTAGTTGACTGAGTGACTGTCTAAGGACACGCTCTGAAAGTAGAGCTGGAGCTTGTTAAATTCAAATTAGAGCCTTGACTTTTTCATAGAGTTTGCCGCTGACAGCGAAGATAAATGACAGTGCTGCTGTGCGATCGCAACAAATTAACCTTGTTAGAGGGCTGCAGCCAGCAACAGTTACAAGTGTATGTAATTTTTTATCGTCTCCACACACACACACACACACTACCCTACCCCTTCGCCATCGTCTCAAGCTGTAAGTTACTTCACTGACTGACTGACTTATGAATGGCGTGTGGCAGTTTTTGTGTGTTGGGTGGGCGGTACTATGTTTCCTCAGTTTCACATCGATAAATCAGTTTGTATATCAAATTGAATTCACGAGAGCGTGCACTTGACTCCAGCACACGCACACATTTATCAGCTCTCGACTATCCGTATGGAAACTTGCATTCGCAGTTGAAAACAAAAACACGAAAAGCAAGTAAGCAGAGCAGGCATCTTTGGCATTTGTTTGGCGCTTTAGCTTGGCATAAAAAGGAAAGCCACAAAATTTTAATTTCAGCTAAAAGCGTAAGCTGCTAAAAATATCAGCGCTTTTGCATTATAAATTATTCATTACATTGCCAGCGACCACGCCCACCAACTCCCAACATCGCCCACATCTCGCTGACGGCTGCTCGTTTGCACCTAATTTGATTTTTAGTTGTGTTGAATGGCTGTGGACCCCGTCTCCGGTTACGACCACCGCCCAACACCACTCTGACTGCGTTGCGGTTGCCCCGTGGCAATCTTTTCTTTTTTTGTTGCTGCCTCTCAGTGGCAGCCGCAACGGCAGCAGAAACACATGAGGGAGAATTGGCTACGCCTTGCTCTCTCTCTTAAAAGGCATCGCTTTATTCCTTGCCATCTTTGGGTTTCATTCACTTGGACTCCGTCGAAAAAATGTCTGTTATGTGGCTGGCAGAGTTTTGCAGTAATTAATGGCAACTGTTTGATTAAAAAATTCCATAGTGGCTATATAATAGTAGTATGTTGAACCAAAGGCTCAACTAAGCAAGGCAGACACACAGCAAATCTATGCAAATTCCAAAATAAAATAAATACTTTAACTTGACGCTCATATCATACACAAATTTATATAGCAACCTATAGTTTAACATTTTTAAATTTTTATCATAAGCTCAACTTCTTCAAAATGCAAAGAACTGGCAGTTTTACAAGGACTGTGAGTGAAAGTCACTTGCAAGGAAGCAGCAACATACCACGATCCAGAAGTGAAAGTCATTTGCAAAGAACTAGCCATGCATCAATAAATGACAGTAATTTTTCTCAAGCACCACCAGAACCAGTTGATAACAGAAATTGGAAATTGATATCTTTTCGATGGGCTATATTATTAGGCTTTACTGCTTGTTTTGTAAGTTATCGGTTTGTTTAGAGCCATTTTAATGTAACTCTCTATCTGTTCCAGTGTTGCAATATAACCGACATTATGTACCACCTCAAAATGGTAACTCACTACTGGGAAGATCCGCGTGCTGATTTTATCAAATTTGAATTACTAGTGCTAATTTCGAGCTTTGTAATAGTTCCTCTCCTAGCTTTAGGTCTTGTTATTATACTTAAGCAGAATATTTATCATTTGCGAAGAGTTAGTTATTGAATTCTAGTATATAGTATACCATGATATGATGTTTTTGCAATTGCAGTACCTAACGTTTCTGTTTGTGTCAAGCTGGGAACAAATGCTGTTAATTGTGATTCTAACCCAGCTTTTTCCTATTCTTCACATTGTGCACACTAAATGGGAGAATAATGAAAGCATTGGCGAGTATGAAATCCAGGTAAGACAAGCAATACGTCTCAATTCTTCTAATTCTTCTCCACATAATTTAATTTAGTACAAATGCTGTGGCCTCCTTGCTCCAAGTGATTATTACAAGTCGAAAACAGGTCGATTGCCTGCCAGCTGTTTCGTCAATCCCGATGACGTAACGTCCAAGGAGCTGTACAACAATGGTTGCTTAAGTCAAGAAGACCCGAGAGCCAATTTCCTCCGCATAGAACTGATTACGACATTGTTCCAGGTGAGGAGTTGGGAACATACGCTACTAATTTACGCTGATATTATAAAACACTTCTTTCAGATGATTTTAGTTATCTTATTGGTCGTACATTACGTTTATTTGAAGCGAATCAAAGCTGATGTGCGAACCTTTCGAGAACTTTTTCGTGACCGAATCTTTCTCTAGTTTTGTCTTTCAGACCGACAAATTGAATTTGCATTTGCATGCAAGACAAATTGGATGGCATTGAAATTGGTGAAATTGGATGAGAATCGGCATTGGCAGCAGAGCTTACACTTCTCATATTTTACAAGCTGCAATCAATAACGATAAACACTCGAGTGTCTCAGCCATCTACGAAACCCGATTGTCCGAGTGTCCGTCCGCTTTGCATATGCATGAGCCAATAAAGAAATCAAGACAGCATAGCTAGCAAATCCAAAATAAAGCAAATACCAGCAACAAACCGGATACACTCGAAACAATATTCAAAAAGGAAAGAATGCAACGAAGCACATGTTCAAGGACAATCTCAATTCGTTTGTGTTTTTTATGTGCACATAAATTTTATTGTTGTCAACATTAAATTTGGCGCCATGAGAAACAATTTTCAAGCATTTTGAAATGCATAAAATATGCATACGAAAAATGGTCCATAGAACGACCAACTTTATGGCTAAATAGTTTGCTGGTAGCCCAAGCAGTTAATACTTTTTTTATGCCTTATCCCTATCCCAACGATTTGGTCAAAAAGTTTTCCGCCGTCGCTAACGCTTTAACCCCACATAACCATAACAATAACAACAACACTTTTGGTCAAGCTGCTGAGCTGCTGAGAGCTGCTGATGGGTCCCATCGCAAAGTTTATGTCTGCAAAGGCTACTGGAAAAAATGAAGAGGGAGAGAGAGGGAGCTGCTGAAAACCAAATAAAAAGGGGTCATTTGGCTCATTAAACTTTGGCCAACAATTTTTTGTGCGCCAACCTTCCCTCCAACCAAAGGCAAACAAAAAGTTTTGCACTAAATATTTGGCGCCCCTTCCATGAGAAAATATATAGAGTAAGTAGCGTTTCATGTGAATAAGCCTTGTGTGAGAGAGGCATAAAATTATTACACACATACGCCCCATTTAATATTAGACAAATGTGAAGGCCAGCATCTGTTCGCCAATGGGGAATAAGTAGGGGAAAAGAATAGATTGTGAAAACAACAAATAAGCACATTAAGAAAACACCTAAATTCAGCAACTTAAAATTTTAAAGAAATCGCAAAAAGGCAAAAATTATTTGAGAAATAAACAAAGATTTTATTTTTGAATGTATAGAAATGCTGTACAAATAAAAGGTTTACAAACAAAAGATTTATTTCGATTTCGATTAATCAACAACAGTTTCAACAATAAGTTTAGCTTCTTAGTAGCCCCAGTGTGAGCCAAAGCCATCGAAGCTTACGTGAGAAACACCGATAGCAGGCGAGTACTTAACATAAGCTGTGGGAGCAGCAACTGGTGTGGAATAAGCAACAGCTGGAGCGGCATAGGACTTGGCGTAAGCTTGAGCAGGTGCAGCATAAGTCACAGCGGGAGCGGCATAGGAGACGGCCTTGTGCACAAGTGGAGCTGGTGCAGCATAGTGGACAGCTGGAGCGGCATACGAGAGAGTCTTGTGGACAACTGGTGCAGGAGCCGCGTAGTGCACAGCTGGAGCAGCATAGGATACGGCCTTGTGGACAACTGGAGCCGGAGCCGCATAGTGGACAGCTGGAGCAGCATAGGACTTGGTGTAGACGGGAGAAGGTGCTGCATAGGTTACAGTTGGAGCGGCATACGAGACAGTCTTGTGGACAACTGGAACTGGTGCGCTGCTGTACAGAGTCTTGGGAGTGTACACATTGTTGGTGGTGCGAGAGTCCACCTTGCTAAAGCTAGAGTAGGGTGTGACGACGTTCTTCGAGGAGGTGGAGACAGTGCCACCGAACGAGCGCACCACATTCTGCTGTGTGGTGCCAACGGCATCGTAGTGGGGTTGAGCCAACTTGGTTACCACTGGAGCTGATACATAGGTGGTGGCTGGTGCCAGGAGGCCGGCATTGGTGGCGCCAAGCAAAGCGCAGAGGGAGAGCAGAACAAACTTGAATGCCATGGCTGGAATATGTTGATTAACTGCAACTGGAAACGTTACTGATGCCTAACTGGACGGAGCATGTGGCTTAAATAGCCAAAGAAAAAACTAATTATGCTGTTGGCCAAAAACATTTCACGGTCACAAGACGGCCTCATAAGTGTGACAGCGCGCATTAGGCCTAAGTATAAGCTCCTATTGTTAAAAATCAAAAACTGGTTCAATGGGTCGGCAAATGACGAAGCGCCAGAGCAGCCGTAATAGAGAAGTTTCAGTTAGAGGTTGAGTTCGAGTTTTTGGGGGTGGAACGCAAAGTGAATTATTTTGAATACTATCAGCAGCTCATAAATTTTCCAGAAAACAAAAAACTTTTATTGCTCTGGCGTATTTTTCCATTAAATTGACTTCTACTCAAGCTTGAAATATGCCACAGAACAACAACAACAATAACACCACCACTCGAGGACTCTTCTTCAGCTTGTGTCAACTTTTTGTGTGTAGGGTGTGTTTCACTTCACTTCTTTTCTCGTTCGTTTTTTTTGTTTGCTGGCAAACGACTTGTTTATGATTTTTGTACTTTTCGCGCAAGTTTCTCAAAATGAATATCCTGCTGTTGCTTCCTTTTACTCCCACTTCATTCGTTTTGTACACGGGGCGCATGATGAATATTTATTGAAATTACCAAAGTTGCCGCTGCTTCAAATTGAATTGTGCTTCCATCTTGGGATGTCCTCTCTCATGTCGCTCTCTCCCCCCTCTTCTCCTCTCTCTCTCTCTCGCAAACTTTCTCTATGTCTTATAAAGATATTTTCTTTGTTTGTTTTTTGGCAAATTGTTATTAATATTACACGTGTGCCATTGAGCCGCCCTCTAAACCTAATTACCACGCTTAAATTTATGCCCACGTAAATTGGCTTTCAAATATGTAATTGCCAACCAGTCTCAAACACGTGGACAGGCTGTGCAGCTCAAATCGGCAAAGAGACAGTTAGACAGACAATCAGACGTAACGAAACTCACATCTCATTGTGGGCAGCAGCAACAACAATTCGAGTTTGGCACGCGTCAATTGCGTATAAAAGCCGCAGCATTTTGGCCAAATTAACAACAGTCAGTTTCAGTACTTGCTTCAGTCAGTCTCCAATCTCCAGCTTCAATTATGGCTTTCCGTTACGTCATCTCGTTGAGCGCCTTGTTGGCCGTAGCCAACGCTGGTCTCCTGGCCAGCCATGTGGCTATCGCTAATCCTGCTGTGGATGCTGTTGCCTCCACGGTGCACAATGTGGTGCGTTCCTTCGATGGCACCGTGTCCAGCTATTCTAAGGCAGTTGATACACCCTACTCCAGCGTACGCAAATCGGACACTCGCATCCAGAATAATGTGTACACTCCGGCTATTGCTAAGACCACCTATGCAGCTCCTTTGTACACTCAAGCCACGCCTGTGGTGCAGAAGACTGTATACGCTGCTCCCGCTAAGACTGTTTCGTACGCTGCTCCAACTGTGCACTATGCTGCTCCGGCTCCAGTTGTCCACAAGACTGTCTCGTATGCCGCCCCAGCTGTAACCTATGCAGCACCAGCTCCCGTCTACACCAAGTCCTATGCTGCTCCAACTGTCCACTATGCTGCTCCGGCTCCAGTTGTCCACAAGACTCTCTCGTATGCCGCTCCAGCTGTGACTTATGCAGCACCTGCTCCCGTATACACCAAATCTTATGCCGCACCAGCTGTTGCCAAGACCGTATCCTATGCTGCACCACTTGCCACCACCAATGTTAACCATGGACCTTCGGCTACCACTTACACCCACAATGCACCTGCTCTAGGCATATCCAGCTATGGCAGCTCCCAGACCGTTCACTACTCACCCGCTGAGAGCGTCTCCCACATGAGCTTTGATGGTTTCGGCACCCACTGGGGTTTCTAAGCGATTTACAGACTAATTGTTGTTAAAGCTTTTTGTTAACGTTTGCTCGTTGTTCGAAATAAAAACCACAATTGTTATAAAAACCACGAAAAACCCCTAAGACCTTCGCAAAGCTTCCGTTTTCTTAGCTCCAGTTTCGAGGTTGAATTTGCAATCATCTTGGGTTAAGCATAATTAAGCCTAACAAGCAATAAACGCGCAATTGTCCAAAGCGGACCAAAAAAAAAGTAGCCTCAATGATTATGTCAGACAACCAGGCCTCAAATTTTAGCATGACCTAAAGCCGGTTTTTGCGACGTCATCGTTGGCATATTTCTTATTTCTTTCTTATTTTCTTAGACAACCTTCGCTGGGTTTGTTAAGCTACTTTTGTCTGATAACTTGTTGCGGGGCGTGTAGTGTATGTTATGTGCCATTAATTGGATTTAATATTTCTGCACACCTTCATTCAGCATTTGCCCTCAGGCTGCTCTGGTTTGATCTACTCAATTGATATCGAAATCGAAATCGTATTCATTGCCATTCAACAAGCCGGACATGGTAGAATTGTGACCCATTTTTTTGCACTTGTTATTATTGTCAGTTAATTATATTCGGTTTCAACTGACATAACACCATTATTAATGAACAAACACATTTCTTTTGTTGGCCAATTTTTCACGCCTGATTTTCAGACATTGACATTTAAAGGCAATTATTCAGTTTACTAAGTTTACATAGATTTTGCTATATCAAGGCAATTTTCCTTAATTCTTTTGTTGTATATAGTATATATTATATGCATTAAAGGTTAACGATCTATGTTTGATCTTGAAGTCAACTAGAAATAAATCACAAGGCTATGATTGCAAATGAACATGATTAGCGGTTTTGGTAATAATCCTAATTAAAAATTGAGTAGTGCAATATTTTTGACATCTAAATACATTTTATAAATATTTGCTTTTATATCTTATAGCTCCACTTTAAAGCTAATTTGTAAAAGTGTTTAGTCATTCGCTCTCGTGTGCAAAAAGATGAAACCCATGAGTGCCATCTCATACTTCCAATTACCTAATTGAAAGCTTACTTAAGAAGCAATTGTTAAACACTTTATTTAGGCTTTTACACACATTTCAATCTAAACTCTTCTCTCTGTCGTTTTTTAAGATGATATGACAAATGATGCGACACGCAATAGATTTTGTTCAATTCCCCCGATAATGCGTACATAAACAATTAAATTAAATGAAGATAAGAAAAAGGTTGAGTGGCAGTAGTCAAACGTTTTTCCTTAGCTGTGAATTGTGATTGCGTATACGCATCGTGGGCCCACACTTTAGTGTATTGTGCGAACAACTTGACAATTAGTCAATAATTTATTTCAATTTCATTTGGCATGCCAATCACACACACACACACACACACAAGTAGACACTCACTCACACTCACCAAGAGAACTGGTCTAAGTGCAATTTAATTACATTTGCATTTGGGCTTGTGCTGTGCGTGTGCTATGCGTGTCGTGTCGTGTCGTGTTTTGGGTTTTTGTGCGACATAGTTGCTTGCGCTTGCAGCTGAGAACAAACAATTGTTGCAATCCAATTTACGTAAGCGAATTTTCATGATTTAAATACAAGAGCATTATGGTTTATTGTGTTTATCCCTGAAACAGACAGAATGAGAAAGAGAGACGTGTTTTTTTCTCTTACCATTCACATTCTCGGAGTCAGCCAGTTTGTGTCTGGTGTTGGTACTACACAGCTATGTCCTCGTATAATTAAATTATGAAAGGACATAAGACGCATAATAAGTCATAAATCAAATTTACCTATCCCACGGGCATGTCTAGCTGCCAGACAGCTAAACTAGAACCCAGACAAGCCAGACAGACACTTGGACACTTGGACACTCAAACACATATTGTTGCCTCAACTCTCTGGCCGTAATTTGATGGGCATTATGACGACTCTGTCTCGGCAAACAATTAGACAATTGATGCATCTGTGGCAATTTGGCCAATGCCAAAAGCCATTTTGTATTTGTATCGGGTCAAAACGTGAAAAGGGCCGACCCCAAAAATGCCAACAACCGATCCGGTCAACTGAGTGTTGTCTTGTGTGTGTGCGTGTGTGTGTGTGTGTCTGAATGCATTTTATGTTGTCCACGTCATAGCCAGACGCTGTTTGAAGTGTGCAATTGAAAAATTTCTACATTTCTGCAACAGCAAACGTAAATTTTGTGTGCGTGTGACCAGAGCGCATTGCAAAATGCTGCTGTTATTGTTGTTACCCATGTTGCAGCCACACAAATTCAGTCCGTTCGGTCCATAGACAAAAGCACAACATTGCATTTACAGCAAAGCTCTCAATTTTGGACACTGGCTTTGACTAAATAATATGTTGCAATATTGTTGTAAAAAGTCATGGGCTCAGCATGGCAACAAGAAAGTTCAATCAGTAAATAAAATACGCCATCACCAGAGTAACTGTTTATTTAATACATTGCCAATGGCTTATGTCTTGAAGTTTTAAACAAATTTCAGCATGTTTTAACGCACCGAAGCATGAGAAGAAATAGAAAATAAAAGAAAATGAAGAGCAATGAGAAAAACCAAAGACCTCCGACGACTACCATCGCGATATGTCACAGTCCCAGACAAAGGGTAGCCCTAGCTAACTAGCAGAGAAGTATGAGAAGGATGGTTTTCGAATGCAGATGCTGACAGAGGCATTAGCAACCTCGACTAACTGATATGGATCATTGCTTTGCCGGCGGGCATTGCTTCTTGTGCTTCTGAGCCTTGTCTAGATTAAAATTTAATTTTTAATTTAAAGACTGTTTGCGTTTTATTTGTGTTGGTCTTGTTTTTGTGTGAAATAAATAAATGAGCGAGCTGGCGACCTTAAAGGTCCTGTTGATTTATCATTATTCTATGCAAATTTAATGCTCACCTTTTGCGTTTTATCTGTGTGCGGCAAGTTTGTGCTACGTTTTATCTGCCACAGTAACGCGGCTGCCACGTGCAATGTCAATGCCAAGCGATTAACATTCAATTAGCTTTTGGCTTCATCAATGATTTTATCGCCAGCCATTAGAAGTGGGTCGTGGCAGAGGTTGGGGCGGCGAGTACAAGTGCCCCTGTTGCTGTGGCTGATTTGAGTGTAAATTGTGGCAAATTATCATTAGCTTGTTGTTGTTGTTTGTTGTGGCAGCTTGTTATGTGTTTGTGTGTTTGTGCCTTGGCAACGACATCTTTACATCTTCAAAAGGTTTTTATGACATCAACAGCTGTCGTTGACAGATTATTGTGGCGATTATTTTAGCAGACGTTTACCAAGTTTGGGGCCACAAAGCAAAAGGGCAGACAACAACCACAACAACAATGAAACAGCCAATGGGCCAGAGGCATAGGGGTTAGATGTGAAGTAAGAGGAGTCTTGTGCTGCTTTGTGCGTTCAACTGGAAATTGTCAACAATGTTGACATTGTTGTTGCTGTTGTTGTTGTTGTTGTTCATGTGTGGCTTGGCCACTTAAACATCTTGTGGGTTGCCACTTGTAAATAACTATGTTTCACTTGGAATACTTGTCATTTTTATACACACTTTTAACAACAGCATCGACATATTATTCAATATTCTAAGTTTCTTAGTGATGTGCATTCGTTCGCAGCGTTTACTTAAGATCATATCCGCTATATTTATAACTATCCTTTTGGTAAGCTATCTACTGCTGGCTTTTCTATTATATTATATTCAACTCTTTGAAGATATTTTGTGTCGTCGAAGTCAGTGTAGATATTGATGATGGATTTGCCGATAAACGCGACAAGACTTTGTTGATGATTTCATGCATTGTGACGACATTTTTTTTCCTCTTAATCTCAAGCTTCGGCGTCTATGTGTTATTTGACGGACGATTTTTTCGACTGCTGTTGGTACAATCGAGTGTACATAATAGAAAGAAAAGCATTTACTAATATAAACAATTTTTTTAGGTAGCAGTAAGCATAAGTTTATTAGTGATTATCAAATGCATTCTTTGCATACTCTTCCTGACTATTGGCAACAAACCCGATGTGGCTAAGAACAGCATATGGTTTTATATAACAATCTTTTGGGCCGTAAGTTAAACAAATTAAACAAATTAAGCAATTGCAAACTCTCGTATTTCCAGATATTAAGTTTAATTGCAGTTAGTGAACAACTGTGTATAATCTAAGCGTTTTGTGTCGCTGTCAAATTTCTTTTGAAATATACACACAAATGTGTTTTCTAGGAATACAAGTACTAAAGGCTAATTGCTATGTGCTATCTGCCGTTGTCCTGGTATGTTTTATATCTTGCATGTGACTAAATTTTTTTGCTTATTGTTTTTTGCTTAGATTTTCAATGTCATTGATCTTAGTTTCGCTATCAACAATCTTGCTCACTTTCCTGGTTACAATAAGATTTGGCTTATCGTATCGATAATTCTGAATACTCTATTGAATTTTGCAATATGTTGGGGCCTTTATGGGATAGTTATAACGAGAACGCTTTACATCAAAATGGTAGGCTCAAAACACTGATTACACTTGTTAAGCACTAACAATTTGATTTGTAGTATATGATCACATTGATGTGCTTCCTGATGGCCAAGCTTATTCTTGCACAACCAGCTCAATTATTAGAAGATAAATATTTTAATATGTTAGTGACTCCATGGTATTATCTTGTCACAATTATTTCAGTAAGTGTACTTTTGTACTTTGTACAAATATTAACTATATTTCTTTAATGTTTTTTTTTCAGGGGCTATGTTTTATATTCGTTTTTGCTTTGTTTTTGAGAGTACAGGAAGAACGCGAAACCAATTTTGCTAATAGGATGTGATTGGATTGAAAACTTTGGTGTTGAAACTGAAAAGCTTTGAGCTATGTGTCGCTTTGATTTAAAATAAAATTTGATAATTTAGGCTATTTTTAAACCACATCAATGTGCTTTTTTGGATTAAAAACACTTAAGATACTTACGCTAATACTAGTTGCCTTTTTAACAGTAAGTTATGAGATGTAAAGAAAAGTGAAATTTTAAAATTTTTATTCTGTTAGCTAAGCAATGTTCTTGACATCGGCTTATCCGTTACAAACATATGTGAAATTGAAAAAAGTGTCAAGATTGCATTAATAGCATCAATAGTAATGGATATTTTAGTGAATTTTGGAATTATTAATGGCGTTTATGGAACGGTTCATGGTAATACCATAAAGGTTAAGAGAGTAAGTAAATTACAATTTAAGATTTTTTCAAATATTAGTAACTGTAATCATCTGTAGTTCATATTCGTTTTATTCGTCTTCTTTTTTGGGAAAATAGCAATTGCGAAATCGATCTCAGATTTTGATGATAGGGATATTGAGTTGGTTATATCCATATTTTATCAGTTGGACGTAGTATTAACTGTGAGTTCAAAACTTATGATTAAGATATGATATTTCTTATTTCTTCTTTCAGGGCTTTTGTTTAATTTGCGCTACTCCACTTTGCTTAAAGCTGTTGGAAAAAGAATCTCGAGCAGAAATTCAAGTGTAAAAGCATATTTTCTGTTTAATTCGGTCTAAAATACATTTCGAGCTTCAACCAAGTTCACCATCAGAATCATTATAAAACTAAGACGATGTAGTGTTTCAGATAGCAAAACGTGTGCGGCAATTACATGCGGTTATATGGATACAACATACCCGCAGGACAACAACAACAGAAACAGCATCAGTGGCAGCCAATAAAGATGACAATGACAAGATAAACGAACGTTTATGGCAATCGTATGCGGGGGGCATGTAGGGGGTTAAAGAGGTCTGCTTTAAATTAAATTTAACGATGCACACAAATAATGGCACTTTGCATTTTAAAACACTTTTGCCGGGCCAAATGACAACTGCAGGGGGAGGTCAAAAGTCAGCAAATGGACGCGACATTGACATTCAATTGGTCACAGGACGTAGCAACGTTGGGGCAGTGAACTCTGGTGAGCTCATTATACGCATTTTCCATTTGACACTTTTATTGGCGCAGCTGTCCGTCCACTGCTGATATTTCACACTTTCCTGCCAAGGACTTTTGGGCAAATTAAATGCGTAATGCTGCAAAGAGCTCCATTTATGCGGGTCATTTTATGGCCAGTAACGGATGTGGATGCGGTAACGGATATACCGATAAGGACATTAAATTTTGTGCAGCACTTTCCCATAAACTGGCTGCCACATCACTCAGCCATCGAGCAGCGCCAGAAGCACTCAGCCAATTACGCAAATAAAAAGAATATGCGCTCTTTGCCCTCTACTTACACTCTCGTCTGCTACTTATGTGGAAACGTGTCAAAGTGCTGAAAAATGCAACAGCTTTTTGCATGAGTAAGTGTGTGTGTTTGTGGCACACAGAAGTGCCTGCTCATTAGACGTGTTAGCCTGCCCCCAAGGTGTTGCTGCTTAAATTGTGCGGAAAAACGAGAACACTAAACTCAAACAGCCATACTTACAAAAAATTTAATGTGTATTCAACGGCTTTATATGCTGTTACGAAAGAGATATAAAAATAGTATATATGCCCCAATTTCACAATCGTTTAATTAAGCAATGTGCTGCAAAGTAGGCGATTTTCATCACGCTTGTTGAAATTTTCAATTGTCACCAAAAAGCGCCAGCTGTTTCAAAAGCAGCACCCAAAAACAGCATGTCGTCCTTGTCGTTATCGTCGTTGTGTTCGTTGTCCAGGCGCATATCCTGCGGCTGATTAAAATCTATTAGAGTCAAAGAGAGATGTAAGACACTGCGTCAGCCTCCTTAACATAGAGGGGTGGTTGGCCACTGACTTGGCATGTAAATGTCGACGCAATTGAAATGCATGCGGCGGAAACTTTCAACTTGCTATAACTTAAATACACAATCGAGCATTACGGGTATCTCATTTAGTTTGACAAGCACACAACATAAGGTAATTTTTAAAAGTGAATTCGTACTTTCTCATATACTCTTTATCGATAATTATTTATAATTCACAATTATTTTCTTCTTAATAAAATAATAACTCCCCATAGCTTATTTTATTAAGTATCGTTAGACACAGCCTAACAAATAAGAGTATTCCAGTTCTATTTGTTGTTGTTGGCATTGCGAGGCTGCCAAAAGTCGCACACAAAAACTTTCAACGCAAAGTTTTCAACGGAAATTGTGCAGCTGTTTTGTGTGCGACGACAATGTTGTAAAATGTAGGGAAGGGGAGGTATGGTACAGGAAAAGTACACCAATTGTTGGCTGCCCCACACACAATTCTGTAGATATTTGGTTGCAGCAAAAAGCAAATGTCTTATAAAAATTTGTTGAAATTTTAATGGCAAGCCTGAAAGATGGTTGTGTACTCACTTATAAAGTACCATATCAATTTATATATGTACCTTTATGTTCCTATCGTTATCGTATCGAACATGTGCCGCCTCTCAATATGAATTTTCATGCTTAAAGAGCGTGTTGCTTCACAATTTTATCGCTAAAAGACAGCAACGGAACGTCGCCGGTTTGGTTCGAGTTTTGGGGGGTTCGGTTTGGGTGGTTCGATTGAGAATTTTCTTATAAATTATCGTTGGTAACAAATGTGTCCACACAGCCATTGGCACGCATGCATAATAAAGTGATTTTAAAGGGCACTTTTCCGGCGCTCGTCTTGCGTAAAATTTTCCATTTACTTGGAGGTCTGAGTGGGGCACTCAACTTTATTGGAATTGAAAGTTGGTAGCGGCAAGAGAAGCGGCTGAGCACATGTGCTGTGAGCTCTAATGTGTCTTGGCTTTAACAATTCATTATAATTTAATATAAATGTTGCAACAATAGCCACATCAAATAGCATTGCAGCGCATCAACAGCGTTGCTCCGAGGCTAAAGTACAGTAATCCACTTTGTTCTTAACTGTTATTTACAAATGTGCATCTAATACTAGTGTCAGGGTTGTACACAATACAGAATTTATATTAAATGTAG
Source organism: Scaptomyza flava (assembly GCA_030179655.1). NCBI lineage: Eukaryota > Metazoa > Arthropoda > Insecta > Diptera > Drosophilidae > Scaptomyza > Scaptomyza flava. Next base: position 8,717,788 of record JARNME010000404.1, read on the forward strand.
CACAAAAGCGTCAAGTCATAAACTGCTCATCAGTCTTGGGTCTACAACGGCTGTCTAACCCAACCCACCCACGCGGCCTTAACTGTAATTATGCGCGTCGCTGTTGGTAAAACTTTACACTATAACTATCACAACTCATTCTCATGCTCATCCTTGTTGTCATTGTGTCTCGACGCGGAGCAGGAAGTGCCAAAGCGCCGCAGGGCAGCTGGTTGCATGGTAGTTGCTTGCCAGCGAGCAAGCGTCCTTTTGACGCTGATAATGCAATTTCCGCGTACTGCGCGTAATTTACTGTTATGCAATGTTTCATTTTATTTTTGCCCTCTGACTTCTTCACAACGCAATTTTTTAAAGCGCCTCCCAGACAATCAACGCAAGTTCGTTGCTATTTATCCACATAAAGTTAATTGAAAGCATTCAAATGCTCAGGGAACCTTTAAGTTCTGACTATGGAATCTGATGCTGCGTGATGTGTCAACATCTTTCGAATGCCACATAATCCTCAACATGCCGCTGGATGGTGGCTAGCTGACTGCATGTCCACTTTTATGTCCTTTCTCATTCGTAGTCTTTATTACAAATTGGTTTTCTGCACTCGCTCGCATGTTTCGTGCGCAATTTGCGGCACCAGTCAAATGAATATGGAAGCCGCAGAAAAAAACGATACGCAGCCAGCCAGCACACCCGACAAATGTACTACATACACCAAAAAACAAAAAAACAAAAATACAAAAAACCAAATGGTAAATTGCAGCCGGCAAACGCAGGAGTAACCCACACGTGGAAAATCTAGGGAAAAAATATCAAGCTCTGTGCATTGTCGTGAAACGTGTTCACTTTGCACGTTAACGAACTGAAATCGAAAGTTTCGGTTGCGGTCAACGTGGGTATTGTCATAGCCGTCTATTTGTCTGTGTCTGTGTGTCTGTATGTGTCTGTCCCATTCGAGCTTGTCCTTGTGTCTCCCACAGTTTGTGACTGTCAGATTGAATGGTTTATGTGTGACACCTTTGACCGGTCGGGTCGAGTTGCCAGCAATATAAATTAAACCTGCAGAGCAACTTTAAGCCATATTCGAAAATCGCATCACTGAGATAGCGGAATGCAGTTTCATGATTTGTTTAACAAGTTGGCTAAATTTCAGTATTAAAATTCATTGAGAAAACATTTTAGCAAGGTGTTTGACTAACAAAATAAAGATTTTGTTTGTTTAACTATTTATATTCGATTAAATTATTTACTTACCTTTTTTTTTGAAACAACATTTTTCAATTTATCTTATTTTCCATCTCAACACATAAAAATATGAATGTTTCGGTTGAGCTGCAATTTTGAACCTACCCATTTTTGGTTTGATTTTATTTGGCCAGCAAAAGTCACGTGGCATTCATAATTCTTAAAACGACGCCATCTGAAATTATGTAGCAATGCTAAGTGCACCCAAACAGCGACAGCTGCCCTCCTCCTTTTAGCCCCTCACTATACTCTTTCCGATTGTACGTGATCAGCATTTGTCGCGCTGCAAAGTATGCTATGCTTTTTGGAGTCTCTCGAACAATGGGGAATTGATTTTAGCTTTTGGGCCAAGTGCCGGAGCTGATTATGGAATTAAAACATATTTTTGCCACTGCCCAAACTTAAAACTTTAAGTGGCAAAGGTTGTTGCCGTACGTGACATTCTCCAGCTAGCCAAGTTTATCACACACACACACACATGCACACATCGTGTTTCATTTCCATTCTTGTGAAAAAAAAGCAACAAAAAGCAAGATTATTGTGTGTGGGTAAAAAGAAATGAATAAGAAAGCGAAAACTACAAAGAAGTTAACTACAAAAGCGCACTGTGAAAGTGAACTTGGATTACAAAGGTTTTAATTTGTGATGGGGGAAGAGCAAGAGGGGAGCGAAAAACACAGATAAATAACATTGAATGCGAAAGTACAGAGAAAAACGAAAAAAAAAAAAAAAAAAAAAAGGGAAAAAACAAGAATACAAAATAAACAATACGCCTTTTGAAATGCTAAACGTGACACACACGCACACACATTCTGTCACTCTGGGCCCGAAGGCACTCTTTACACTTCTGCTAGGACGCGCACAGGACTCGTGTATTTATTTTTATTAGTCCCCCTTTCTCACACCGCTTCCACTTTTGGCGCATCAGTTTATCTTGTTACGTTGGCGTACGCTCTGCACCAAAAAGCATTTATCTTGTCGTATTTATTTTGTAGCGCATTAATTTCGCCTCATACTTGAAATGGGAATTGACTTATTTGCATTCTCTTTAATTTGTGTGGCCATCGATGGGGGATAAGAACGAAAGAAAAATATGTTTTTTTTTCATTGTTTGTGGTTAGGGTTGTAGTATAATAGTCACAGGTGCTACAAGTGTCAAAGTTTTGATTGATTGTCAAGCTGTAAACGATTATGAGATTTGTTTTGCGCCTCTTTATCAATAAGACAAAGTAAAAAGGTTCAGATTGATTGATTTTTGGAAATTCTGGGTGATTTCATAATAGAACATGAAAAAAGCGGAAGCGGAAAGATTGAAAAAGGATTCTTTTAACAAAATATTTAAAGCTGTGTTGGCTTATAAACTTAAACTCGAATCCTTAACTCATTGATCTGTTCTACAAAAAAAAAAAATTGCAAAAATATAACTAAAAATCCCAATGAGTAATTTTGCAACTTCATTTTCAACAACAAGTTCGTAGGCTCAGTCAATTGGACAAAATGAAATAGCCACATTAACATGGCAATTCCAAATGAAGTTATTTTGTATTTTGGGGCAACTGGTTGCCCTTCACATCATGTAACAGCAGACAAATGCATTTTTCATAAGGCAGACACACACACAAATGAACTTGTGGTATGTAGGTTGTTGGCCAGTTGGAATACCTGCAGACGACGATGACGACGACGACGGCTATCGACGGGGGGGCAACAGCAACGGCGGCTGACAATGGCCAAAAGCGAACAATGTCAACTGAAATTGCGATTGCGTTAAAACTCTATAAATACCAAAGTAACATGCAGCAACAACAGCAGCAGAAGCAACAACACTAGCGAGGACATGCTGATATTGCAACAACACAATCTAATCCGGTTATTGCATTTTAAATGCGGAACAAGCTTTCATTTTGTTAGCCCCACGGCGCCAAAGGCATGCGATGCGTTGAACGCCTGCGGTTCGTTATGCTTTGATTTAAAAAGCTCTTGTTTTGGGATTTTCTTTTGGGCATATTTTGATTATTATTTGCATTGTTTAAATGCATTAAGAATAAAAGTTTATTTTAAGTTTTGATGCAAGCTCCTTTGCTAAATTTCTACAAAAGGCTTTAAATAGCATTAAAGCAATGCTTAAAGCTCTCTTCTTTTTCTTGATATCTTTAATTATTCGAAATTATCTTTACTTTTGTTTAATTTAATAGGTAAAACGCACACGCAAATACACACGAAAGTCTTATGCTAATGCGCTTATCTGTATAACAGGCAGCAGGCAAGCTAACCGCAAGGCAACTCTTTTTTCAAAATGTAATGCAATTTCACAGCATATTAAACAGCTGGAGTCTGTGTGCTTGCCTACCACGTGCCTCTTGCATGGCTGCAAGAGTGCAACAGTTGTTGGTGGTGTTTGCCACACCGCAAATCGCAAACAAATTTCAAGCAAACTTTGCCAGTTTAAGATACCAAGAGCTAGAGCAAAGGGAGACAGGCCAACAGGCAGGTAGAGCAGTGAGCAGCTGGCGATGCAGCCAAAAGGTGAAAAGCCAATCATAAGTGAGTGTCGGGGTAAGTGTGAATGCGTTGGTAAGTGAGTGAGTGTAGAGTGTCAGAGGGTGTGGGGTGGGTGTTCTCATGAACTGGCAGAATGGCTAATCAATTGCTCGCACTTTGTGCACAAATCACATTACAAACTTGCCACCCCTTTTTATTCGCGTTTGCACAAAAGTTTCTTGTAAGTTCAACTTTTGCTCAATTTGATTTTTTACAAAGCATGCAAAAAATATATATAAGTATAAAAGAAGCAAGATCAACTTTTAACTTTTTTACCTGCGTTGTGCGTTTACGTTTCTGTTTGTCCTTCTCTTTGCCTGTCGTTAAACAAACTTATCCAATAAAAGTTTGTCAACATTGATTTAAAGCTAAGACGAGCGCATATATCAAACAAAAACAAGGCGGCAGTTGGCCCACTTGCTGTCTGTTTGTTTTTTTATCTTGTTTTAAAAATTGTTCTGAGTGCTGGTTAAAGCAGCAACTGTCACAATAGTTTGATTTAAAATATCAATAAATTAGTATTTGATTTTTTAACTTTTCTATGCACAGTTTACATTTCTAAGCCAGGCAATACTCCCACAGTTATTCACATAAATATACCACTTATTATACACTTAAGCCAGCTTTCGTAGCTTTCGTTTCAGCTAGGAAAACAAAAAGTGTTAAGCATGGCGCATAAGTAGGACGAGTCCAGGCAAAAGTTTCTCTTGCAACAAGCATTATGTTGTTGCCATTGTTGTTGTTGCTTAAGAGCTGCATTTACAGTTATGTGGCAAGCAGTAGCTGCAGCTTCTTGATGCACATCTACTTAATACTTTAATAGTTGCAAAAGTTTGTCCGGCGTTCGCTTAAGTAGCTGTTACTTTGCTTGTTGAACTGTTTCGTTTCGTTTCGTTTCTTCTTTTTCTTCTTGGATGATGTTTGTTCTTAAGGTAGTGCTTAAAATAACTGTAAAACTGCCAACATAAATCTAGCCACAACATCTTTTACTTTCGCAGTAGCCAAGAAGTTAATGTTAATGCTGTTCACCCCAACCCAAGCACGTGAGCAATAATATTACTCAGATCTCTAGCATGCTCTTCGAAGTCAGCTTTAAGACGAGATTAAAAAGTTGGAGGAAACAAACGGCAAATTGACGTGTATCTTTTGCATATTGAATAAAAAGTAAAATTGTGTTTGGCATATTAAACGAGCATCATTCGAAAATCGAAAGCAAATCGTCTTAGCCTGAACTTCACCCCCTACTTCCCGACAAAATCTTTGCCAATGTCGAAAAGTGATTTTTCTTGTTGGACTTTCAGCTTAGCGAGTCAGCAACGTCTGCAATTTCGTATAATAAGTTGACAAAGTTGGCGGGAAACTGGATTTCCGAGTCTATTGATCGGACGTACAAATAAAGCAATCGACAATTGTTACTATTGAGCACAAAAGTTTTTAGTTAAAGACTAGTCGATTTGGTTGAAAACGTTATTATAAGGTTTATCGTCGAATTTTCTTATTTTTTGTACTCCACTATCAAACAAATTATAATTATTTATTCAAACAGTTTTTTAAATATCACAAACAAACATATTAAATACAATTTATTAATTTGGCATATTTTATTTTATTTGTTCTTGTTCAACTGCCTGTCAATTGCATTCTTTGTTGAAACTGTTTGCTTGGAGCTATTTTTCTCTTCTGCTTGTGCCATTTAATACTGTTGACATTTAATTATTGTTGCAAAATGTTCGCACAAAAATATTTTAAATTAATATTATACCTATCGCATTATGCTGTAATTCAAGCTTAAATATTTCGAGCGCTGCTGGCGCACCAGAAAACAAACCGCAACATTTTGTCAAATACCAAAAATGTCCCACGCGATGTTTATTGGAGGGTTGTTCCAGAAACTAAAATAGTTCTTATTAAAATATATAAAAATTTGAAGAGCTATTTCGCAGCCGGTAGGATTCGAACCTACGCTCCCAGAGGGAATCTGATTTCTAGTCAGACGCCTTAACCGCTCGGCCACGGCTGCTTTTGAAAAACGTACAAAATTATTCAGCTAGTTTTCAGGCAATAAGTTTATTTATAGATAGTTAAACAAAACATACATATGTATGTCTGATTATAAATAAAATAACACAACACTTTCGCTGTTGATAAAGCTATTATTAATCAACGTGAAAAATAAGATAACTAATCAAACTCATATGAAGAGTTCCACACGTGTTTACGTTTCTAGCACACCTCGCTAATGAAAACATTTGTATTTGAGACTATAAATTGTAATATTTTTGCGACACGAGCACACACAACTACAACTGTCGAAATCGTTCATCGAAATCGCCGTTGCTAATGAGCCAAACACAATGCAAATTGATAGCACTTTTTGTGGACTAAGTTGGGGTTGTTTGGCTTAAGGGATTAGCATCATTATGCACAGTTTATTTATTTACATCGCGGGTAGCGATGCTTTAGTACTATATTTATGTTTGTGGTGTGAAATGTAATTTCCATGTAATTGTTTTTAATTTCCATGCATTTATAATTCATTCATTCGTTCGCGACTGCCGCGTTTAGCTACCGCACACAGCTCTTGAGTGTCATGAGAAGCTCATTTACTTTGTGCCACATAAATTAACAACAAGCCAGCCAGCCGTCCGCCTTTTTTGCCTGCAGGTTATGAGTGTCGAGTGGCCAAGTGTCAGAGTGTCGGCGTGTCGGCGTGTTGTCTACTTAAAAAAAAAAAAACCCCAAACGCTACAATGTGGCGTATGCGCAATGCGCTAATGAGGTGAGTTTTCTTTTGTGGGCGGTTGGGGCAAACGCACCCTCTTCTGTAATTATGCAAATTTTTAATGAGTGTGAAAATTATATTTTAGAAAGCAACACGTGCCTGCAGACCAGTTTCAGAGTTCCAGATAACTCTCCCTCACCAGCTACCTGACTGAGTCATCATTGACTGCAGCTAATTTCATTTGGCAGCTTTGGTAAGCACTTTCACTACTGCTATTCCATCTCTTTTGCGCTCTCTCTCTCTCTCTCTCTCTCTCTCTTTCACTGTTCATTGCAAATCCGGCTCATGTACGAGCCAGTTAACTGCCAACTGCTGCTTGTTACGGCATTTGCTCTTTAGATTTATACGGATTTTGTCAAACAAAACATGAATCTGCACTTTTATATATGTGGATGTGCGAAAGAAAGCACATGAAAGCCGATTTCATAAAAGCATCAAAAGCTGCGTCACTTGTTGTATTCAAGATTTCAAATGCTTTAAATAGGGTAAACGATTTTAGCTTCAGTCAACATATGTTGTGAAAAATATTCAAGCATTTATATTCAATGGGAAGGTGAATATACATATGAGCGTTCTGATTACATTTATCAGGATATGCAAGAACTAAGAACAGAGTATATACAGTCAAACTTCAACACCCGTACATGCAAATCGAATTTGCAGTCTTCTGAAAATAAGTTCCTCTTATTGAAGCATCGATGTATCGAAGTTTCTCGTAGAGAAGTTCGACAAGTTAAGCAAACTTGAAATTGACTAAGGTTAAAACTTAATAATTAGTCAAAATTATTTATTTTTTTTATTATTTTATTTATTATACTTAAAACATTAAGCAAATAATTCATTTTTAATATAGCTCATACGACGTGTGATTTGTGTAGAGTTTATTAACGGCATTTCCAGAAATCAATTTATACGTATCAAAAGTGAAACGTTTTAAGTGTCAATTTGCTGAAAATACAATTGATTATAAATGATATTTGGGCAAGAAATTCACAGCGAATATACTCATGTATTGCAACTGTCTTTTTCAATTAATACAAATGGCACACACATAAATACAACAATGCATTCAGGGTTTTGCTTAAAATGCAAATGCAGATTTTTAAGCCTTGCGGCAGCTTTTCGCAAACAGATTGTAAACAAATAAATGCCGCCAGCAGACATACAAAGGCAGACACACACAGACTGTTCTTCACTCTCTCTCACACTCTTTCTCGCTCACACACACACACAGACCGCTGTGGCATTGAGTGGTCAGCGTTGTGTGGCAATTTGCAGTTGGATTCAGGACATTGCCTGGGGGCCATTGGCACAGTGCCTATGTATCGTGAAACGCGCTTGACTTTCCATATTTTATTTGACTTATTTGTATGCATATATGTACACATGCATCATGAACGTATGTGTGTGTGAGTGTATATTAATGTAACGCATGCATATGCATAGTGTGTACTTTTTACTCCGGCAACGTATTTCACACTTAAGTGGTTAAATTGGCTGTGATAAATTGTCGCGCAGTCAAAGTTGTTGCCACAGTTGCGCTGCGGGGCACCTTAAGTCGCAGTGGAGAGCGCTGTGTGTGTGGCATAAGCCCATAAGGATATGAGTGCCACGAGTGCTTATTCATTCTCTCTCCATCTGTATCTCTAGCTCTATCACGCTGAGTGCCTGCTGCTGACAGTAATCATAACGCACACATCAGCTTGTATTATTAGGGCCTGGCTGACATATGACAACTGGGAATTAATACACTATGTGTGATGGGGTGTGAAAGAAAACTGTGCTAAAAGTAGATACGTTAAGTCAATGGCATAGTTGTGGTTGTGTGGTGGCATGCCTGCCTGTGAGTGATGGCAACCTTTTAGCTGCACAACCAAATTAAATGTCTAGCCAAATGTAGTTAGTCAAGACAGACAGTCAACGGAGCCAAGAGTCGACTTACAGTTCATCTTTATTAACAGAAAGCCAGCTGCAAGCAAGCTGTATATCCTTAATCTAAACTTGCCTCAATTAGTGCAAGGCAACTGACACACCAACAACAGCCAGACGCTCAGCGAAGCTATCAAATTTTCGCGCTTATCGCTTCATTGATATCAAACAGTGCTGATGTGCATATCACTTTTATGGGCATTTCATGCAAAATGCTTCCTGTCACCAACGACGCCAGGCATCAGCAACAACAGCAGAAGGCTAACGATTCAATCGAAACGACTTACAAATGCTCTGTTCAAATAAAGCTTTGTGTGAAATACATAGACTTTGATTGGTATAGACTTTGATTAGTTATAGAAAGAACTTTAATATGGTTTTAAAGATAAAACCACACTGTTTAATGTGCTTTCAGAGCTTTAAGCTCAAGCGCAACACAGCGCATTGCAGAGTTCGTTGTCATTGGTAATAACCTTTGTTTCTGACAACATTGTTTATTTTTTTTTTGTCATCGCTGCTCGTCCTCGTCGCTGTGTGGCTTTAGCTCTGTCTCTAACTTGCCGGCTGACCGACTGCATTTGCAATTTATAAACGTATATGTATGTACGAGTAACTAGTATGGATGTATCTAGTATCTGCGGCTTTTTTGCATGTGCACTTGTAGCTGTTTTCTTTTTTTAAAGCACAACAACTGGGTGTTGTTGGTGTGTGTTGCCTGCAAAAAAAAGCAAAAACAATGGGAATGTAAATTGTTTTTATGTCGTTGTTTTTCATATTTTTTTTTTGGGTCCGGGGCAACAAACACGGTGTGCCGCCTGTGATATTCGGCAGGCCTGTGAAGGGGCCTTGCATCCTGTATGCCATTTGCTTTTTTGCGTGCGCCACTCTTAAGCCGCATGCAAAAACAACAACAACAACACCAATAACAAAAAGAAAAAACAATAATAATGGTCAGACTTTTAGCTTTGTTGTTATTTTTCGCTTAGTTTTCATTGTCGCCGCCGTTGTCGCATTTTATTTTTACTTTTTTGTTAATTTGCATACTTGCAACATTCAGAAGGAGACATAAGGACCGTCACTTTGGATTGCTCCTGACATTGACGTATGAATTTACATTTACGATTGTATGTACATAAATGATCAACCTGGGGTTCAACAAACTCAGAGAAGCACAATGAGAGTGGCTTCATTAGCCCAACATTAGACACAAGAATGTGTTTGAAATGTTTCTTACACATTTCACACGAATATTAAATTGTGCAGAAAGGAGCTGTAAAAGCTACCTCAAATAGCTGCTGGACACATGGCCCTGGCCATGATGCAGAGTGCGTGTTTGTGCCATTAAAGTTTCATCAGTGCCGCAAAAGGAGAATATAGCAGAGAAGCAACAGCTAAGAGCCACAAACCTCTCAAATCCCCAATGCCCTCGCGGCTAAGACAAGGGAAAGGAAGGAGCGTAAAAGGGTCGCTTACTGTTCTGTTGGTATTGCTGATATTGTCATTACATGCTTCGAGGATAATTCTGTTGCGTAACCGAGGCAAATGTACTTTTGACAGTTGGACTCTTGAAAGGGTTGACCGACAGCCCCAACCAAAACACGCACACAACAGACACATGGAAACTTTTCACAAAAGATTTAAATTTTCTAGCTCTGAACAGCAACAGCTGGCATATGAAAATGCCGCTGGGGAGCAAGCAGATAAGGCTAAAGGAGAAAGATTCCTCAATCCAAGCAGCCAAATCTCTTACTCGGCTTTCACGTAATAGTTCTGAAAATGATTTTGCCAGCAGAAACAATAAATGTTTGCTAAGTGTTTAAATATTTTATCAAAGTGTGCATTGCAAATCTCACAAACATTTGTTTTTGTATCTTTATTTGTATCTATTGGATTGGAATTTCTATTACCACATTTGGGCCAATCAAGTAAGTTGATTATGTTTACAAAGTGAATACGAACATAACTCAATTATCAAAACATTTCAAGCACATTAAATAAATAAAGAAAACTAATCGAGAAACAATTATTAATTACACATTGTTGTCTTTGGCTAAATACATATTTCTAAGAAATTTCAAAGCTGGTAAACATGAATTTTTGAATTAATTTGAAATTCAAATGTTGCCAGCTAGTACAAATGTTGCAAAGCTTATGTTGCTGGCAACATTTTGTGGAACGTAACCGCAAGTAACTAAAACCAGATTCTCGTCCAACTAAATCGTATGCACCGTTAAAATTGAAGTACGTTTAAGTTTAAAAACTTTTATTTCACAAAAAGCTTAAGAGAGGTTGGGAGATGATTTGCACAAAAAGTCAAATTAACATAATTTTATTTAACCTTTGTCTTAGTGATTTCTAAATAAACTTTCAGCAAACAAACTAAAAACTTAATCTGTTGTTGGATTGTAAAACTAATTGTGATGGTCAGCAACAAACTGGTTACAATCTGCAGTTGCATAAGACGCTTGCACTAGCGTTTTGCCATCTCAGTTGGCAGAATGATCTTGGGTAGCATTTTTGTGTGCTTTTGCTTGGCTTCGGCCTTTAACTATTCGCGAACGCGTCGACAGCGAAAATTTGTGAAAAATCTTAAGGGACCATTCACCTGGCCCCTGATTGGTGCCATGCACAAGATCGTTTTACTTGACCCAAAGAGTATGTTAGGTAATCATAAATTTGCTTGAAGTAACTTATTTTAGTAGATTTTTTCAAGAGCAGCGCCAATTACTTGTCCAAATATGGAAAACTGACTCGTTGCTGGGTCTTTCATCGTCTATTTATAATCGTTGCCGACTTGGAGCTAGCGAAACAAATGTTGCTGAGTGAGTCGCATCAGGAAACAGGCTATGAACTAATGAGTGACTGGCTGGGAGATGGTGTGCTCATGTGCAAGCCAGAGGAATGGTCACAACGTCATCAGCAATTAGCAGCACTCTTTAGTTCTGAAAATATGTTGCAGTTGATCAAACTGTGCCAGCAACAGGCAGATCAACTGTGTCTACAGCTGGTGGCACTTGCAGAATCTCGCGAAGTCTTTGATGTGTGGCACAAAGTTCCGGACAATGTGCTGGACTTAATGTTGACAACGAATTGTGGAGTGCAACCAAGTTTGGCATATAAAAAGGCCTTTACTGAGTAAGTGAAATGTAATACTGTTCGAGGATTCATCACATTATTCTAATTTTCACTAACAGTCTAACAGAACTCTATCGCAAACGTTTTTTGAGTATCAAGTCAGCAAATCGGTTTACTTTCTGGCTTGGATCTCCGCTTATGCGCTATCGTCAACAAAAACTTATCAAGGCTATTAACAGTGAAAATAAACGGATCCTGGAACAATGTCGTCAACAACAGCTTTACGATAAACTAGTAGAAAGTGAAGCTATTATCATAAATCGTTTTGAGCCAACAACAAAGCGAGAATATCAATCGCTGCTTGATCTTCTCCTGGCTAATTGTAGTAACCTCACTGATGAGCAACTGTTTGCTGATTTAAATACCTGCAACTATCTAGGTTACTTGTTGTGCAGCACCACACTTTGCTTTGCTTTGATCCTGATTGCCCGCCATCCGGCTGTGCAGCAACGTTGTCTGGAGGAGTTGCGCAATGCTCGCAGCCATAAAGATTTTGACATACAGAGTCTGCCATTTCTAAAAGCTGTTCTCAAGGAGACTTTGCGATTGCATCCACCCCAGTTGATTGTGGGTCGGAAACTGAGTCAGGACTTCAACTATAGTATGTTTGATTCCCAATTTTAAAAGATCATATCATTATTACTTACATCATTTATCTATCCCTAGCTCACTCTTTAGTTGGTGATGGTGCCTTGCCCTCTGGCGCTGAAATTTACATAAATCTTTACGAGATGCAACGCTGTGAACAGCAATATGGAAACGAAGCTGACCTCTTTCAGCCGGAACGCTTTTTGGAGCATCCACCAGAGCTGCTTAGCTTTAGTTTGGGTCCACGCATTTGTCCTGCTCAGCAGTTTAGCCTGTCGCTGCTAAAGGCATTTCTAGCTCCTTTGATTCTTCAGTTTGAGCTGTTGCCATATGGTGATGCACTGCGTCCCAATCTACGACTGATTCTTGGCTCAAACAATGGCTTGCAATTGGCGTTACGGCAACGATAAGTTCTCAAATTAAAATTGATCAGCAAAACCCATTGAAAATATTGGATTTGCGTTTGTGTATTGTCGCTCTAATAAGTGTCTTATACTTCATTTATAACACACATACGTATAAGCAGCGAAAAGAAAATTGCGAGACATAAATAAATATTTCGATTTCTGCATTGGTAAAATCTTTCGACTTCCATAATTTGGGGAACACCGACCAGATTTAAAAATAAAAAATATACCTTAAAAGTCATGTTTTGACCCCTAGAATATAACTGCATTTAAAGAATTTCATTTAAATAAAATTCGATTTTGGTCAAAATGCATACTTAAGACTTATGCCAAAACAGCGACTTGGGCATTGGTAAAATCTTTCGACTTCCATAACTTCGGCAAAACTGAGCCGATTTTCAAAAGCAATGGCTTAAAAGTCATGGATTGGCTTCTAGAATAAAACTGCATTTAAGAAATTACATTTAAATAAAATTCGATTTTTGGTCATATTCATGTTTAAATTTTATGACCAAAATTGACTTGGCATTGGTAAAAATCTTTCGACTTCCATAACTTGGTCAAAACTGACCCGATTTTCAAAAGCAATGGCTTAAAAGTCATGGTTTCACTTCAAGAATAAAACTGCATTTAAGAAATTACATTTAAATAAAATTCGATTTTTGGTCATATTCATGTTAATATTGTATGACCAAAAATTGACTTGGGCATTGGTAAAAATCTTTCGACTTCCATAACTTCGTCAAAACTGAGCCGATTTTCAAAAGCAATGGCTTAAAAGTCATGGTTTGGCTTCTAGAATAAAACTGCATTTAAGAAATTACATTTAAATAAAATTCGATTTTTGGTCATATTCATGTTAAATTTATGACCAAAATTGACTTGGGCATTGGTAAAAATCTTTCGACTTCCATAACTTCGTCAAAACTGACCCGATTTTCAAAAGCAATGGCTTAAAAGTCATGGTTTGGCTTCTAGAATAAAACTGCATTTAAGAAATTACATTTAAATAAAATTCGATTTTTGGTCATATTCATGTTAAATTGTATGACCAAAAATTGACTTGGGCATTGGTAAAAATCTTTCGACTTCCATAACTTCGTCAAAACTGACCCGATTTTCAAAGCAATGGCTTAAAAGTCATGGTTTGGCTTCTAGAATAAAACTGCATTTAAGAAATTACATTTAAATAAAATTCGATTTTTGGTCATATTCATGTTAAAATTGTATGACCAAAAATTGACTTGGGCATTGGTAAAAATCTTTCGACTTCCATAACTTCGTCAAAACTGACCCGATTTTCAAAAGCAATGGCTTAAAAGTCATGGTTTGGCTTCAAGAATAAAACTGCATTTAAGAAATTACATTTAAATAAAATTCGATTTTTGGTCATATTCATGTTAATATTGTATGACCAAAAATTGACTTGGGCATTGGTAAAAATCTTTCGACTTCCATAACTTCGTCAAAACTGACCCGATTTTCAAAAGCAATGGCTTAAAAGTCATGGTTTGGCTTCAAGAATAAAACTGCATTTAAGAAATTACATTTAAATAAAATTCGATTTTTGGTCATATTCATGTTAAATTTTATGACCAAAAATTGACTTGGGCATTGGTAAAAATCTTTCGACTTCCATAACTTCGTCAAAACTGACCCGATTTTCAAAAGCAATGGCTTAAAAGTCATGGTTTGGCTTCTAGAATAAAACTGCATTTAAGAAATTACATTTAAATAAAATTCGATTTTTGGTCATATTCATGTTAAAATTGTATGACCAAAAATTGACTTGGGCATTGGTAAAAATCTTTCGACTTCCATAACTTCGTCAAAACTGACCCGATTTTCAAAAGCAATGGCTTAAAAGTCATGGTTTGGCTTCAAGAATAAAACTGCATTTAAGAAATTACATTTAAATAAAATTCGATTTTTGGTCATATTCATGTTAAAATTGTATGACCAAAAATTGACTTGGGCATTGGTAAAAATCTTTCGACTTCCATAACTTCGTCAAAACTGACCCGATTTTCAAAAGCAATGGCTTAAAAGTCATGGATTGGCTTCTAGAATAAAACTGCATTTAAGAAATTACATTTAAATAAAATTCGATTTTTGGTCATTTCATGTTAAATTGTATGACCAAAAATTGACTTGGGCATTGGTAAAAATCTTTCGACTTCCATAACTTCGTCAAAACTGACCCGATTTTCAAAAGCAATGGCTTAAAAGTCATGGTTTGGCTTCTAGAATAAAACTGCATTTAAGAAATTACATTTAAATAAAATTCGATTTTTGGTCATATTCATGTTAAATTGTATGACCAAAAATTGACTTGGGCATTGGTAAAAATCTTTCGACTTCCATAACTTCGTCAAAACTGACCCGATTTTAAAAGCAATGCTTAAAAGTCATGGTTTGGCTTCTAGAATAAAACTGCATTTAAGAAATTACATTTAAATAAAATTCGATTTTTGGTCATATTCATGTTAAAATTGTATGACCAAAAATTGACTTGGGCATTGGTAAAAATCTTTCGACTTCCATAACTTCGTCAAAACTGACCCGATTTTCAAAAGCAATATCTCAAAAGTCATGGTTTGGCTTCTAGAATAAAACTGCATTTAAGAAATTACATTTAAATAAAATTCGATTTTTGGTCATATTCATGTTAATATTGTATGACCAAAAATTGACTTGGGCATTGGTAAAAATCTTTCGACTTCCATAACTTGGTCAAAACTGACCCGATTTTCAAAAGCAATAGCTTAAAAGTCATGGTTTGGCTTCTAGAATAAAACTGCATTTAAGAAATTACATTTAAATAAAATTCGATTTTTGGTCATATTCATGTTAAAATTTTATGACCAAAAATTGACTTGGGCATTGGTAAAAATCTTTCGACTTCCATAACTTCGTCAAAACTGACCCGATTTTCAAAAGCAATGGCTTAAAAGTCATGGTTTGGCTTCTAGAATAAAACTGCATTTAAGAAATTACATTTAAATAAAATTCGATTTTTGGTCATATTCATGTTAAAATTTTATGACCAAAAATTGACTTGGGCATTGGTAAAAATCTTTCGACTTCCATAACTTGGTCAAAACTGACCCGATTTTCAAAAGCAATGGCTTAAAAGTCATGGTTTGGCTTCTAGAATAAAACTGCATTTAAGAAATTACATTTAAATAAAATTAGATTTTTGGTCATATTCATGTTAAAATTTTATGACCAAAAATTGACTTGGGCATTGGTAAAAATCTTTCGACTTCCATAACTTCGTCAAAACTGACCCGATTTTCAAAAGCAATGGCTTAAAAGTCATGGATTGGCTTCAAGAATAAAACTGCATTTAAGAAATTACATTTAAATAAAATTCGATTTTTGGTCATATTCATGTTAAAATTGTATGACCAAAAATTGACTTGG